>JAXQQM020063639.1:0-53041 GCA_034641835.2 Pinus albicaulis
ATATATTATTATTGATGATAGATAAGAGATATGAGATATGATTACAATGGGGAATCACCGAGGCTTTAAATATAGCCTCATGGTGTCCCTTGGTGAAGAGGCATGATCTTTGATCATGCCCTTTCACTTAATAAAACCTAATATAACTATATCTAACTAATAATTAATAAAATATAAATAACATTGCCCCTCTCTTAAAGATGCTTTGTCCTCAAAGCATACGTAATAATGGACAATGTTGACGAATGCCTGGGTTTCTTGAGCGGTGGGCTCTTGCTTCCCACATTTTAAAAAGATCGTGAAGCATCTTCTCGAGCTCCATCTGTTGGTGATGTGGATAGCGACAAGATTTGATATTGACAGGGTCGGGTCCTTTCTTGACTTCTATTGGATGTTCATGTTCCTTATTAGGAGGTATTTTTATTAGCAGGTCTTGGAAGACTTTTTCGTGTTTCCTAACTATTCCTTGTTCTTCTGGTGATTTTTCGTGATTTCTCTTTAGATTTAGAGGTAAGTTACCAACAATTATTGTTCGATGCAACTTCTCCTCATCATCAAATGCTTCCTTCTTAACAACCATATCTGCATGAACATCGAAGGCCTCAACAGCTTCTGGCACTGTATCAGTGGCTTCGAATGTGTTTATCTCTTCACATTTTTCTTTCAATTCTGGGGATGAAACATTTTGTTGTTTATAAGAAACTGTATTTTCATGGATTCTTTCATTTTCAACGACTATGTCTGTTGTTGCATCTGTGATAACAATCACGTTAAATTCTTTATGTGGCTCCTTCACCAACATTGTTTCTTTTTCTGCCATTGGATTTTCATTTATATAAAAGTTTTCAATAACTTCTGTTGTTGCATTACTGGCTTTATAAGTGGATTGAGTTGCATTTTCTTCTCTTGGTTTCTCAGCTCTATAACTTTCATGGTTGATTTCAGAGTCTCTACTTCTAGGTGGTTCAACACTATAGCCTTCATGTGAACTGATTTCCAATTCAACCTCATTTAATTGCTCTTTTTCAAACATGTTATATTCATGATGATGATCTGAATTAGCTGAATTTTTTAGTTGATTATGTTCGACATTTGGGAATATTGGAAGTTGTGTCTGACTTATCTATCTTATCATTTAGCTTATTGAAGAGTTCTGTCATCTTGTTCATTGCTTCGCTATGCTTTTCTGTGACCTCATAATGATTTAGCCACATTTGTCTTTCTATTCGATTTGTCGTATCATGAACCTTTTTGATGTCATTGGAGTGTCCTGCAACTGTACCTTCAAGATCGATTAATATTTTTCCGAATTCTTCAGAATTATTATTGATCTGTTTCTCGAGATCCACCAATTTCTTCTGGAATTCGGCCATCGACATTGATGAAGACATTGAACGTGTATGAGGTGGGGAATATTTTTCTGCCAGTTTTTCCCTCTTTTTTTTTTAAAATTAATTAATTAATTAATATTTAATTAATTAATTAAATTAATTTTTTTTGAAATAATAATAATAATTTCTATTATTATTATTATATATATATTTTAAATAATAATAATAATAATAATTATTATTATTATTTTATTATTTGAATTATATATATATATATATATATATATGGGGAAAAAGATTGTAAACCTTGAAAAGTCACGTTGTTTTTAAAAGTCACTTTGTTTTGAAAAGGCACGTTGTTTTGAAAAGGGGAAATGGGTTTTAATACCATGGGCAATTACCATGGGCCCAAAAACCACGAGCTTGTAAACCACGAGCAATTACTCTTCCCTTTTAATTTTACTTTGTCTTCACATGTACGTATATGTACTTCTTTATATATATATATATATATATATATATATATATATATATATATATATATATATATATATATATATATATATATATATATATATCTTTTACTTTTCTTTTTCTTTTTCTTTTGGAACTATTTTCTTTTAAATATATATATATATATATATATATATATATATATATATATATATATATATATATATATATATTTTCTTTTAATTTATTTCCCCCTTTGTGTTAACTTTCCTTCTCTCTTTATTTTATTAATATATATATATATATATATATATATATATTTCTTCCTTCTTCTTTTTAAAAACAAATGTTGTTGCCCACAAGCACTTGGTTTTTAAAAAAAAATATATACAATATCCTTTTTCTATTCAGGCTATATCGTCGGTGTCAACTCCTTCTTAGCCCTTAACTATTAATGTTGTTCAGGCTTCTAACCCCAAAGTAAATCAATAATATGATGGGAAGAAGAAGGGATAGAATAATCAAAGAAAGACAAGGATGGGAAAGGAAATGGGAATAGATCAAACGATCATGTTGGAGAGGGTAAGAGGGACAATAATAAGAATTTTAAGTTTCCATGCAATTTATGCACCGCAGACCATATTACTCACCTCTACCAGAAAATTCAGGATGCTCAGTGCTTTTTAGCTCAGTAGGGTTCTTCTAGTTCCCAGGTTGTATTGACAAACCCTTTTCCCCAAGGGAAGCAATTGCTTTTTGGTGCAACTGCGAATATAGGAGCTCACTTAGGAGGCAACTAGGAAGGGGAAACTTCATCAAACGTATATATGATGAGTGCTCATGTTGATATCGCTACGAGATCTTGTGATTATGGAAAAGCTGGGTCTTCGAAAGCTAAAGGTTCTCCTAGTAATTCTGAGCCACTCCATATCAAGAGGCTTGTAGTTGAGTCTATACCACGAATGCTGAAAGGGTCTACAAAGCATGCGAAGATTAATCCTAATGCCAAGGCTGCCCAAAACTACTTGATTATAGAAGATCTGGCCCAAATTCCTTGTGCCATATCTGCATTAGAGGTACTCCAGTTGTGCCCAACACAAAGGACTGCATTTCTCACTGCCATTGGGGTTGTTGATCCAAAAAAATATCTTATGATCACATTTGACATGTCAACTTTTAAAAAGAGACTTCCTCATCATATGTCTTTTCATATTAAGTCTATATATCAGAAGATAAATATCTTTCGAATAGTAGTCGATGAGGGTGCTTCCATGTGTGTGATGTCTATCTCATGTTGGAAGGCTATTGGATCTCCTTCATATGTCCCTTCAGCTACTCTTCTGACTGCATTTGATGGTCATTCTCACAGGCCACATGGAATTGTTTCAGCTTTACCCATCTGTGTTGGGGGTAAAACTGCCAATATTGAGGTTGAAATAGTTGATGCAAATTTATACTACAACCTTCTATTGGGGCGAAATTGGATTTATGAGATAGATGCTATTGATTCCTCATTATTTCGCATTTTTTGTTTTCCCCATGAAGGGAGGATTGTCACTGTTGACCAGATGGACTGTTCTCCTGTAGATCCAAATGCATCTATTGACTTGACTGTACCCTTGGTGAATGATGCCAAGCAACCTATTAAGAATTTGGGGGTTGGAATGTATACATCTTTGATGGGTGCTTTTTATCTTCCGCCTCCTTCGGTTCATATTCATGCTATCTCATCCTCCTAGGTTCCTACTCGAAGAGAGTTCTTTCGAACTCATTATTTTTCGAACCCTTGGACCTTTCCTTATCCTATCTCCACATTAGAAGAAATCAAGTGGGTGGAATGGAATTTCCTATGTCTGCAGCTGAGATCACCTATCAGACTATTGTTGACTTTGTAGACTCCATTCTATTTTCTGTTTGACCGGAGGAATTGGAAGGAGTTGTGGCTCTGGATTGGACTCTTAGTTCATCTTCTGCTCATGATTGACTTGATACCACTCTTCCATCTGAAGAGGCAATCCTAGAAGCAATGACTCGTGTGGAAAGATCGTGGGATTATTTTCATCATCGGTCCTATTTTTTACCATACTTGCGAGAATTTGAAACAAGTTTGTATAGCCTTCAGTCTTCTGGTCCTATTCACCCAGTCTCGAACCCCTTAGAACCAACATAGGTTTTTGCTAAAGGGAACGTGGTTTTCATTTCTGCTACTACCCCGGTGAACATCTCCAGAGATCTAAAAATTATTGAGAATGTTTTCATTGGAGCAAAGTGTTCCCTTGAAGAGATTCAGACTTACACCGATCTCTTTCGAGAATTTCGGGATGTGTTTTCTTGGTCTTATGAGGAAATTTCTGGTATAGATCCATCTATTGTCCAACATGAGATCAAGACTTACAAAAATGATAAGCCTATTCAGCAGAAGCTTCAACTAGTCAACCCTAGGAAGGCTACAGCTATCAAGGCCGAGGTTGAGAAGCTGCTAAAGGCACGTTTCATATACCTCATTCTGTTAACTGAGAGGGTTTCGAATCCAATTCCTGTGGACAAGAAACAAGGAATGATCTGAGTTTGCATTGATTTCAGAGATTTGAATAAGGCATGTCCAAAAGATAATTACCCCACAACATTTATAGATCAGATTATTGATGTGTGCGAGAAATGAGATTTTCTCCTTCATGGATGGTTTCTCGAGATACAATCAGATCACTATATGTCCTGAAGATCAGCATAAGACTGCTTTTATTTTCCCCTTGGATACTTTTTCTTACAAAAAGATGCCTTTTGACCTTAAAAATGCTGGAGCTACTTTCAGCAGGTTATTTCCTATGCCTTCCATGACATAAAGCATATTTGGATTATTTAGCTGCTCATTCCCGAAAGAGAATTGATCATCCTTCACACCTTCATCAAGTTTTTGAACGGTGTCATTACTATAAAATTCGGTTGAACCCTAATAAGTGTGTTTTCGCTGTCACATCTAGTCGGTTGTTGGGATTCATCGTGGCTACATAAGGGATTTGGGTTGATCCCTTCAAGGTTGAGGCAATACTTTATTTGCCTCCCCCATCTTCAATTTTTCAGCTTCAAAGTCTACAAGGTAAAGCCTTTTTTTTATGGAGATTTATCGTAAATTATGTCAAGGTGACAAAGGGATTTATGAGGTTGTTAAAGAAACGAGTTCCATTCTTCTGGGATGACTTTGCTCAACGCTCGTTCAATGCTTTGAAAAAGGCATTGACCTCTGCTCCATTACTGAGTCCACCTGATTATAGAAGATATTTACTTTTTTATCTCGCAGTAGCAGAATCTACCATTGGTATGGTTCTAGTTCAGGAAGATGATGCTCTTTGCGAGAAAGTTGTTCACTACCTTAGTCGAGGCTTGGTGGGTCATGAACTTTGGTATTCTCCAATTGATAAATTAGCTTTGGAAACTGTCCATGTTGTCCAGGGGCTCAGGAATTATATCCTTCTTCGCAAAACTTATGTTTTGGAAGAGGTTAATCCATTTCAATTTTTACTTAGTAGGCGAGTGATTGGGGGTAAATACAATCAATGGATTGTCATTTTGCAAGATTTTGATCTTGAATTATTGTCTACCAAATCCAAGAAATCATTGGTATTTGCGGAGTTAATTTCTAAGTTTCCCTATGGAGAAGATATTATTTATGAAGATTCATTCCTCGATGAACATATTTTCCTTATTTCTTCACAGGATCCTTGGTATGGAGATCTCATTGTTTATCTCTAGACTGCGAAGTTTCCCTTAGCTTTTTTGAAAAATGAGCATCGAAAGTTGTGTCACTTAGCTAAAATTTATCTAACTATCAATGACACTCTATATCATCCCGGGTTTGATTCGATCCTTAGACGTTTCTTGGATCTCGAAGAAGCTGATTTTGTGTTGAATGATTGCCTCAGTGGAGCTTGGGGTGCTCATTTATTTGGCTTGCTACAGCCCAAAAGATATTGCGTGCAAGATATTTTTGGCCCTTGATTTTCAAAGATTGTATTGAGTCGGTTAAAAAGTGTCATCCTTGTCAAGTCTATACTCAGAATATGCGCACTCATCCAGCTCCACTCTTTCCTGTTGCCACTGTCGGTTCGTTCACAAAGTGGGGTATTGATTATACTACTTGTAACCCACCTTTGGAAAAGGGTCATAAATACATTATCGTAGCAGTAGACTAATTTACGAAGTGGGTTGAGGCTATGCCTACTTTTGCGAACAATGGTGAGACATAAGCCCTGTTTCTATTCAACCAAGTCATTTCTCGCTTTGGCATCCCCAAAGATATTGTCACTAACAATGGCAGTGATTTTAAAAACATTATGATGGTTGAATTGGCTCTCAAATTAGGTTTTTGGTAGGAGCATTCAACTCTGTATTATCCTCAGGCCAATGGGCAGGTTGAAGCGGTAAATAAGTCCTTAAAGAATATCCTTCAACAGGCAATTGATAAAGCCAGATCCAATTGGCACGTCATGATGTATCTTTCACTTTGGGCATAATGGATGTCTGTAAAGACTACAACCGGTTTCACTCAGTTTCAACTAGTTTATGGGATGGAATATATATTTCCCATTGAATATGAAATTCCTTCCCTTAAGCTGGTAGTTGAGCTTCTTCCTGACACTTCTAGTCTCGAAGAACACCTTGTCCATCTAGAACATCTCGATGAGCAGTGCTGAGATGTACCTTGTATATATTGTATTTTTGTACATGTATGTTTATCGATTTTCGATGTGACTTTCATGATTTTGATCTGCTTTGGCAGGTGTTTTTGGATGAGATGAGTCATTTTGGCTTTGTCGATGGTGCCAGTAGACATACCTGAAACCTTGGTTCCGCTGCTTGTGTAATTCACTATCCATATGGTCAATTGTTAGTCTCAAGGGGTGTATGCATTGGTCCTACTTCGAAAAATGTAGCAGAGTACACTACAGTGGTCAACCTATTCTCAGAGGCAATCTCTATTGGTGTTGATTCATTAGTAGTTTACTTGGATTCACAACTGGTTTTTTCGCAATTAAACAACACCTATCATGTCAGAGACTCTTTGCATCAATTATTTTTAGATTTCGTTTGTTACAATGTTCATTTCAATATATTATGTTCATTCACATTCCTCGTTTAGATAATTTTTTAGCAAACTCATTAGCTAATCAAGCACTTGATTGGCACATTAATGATTCAATACTTTAAAAAATATCAAAAACACCATTCATCATTGTACATTTGGGACAATCACATGATATCAAATCACTCTGTATATATATATCAAAGTGTGTTCAAAATATACAAAAATTGGACCATCATGTCCTACAAAATTAGGGCTTACATTAGGGGAATTTTGAGGTCTAAAATGGACCTCCTAAGAAAAATGTACAACCAAAATAAACTTTATAAGATCTAATAGGATTCAAGATGATGATGTCAATCATGGGGGATGATTCACTATTTTTGGAGTAAAAAAGTAAACATATTAAGAAATAATAAAATAATAAAACTACTTTTTCAACTCATATTTCCAACTTGCCTCCCTAAGGTTTTACTCAAATTTGGGTGGGAGTACTCATTGGATGAAAAAATTTATTCCCCATCCAAGGAGTACCCATGTTGCATACTTTTGCTGGACCCTGCTACATGAAAAATGAGAAATACATGAAAAAACGTGATTGCAGTCATGTTTTTCATGTATTTCTCATTTTTTGTGTAGAAGGTTCCATCAAAAGTATGCAACATGGGTACTCCTTGGATGAGGAATCAAAATATGCATCCAACAAATGTTTTTGCTTCAAATTTGAGTAAACCCATAAGGAGATAAGTTGAAAAAATAGTTTTTTCTTATTTCCTTCTAAAATTTTATGACGTAATCTAATCATATTTCATTATTTCCATTATTATTTTATAATTTTCATAGGAGGCCCATTTTAGACCTCAAAAGTCCCTTAATGTGCCTGATCATGTCTGTCATCAAAAAATATTACATTCATCTGATCAAATATAAAATCTATCCCTGAGGCCCTGCCCAGGATGGGTGTTCCAGAAGAACACAATGGCAATAGCTACACGAAAAAACAGCCACACCCAGTCACGTGGTACTCCGACGACTCATCTCTGGATAGCCTCTGGGAGATCCTTTATGGCCGCCAAAAGGACTTGGAAAGTTAGACTCTCCCAAGTGCCTCTAAATCGCATGGAGGGTTCTCCCCGAGTCTTCAACAGCATCATCTGCCTCTCTTCTACGTTGCCAGTGTCCAAGGAAACCCTTAAGTCTCACCGGTCCCATGTCTGTATCATGATCATTAAAATTTTGTAAGTCATATTTTCCTAACAAAAACATTTTTCATTTTCATATAACTTGAAAAATAAAAAAATTCATATAATCAAAAATCATTATGCAATCTTACAAATTGTGCCCCATGTTGCACCAGGTGGAAGAACCAAATCTGGATATGCTCTGAAATCCATCCCAACATAGGGATAGTCCTCTACTGAGATAACATGTTCTCCCCACCACTGGAAGAACTCATCATCCCATGTAGTCTGGGGGGCTTTACCACTCCCCAGTCTCTTCATCAAGTCTGCCCATCTAGCTATATGTGGATCACGAGGGCGAATGATGGTAGAGATGATCTTGGGATGAAGCCCTAGAAATCTCTAATATAAGAATGTACAGAGAATGGTACCATATCCAAAATGATTTGTTTTGGCCTGCCGAATTGAATTCAATTGTTTCTTCAGATTTTCCAATAAGGTCTGTGCACCAATCATAGAGTGTGATCAAACAATCCACTGCCAGAATCATGTTGCTTCGTGAGGCCCGATGTAGGGATGTTGATCCTGCTACTCTAGCAATGGTGAAAAGGAGGATTTTAATGTGCAAATATCGCACATATTTGATTTGGATCAGTGTCACTGCCTTATTAGCACATTCAACACAGTAAACCTGAACATAGTCATCAAAATTAAGCCCTCCTGTGGGCTTACCCTGCAAATTAACTAGTTCCCCTCTCCAGGAGTGTCTAGTTTAGATGTCTTCCACTTCAATTCTTAGTGGAAATTGATCTATCATAAATCAATCTTCATTTGGATCCTAGTAATTCACTAACATCTTGAGCAATCATGTGTTATTTTTCATGTTTTTCATTTTGAAAAATTTTGATAATCTGCATCCTCGAAGGATATCCAATGATACTTGGTCCTGCATGACCTCATTATCAATGAAACTATGCTCTCTTTCTCTCCGGCTAATTTTCATCCTGAATCATTTCATCCATTAACCAATTAGAAATCAATTTTGAAATTATTCTCTACGTATATGTGACTTCATTCAGAAACACTTGCATCTATATGCGAGTTCCTCATGACGAACCCGCGTATACGCAGAGGGTTTCAGAAAAAAAGAAAAAAAAAAACATATATTTCTAAGATGAAAAATCCTAAAATTTGATTGAAATGATAGCAAAATTGATAAACAAGATGAGTATGAGGCTTACCTGATAGATTTGGATCGATTCGGTGGACGGTTTCTCCATTTTCAAGAAAGGGGTTTTTTGCTCCAAAGCACTTTCTCAACTTCTTCACAACACAAATGACCAAATGTGAATCCAAAAGGCCAATTTATGCCCAGAATTCAAAAAAAAATCACAAATTTCGTTTGTGTTTATTTTTTGAAATTGTTTAAGACTGTTTAAACTTTTGGCTTGTAAGTGTTGGGAAAAGCTATTTTCAAGTCCATTCTAGTGATTTTGAGATATTTCCAATTTTTGCTTCAGATCCATGACTGCTGACTTATCATGGCAGGTATTTGATTCTGAACTGGCATATGGGTTAAGGAATTCACTATCCATTGCACTTATGCATACTAGCCTCCATTTTGAAAACTTTCCATAGGGTCTCTTTTGATCGGATCTGGGGGGTGGCCCCAAGATCTAAAAAAATGAGAATGAATCTAACAAGATACACAAAATTAGAATGCGAAAAAGAGAGAACACAAAGAAAATAAGACCTGCAAAAACTTGATTTATTAGAAGCAGAGTTAGAGAATAGTTACTTAGAAGCTACATTGTGGTGGAAAATCTATCCTTTTACAAAGTGAGGCTTGTTATTTATAGCCTTTTTTTGAGATAGAATACCATAGGTGGATACCATGGGCCAATACCATGGGTAGATACCACTTACAATACCATGGGTAAATCCCATGTGTGGATGAATACCATGGGTGGCTACATACCATGGGTCACTTACAATACCATGGGCGAATAAACATCATGGGTGGATGAATACCATGGGTCGATGCCATTTACAATACCATGGGTAAATTCCATGGGTGGATGGATAACATGGGTAGATGAATACCATGGGTTGATGCCATTTTCCATTTGGATCATTCCTCCCTCCTTAAGAAGCAATGGTCCCCATTGCGTGAATTTCCCTCCTGAGAAGCCTTTGTTGAATATGAAGAGCCACTGAAGAGAAGGGTTTTGTGTAGTTAACCCATAACCGTGATGAACGAAGATCCAAGGATAGAGATACCCTGTAATGCTTGTGACCAACTGTGATATTGACAGTGTGTGGCCTAGCAAATGGACTTCGATGAAGTGTGGGTTTTTGGATGAACCAAAACCATGAAAAACGAAGATCCGAGGATAGAGATACCCTGTAATGCTTGTGACCAACTGTGTGACTAACAGTGTGCGGCCTAGCAAATGGACTTCGATGAAAATGATTTTGTGCGGTTGACCCATAACTGTGATGCTGATTGTTGATGAAGTAGCAGGTGCCTACATAGCTTGGGGTGGGAGGGCACATCTCCAAATAACCCAAGTCGAACGCTGCTATGATCAAACTGATGAATGTGAAGCAGGTGCCTACTAAAGCGGGGTGGGAGGGCACGTCTCCAAAGGGAACCCGCTCCGAATGCTGCTCCAGATTTAAAATGAGCATAACTCGGTCAATATAACTCAAAATATTTATTATAACATGTTTTTGGAAATGGAATGATCATTCTTCATCTTCTCATGTGTTTGAAACCACTATCTGGAGACTCTAGACCCACAGATTCGCGCTGGAACTGTTTCGCCGTCACAAAATTTCTGAAAAAATAGTTGATTTTAAATCAACAATAACTCCCACATCCGGACTCCGATTCGACCGATTTTTTTTTTGAACTCAGGTGATTTTTTAAGAAGAGCTCAGATCTATATCCATTCTTCTGAAATTTTGCACTGAAAATTGCGAAAAATGACAGGAGAGCCGCCGTCCATGAATTGTCGTCAGAAAAATTGCTTCAACATTGCTGCTTTTGAATCAGCGATATCTCCCTCATCCGAACTCCAATTTGGCCAATTTTTTTTTTGAATTTGAGTATTTTTTTGCAAGGAATCCAGATCTGGTATTTGTTTTTGAAAATTTTTCACCAAAAGTTTCAGATCTGATCTAAAAACTCGCCGCCCAAAAACATTCATGGATTTTGTTGAAGATTGTTGCAAAACATTGAAACTGAAATATGTTTCAAACCCTCATTCCCATGTAGGCGTAACTTGAATCTGATACCACTGATCCGAATCTTGGGGGGAGGCCCCCAAGATCTAAAAATTTGAAATAGATCTGACAAGATCTGCAAAATTAGAATGCCAGAAAAGAAGAGAGAACACAAAGAAAATAAAACCACAAAGAAACTTGTTTTATTAAAACAGAGAATAATTGTAGAAGCTACATTGTGGCGGACAATCTGTCCTTTTACAAACTGAGGCTTGCTATTTATAGCCTTTTTGAGTTACAATACCATGTGTAGATACCATAGGCCAATACCATGGGTAGATACCACTTACAATACCATGGGTAAATCCCATGTGTGGATGAATACCATGGGTGGATACATACCATGGGTCACTTATAATACCATGGTGAATAAATATCATGGGTGGATGAATACCATGGGTTGATGCCATTTACAATACC
Organism: Pinus albicaulis; assembly: GCA_034641835.2. NCBI lineage: Eukaryota > Viridiplantae > Streptophyta > Pinopsida > Pinales > Pinaceae > Pinus > Pinus albicaulis. The sequence continues at coordinate 11,754 of JAXQQM020063639.1, forward strand.
ATGGGTAAATTCCATGGGTGGATGGATAACATGGGTAGATGAATACCATGAGTTGATGCCATTTCCCATTAGGATCATACCCCATCATATTATGACTATTTAACCAATTTCACTTGCCGATTTTTAAATCATGATATGATGGTAGAACCATCCTTTACATGGGCTTCCTAGTTATTTCCTCGCTAGCATTTGTTGCCCATGCTGCAATCTATGTAGGCTTGGGAGTCCTCTTTAGTCTCGTCATTAATTATGCATTGAAGCTACATTCTTCTTCTTCTTCACTATTTTTTATTCTAGCCATATACCTTAGAGGCTCCCATTTTGTTGTTGATTTGTATTGTTGCATTACATATTGACCACTTGTTTATCTTGGCCTTTAGTCGGCTTCATTTTGACTCATGTTTAAGCCATATTTTGACCATGTCTTTCTGCAAATTCCGTTGTGCAATCACTTAGCCTTCGCAACTTGACACCTTTACCCATGGATGGAACATTCCTCTAAGTGTCACTTATCAGTTTTCGCCACCTTGCATTGAGCATAGGATTGTTCGTATCCCAGGAACTAGTGCATCTATTTTCCGACACTCGTTCTATCCATTGTACTATAGGCATTCTTTTATTCTTTTTTAGGATTTGAAATATGAAAAAGACAAAAAAATTAAATATTTGAAAAAGAACGGGAACAGGACAATACTTCCATATTTGATGTCATCCAAAGAGTTAGTTGTGTTGCCCTTGAATAAAGCACAAAAAATCTAAGTATTTTCTCCATTCGGGATGGTTTTATTTTTTGACTTAGGAGAAGCCACAACCTTGTAATCGAGTCAGTACTCCCCCAGTTGGTTATCTCTTCCAATCATATGGAGGGTTTGTTTATGCCTCATGCATGAAAAACTTATACAAAGTTATCATTTTCTACCATAGTCAAAATGAGTCGTGCTTTTGTTCAAGGGAAATTAACCTGAGTCGGCCATTCTCTGGTGTCTCTTGACTCATTTTTCAGTCAGCCATCTGGTATGTAAGTATCTTGTTCTATCACAACATCTATTTGGTCCTTTGATCGTTTTTGTTTGAGAAGGTCTCCATTGACTTCTTGTCAGCAGGTTTATCTCTTATCGACTTCGACATATTTCTCTGAGAGTAAACCTAGAGCCACACCTTGGCCCTATTTACATCACTGATAGGTGACCTTGTGCTCAACATTTGATCAGCATCATGGGTCTTTGACTGAGTGGTTTCCCTTGTGTTCGACTTCAGCTTACATTATCACACCTGGGATTTGTATGGTACCTTGATTTCCATTTGACCCTATTGGTGGATATCTCGCCTCTTTTTCAGCTTTCATTATTGGTTGGTACAGAGGGTTTCTACCATGTGTTAGCTACATTTTTTGCATGCTGGAAACGTACTTCGGGTTGGTTACTTCACTTTGCTTCGTCCAATTCCTTCCAAATCTTGACTTGCGGGTTACACTTGCACTGGACTGATGTGGGATGCCTTAATGCCTTCCTTCCAGCAGATCTTTTCCAATCGACTCCGACTCATTGCTCTGGGAATAAGGTCTAGAGTTTTTTTGTCAGTACCTTAGGGTTTGCAGTCATCAGTGGCAGACTCCTTCACTATCAATAGTGAGAATACATCAATGTCTCTTGATTGGTAGATTCTCTCAAGTGTTCAACTTCAACTCATTTATTTGCACTTGTTAGATTCTACTAGGGCACCTTGAAGCTCATTATCATTATCGGTGAGTTGTCTCGCGTTTGTTAACAGTATACATCAATGACCAGTAATCAAATGATTTCTCACATGGTAGACCTCAGCTCATTTATTCCCATTGTGTATAATTGTGCCATAGTGATCGATGAAGACCTCAGGTTCGCATCAACATGTTTTGGTTCACTGTGACAACTCCTTCAGTTTTCTACTAGTGACACCATCCATCCTTATATGTTGCAGTTCCATCACAACAACATCTTATATGTGTGCACCCGAGTTGCATGTTGTACCATTTGTTCCACCACTTATGATTTGGTACTTGGAGATTCAGTTTTGAATTCAGTGATCATCTTTGCAACATCATTGATCAGTCTTCTATATGTGATACTTGGACATGATTTTGACTTGTACTTCCAGGTAGTGATCAGATGATTCACTATGTACTTTACAGTTCAGCTATACTTGTATACATATTGGACCCGCTCCATACTTGATATTGGGACATGATTTTCTTTCACTGAGCATGGGTATTCCCACCTCAGACATGAGCTATCTCTCTGATTTCTATCACTGGTTTTTTGTAGTTTGAAATCTAGTGAAGTCCTCTCTAGTCCTCGCAAGGCTCTTTCTCATGCACATAATACATTTCAGCCATCATGTACCCCTTTTAACCTCATATATTAGGGGGCATCTGTTATATCATCATTTATCACCTCTATATACTTGATGACTTATGCATTGGCCTTGGGCAGCCCTTCCATTCAGACTTGATCACACTTCTTAAAAAATATTATTTTGAAATCTATACGCAACTCTGCCCATTTTTTTCCATGTGCAGACGCGGGTCCATCCATAGCTAACCCACATATGCCATTTAAAATATTAAAAAAATATAATTTCCCTATTAATGAGGCGGGGTTTATGGTTTTTTCCTATAACTTAACTACCCCAACCTATGGCCTAAGTGTTCCCCAACTAAACCAAAAAAAAAAAAAAAACTAATTTGAGGAAGTATAAATATACCTCAAGGGAGTGGCCTAAAGGGAGGAGAGAGAGAGAATTTTATTGATATTATAGCCCTGATCAAGTCTGATATTTCCTTGTGCCTCTTACACTTCCCAGGTTCAGGAAACCCTTATTTTCTTGTCATGATCACTCCCACTTTATGTGACGTACTTTTTGCACCATTTATGGAAGAAGATTTGTGAGCATTAGGGGAATTTTGAGGTCGAAAATGGGCCTCCTAAGGAAATTATAAAATAATAGTGGAAATAATAAAATAATATTTGATTACATCATCAAATTTTAGAGGGAAAAAAGAAAAAACTACTTTTTCAACTCGTATTTTCAACTTATCTCCCAAATTTTTTAATCAAATTTCGAGCAGGAGTACTCGTTGGATGCAAAAAATAATTCCTCATTAAAGGTGTACCCATGTTTCATATTTTCGATGGACCCTGCTACACAAAAAATGAGAAATATATGAAAAATTTTCATCAAAAGTATGCAACATGGGTACTCCTTGGATGATGAATGAAATTTTGCATCCAACGAGTATTGCTGCTCGAAATTTGAGTAAAAAATTTGGGAGATAAGTTTAAAATATGAGTGGAAAAAGTAGTTTTATTATTTTATTATTTTTCAATATTTTTACCCTTTTACTTAAAAAATGGTGAATCATCCCCCATGGTTGACATCATCATCTTGAATCCTATTGGTTCTTCTAAATTTTATTTTGGTTGTACATTTTTCTTAGGAGACCCATTTTGCTCAAGGTTGTGGCAGATCTCAGGTGATTTCTCCACTTTCTCTATACATATTATCAATAAAAGAAGTATTGTCATGTTCCTGATGTTTTTGTGTTATATGTCTCCTATACATGTTGAATGATATTGAATGGTTTTTTTCATGTTATTTTTATGAGACTATATATGATAACATACTGACATCTAGGACATATATTCTTTGCAACTAGTTTGTGTGCTTTGTCTTGATTGATTTGCAGGTTCTGGAGCACGAGGAGTAGCATAGGGTTTGCACCCTACGGGATCGATCTCAAATGAAGGAAAAATGGGTAAGATCCACTATCCTCATTTTTCTAGTTCAAGCATAAAAACTGATAATTAGAGTACTTCTTGTGACAATATGCCATCTGCTCTGTTAGGTGCCTCAACCCAGGCCTTAGGGTAGCTTTGCCCATAACAGGTAAGGATTGGTTATGTCTTCACAAGACCAAGGTATATTTCTATGAAAAATCCATTGAGTGCTTGGATGACAATGGGGAACCAAGAGTATTATAGGGAAAGAAGAAAGCCACATCAGTTAGGATGGTGACAACCATGTAGGCCAAGTGTAGTCACATGAAACGGTGTGTGCTATTTTCAGTTCATATATCTAGTGACAAAGGTAAGGAAGTGAAGGATGTAGATGTTTTGAATAAGTATATAGTTTTGCAGTAGTTTCAGGATGTGTTTCCAGCAGAGATTTCATAGTTTCCATCTCACAGGGAAGTAGACTTTTCCATTGAGTTGATGTCAAGAGCAGCTCCAGCATCAAAGGTGCCTTTTAGGATGAGCACACCTGATTTGGTAGAATTAAAGTTGCAACTGAAACAGATTCTTGAAAAAGGGTACATTATGCCAAGTGTAACGCCATGGGGTGCATCAGTCTTGTTTTTGAAGAAGAAATATGTCACTCTCAGACTGTGCATTGACTACAGGCAGTTGAACAAAGTGACCATCAAGAACAAGTACCCATTACCAAGGATTCATAATTTTTTCGATCGGCTGAAGGGAGAAGTAGTGTTCTCTAATATCTACTTGAGATCGGGATATCATCAAGTATGCATCAAAGAGCAGGACATCTACAAGACCACATTCAGGACCAGGTACGAGAATTATGATTTTTTTGTAGTTCCATTCAGTTAGACTAATGCCCCAGCTACATTTATGTTTTCAATGAACAGTGTGTTGTGTCCTTATTTGGATAGGTTTTTTATTATGATCATTGATGACATATTGGTATATTCTGAAAATGAGGAAGAGCATGTCGAACATTTCACAGCAGTGTTGAGATTTTTGAGAGAGCATCAGTTGTATGCTAAGCTCAGTAAATGAAGTTTATTCCAAACTGAGGTACACTACATGGGACATGTTTTCTCCAAGGAGGGAATTGTAGTAGATCCAGAAAAGATAAGGGCCATCATGGAGTGGGTAGCCCCTAAGAATATAGATGAGGTGATATCATTCATAGAATTGGCAGGTTATTACAGCAAGTTCATCAGGAACTTCTCACAGATTGCTTATCCTATTACATCATTGCAGAGGAAAGGTAAGAAGTTTGATTAGACAGAGGAGTGTGAGACCAGTTTTGAGAAGCTAAAGTAGTTTTTTACATATTCTCCAGTGTTTAAGATTTTAGATCCATACAAGGAGTTTGCAATGTGTACAAATGCTTGCAAGAGAGGAATTGGTGGGGTCCTTATGTAGGATAGACAAGTGGTATGCTATGAGTCGCGAAAATTGAACGAGCACGAGAAGAACTACTAAACACATGATCTTGATCTAGCAGTCATCATTCATGCATTGAAGATGTTGAGGCACTACCTTCTCGACAAGACGTTTTTACTAATAAGTGACCACATTGGGTTTAGGTACTTGTTTGAACAACCGAATTTGAACGCTAGGAAGGATAGATGGTTGGGCTCAATCAATGAGTTTGACTTCAAGATCAGGTACATCAAGGGAAACGAGAATAGGGTCGCAGATGCTCTTAGCAGGTGGGTACAAGTAAACCACATGGAAGAAATGATCTTCTATGGGATAGACTTACAGGATAGGATCTTGTAGGTAGGTCAACAGGATCACAGGTATATGGAGATTGTGCACAAGTTGCAGCAGAGTACAGGTACAAGTATAGGTGTTGGTACATGTACAAGTATAGGTGTTGGTACAGGTACTGTACAGGTATCGGTACAGGTATCGGTACAGGTATAGGTACAAGCTGTTGAAGTTTGCAATAAGAAACAGTGAAATTGGCATCCGGAAACAACATTCAGCAGCCACGCCTAGTGCATTAAGCACCTACACTAGGGTGGGGCCCACAGAGCTATTTTTGGTGCATGTCTATTTTTATTATCCCTTAATTAAGATGGAAATTAAATTGTAATACATTATCAATGTGGACTTGAATGAGTTCACTGAAAGTGATAAATTTAGTTAGCTAGTGGATTTCAAGTTAGAGGTAGTTGGTGGGACATGCAAAGTAATTCTAGTTGTAACGGAGTCCGAAGAGCAAAGGTGCATTAGTTAATGCAAGTTGTAAATCAATTTAAATCAGTTAAGTGAGTTAAAGTCAGTTGTGTTAGTTGTAGCTGCAGATACACTAGTGAGAGATCAATTGAATTAAATATTAATTAATTCACATGAAATGATCTCACATGCAACTGATGTTTTACTATTATTAGTTGCATGCATGTCAAATCCAGTGGAGACCCAATTGATTTCTAGGTGAAAGTGCAATTGACTATCAGTTGTAGGATTATTGGCTTGCACACATGCAACCAAACACCCATTGGAGTGCACATGATACTTGTGCAGTCAAGGCAGGCATGAATCCCCATATTTCAGGGATCTTTACCATCATATATTGCACAAGCAAGGCAGCCTGCCTGGAGGCTGAGAATTGGCTATGTGTTGGTCGGTTTTGCATATGATAATGTGAGACAATTAGCTGAGTACTCGAGGGCTCCTGTGAGAAGAGTTTTGTATGTAATTGTTTCATGGTCCATGCTTAATATACAATAGAAGATAGTGGGGTTTTTAGTTGTAAGCTTTCCCCGAGAAATTATCTGTGTTGTGGCTTGATTGATTCTTCTTTGATTCATGTGATTAGTGATTTTGTTTTTAATTATGCAAAATATTTGTAGAAGTGATTCAGTATTTAACTTTATTACATTTTTAGATCGGGTATATCCAAGATATACATGATTCTTCCTATAATTTCTACATGGTATCAAAGCACAGGAAATTGCAGAAGTGAAGCAGGAGCTGATTTTGCGACTAGATAAAATTCAAATTTGCAGAAATACTTTCTTGGTGCTACAGCTGATTCAAGATTGAAATGGATTTCAATGGCTTGAGGTTAGAGTATGCACTCGAAGGGAGCTCAAACTAAATTTCTTGGAAGGACATGACGGAGGTAGTACTCGAAGACAATGGCTTGAAGGAATTCATTGACAAAGATGTTCCTAAGCTAGATGTTGAAAAGGTTGCAAATCTTGATGCATGGAAAAAGAAAGTGGCAAGGGCAAGGAGGATCCTATTGGAGGGAGTAGGAGACCACATTGTATTAAGCCTCCATGGGAAAGCCACGCCATATGCAATGTGGAAGCCTTTGACGGATCTATTCCAAAGCAGTAGTGACCATAGGAAATTGGCGCTCAAATATAAACTCAGGAAGATCAAGATGGAAAATAAAGACATTATTCCAGTATACTTAACAAATTTTGTCCAATGTCGAGATGAACTTGGGAGTGTAGGAATAATTTTCTATGATGATGATTTGGTGAGCCTAGCTCTCCTAGGACTTCCCAAGAGTTGGCATAGTTATCAAGACTCTCTCAATGGAAGGGAAAAGATGTCAGATTGAGAACGACTGTTGTTGGATTTGGTGCAGGAGGAGTTTAGACGGAATACCAGAGATGGATATTCATCTAAGAATGAAGATGAAGAAAATTGTGCTTTGGATTCCAAGGAAAAGAAAGGGAAGGGGAAGAAATTCCATTTCAAATCTGAGGCCGGTGAAGATGGAAAGAAGCAGGACATGTCAGGGTGAAGTGTTTTCACTGTCACGAGCATGGAATTTTTTCCACAAATTATCCACAAAAGAAGAAGAACAAGAAGGTTGTTGCATCTACAGCTGGTGAGGCCCTTGCCTCGCAATTTGATCTTGACTTCTCATTGATCGCATGCATGGTTTCAATTACATTGGGATCAGGGTGGTACTTTGATAGTGGTTCTTCCTTTCACATTACGAGAGACAAGGAACTTTTGAGTGACTTGGAGGAGAAGGATCTTCAGATTCATATTGAAATGGGCGGCGAAAAATAGTACAATGCTACCGGGAATGGTACCATTACCTTTCAGAGGGCGTCAGGTAAACTCTTTCAATTAAAATATGTAATGCATGTACCAGGTTTGAAGAAAAATTTAGTCTCAATTGCAATGTTAGAGGATGGAGGATATGATGTTGTTTTCAGTAAAGGAAAAGTTTTCCTGCGACACAAAGCAACAGGGAAAGCTAAGAAGATTGGGATTCAATTTAAGAATCTCTATAGACTTGATGTAGATGTGATTTCTATAGACCTTCCAACCATTTGGAAGTGTGATAAATCCATGCAATTGACCCTTGAGAGGGAGCTGGATTTGCATGCAGGTGAGAATGAACCTTAAGATGTGGAGTAGCCACATGCGAAGGATCATGGAGTGGGAGCAACCACTCATGCAGAGAAATTTCGAGCCAGCTGGGTAGAGGGAATGCATGCAGTTATACCTCTAGGTGTGAGGTGGGGAAACATGCATGAATAATCCCAAGAAGAAATTTGGGCAGGATCCTAGAGATTTTGGGTCTCATGGATTGAACTTGGCTACAAGTAGACCACACAGATGCAGTAGAAGGATCATTCAGATTGATATAGTCAGATGTCAGTAGGACATGAAATCAAAGTGACTGTGTCAGATACTAGAGTGCATATCAGAGTTGGCAGCAAGTGCAGAGTGCATGGATGCAGATGTTAACAACGCAGAGGATCTAGTAGACATGTGTAGTAGCTAGAAGTAGTCAAAAGACTTTGATGATTGATGCATTATAATGACTCATTTTTTTGGAGGCTATTCAGTTTCGGAAGTGTTTCATGTGTGAGAAACACTAGAGAAGTGTTGCATGCAAGGCTTGCATGTCGCATGCATGGAGTTTCAAGTCGCATGCAAGGACATTCTTTTCTTGTTGAGAGGGAGTGTTGAAGTTTGCAACAAGAAACAATGAAATTGGCATCTGGAAACAACATTCAACACCCACTCCTAGTAAATTAAGCACCTACACTAGGGTGGGGCCCACAAAGTTATTTTAGGTGCATGTTTATTTTTATTATCCCTTAATTAAGATTGACATTAAAATTTAATCTATTATCAATGTGGACTTAAAGGAGTTAACTGAAAGTGATAAATTCAGTTAGCTAGTGGATTTCGAGTTAGAGGTAGTTGGTGGGACATGCAGAGTAATTCTAGTTGTAACAGAGTTCGAAGTGCAATGGTGCATTAGTTAATGCAACTTGTAAATCAGTTTAAATAGTTAAGTGATTTAAATTCAGTTGTGCTTGTTGTAACTGGAGATACACTAGTGAGAGATCAAGTGAATTAAATATTAAGTAATTCACATGCAGTGATCTCACATGCAACTGATGTTTTACTATTATTAGCTGCATGCATGTCGGATCCAGTGAAGAACCAGTTGAGTTCTAGGTGAAAGGGAAGTTGACTATCAGTTGTAGGATTATTGGCTTGCACACATGCAACCACACACCCATTGGAGTGCCCATGATACTTGCGCAGTCAAGGCAGGCAAGAATCCCTATCTTTCATGGATCTTTACCATCAGGATTGCGCAAGCAAGGCAGACTGTCTGGAGGCTGAGAATTGGCTATATATGTGTTGGTCGGTTTTGCATATGACAATATGAGACAATTAGCTGAGTATTGGAGGGATCTTGTGAGAAGAGTTTTGTATGTAATTGTTTCATGATATATGCTTAATATACAATAGAAGATAGTGGGGTTTTTAGCTGTAATCTTTCGCCGAGAAATTATCTATGTTGTGGCTTGATTGATTCTTCTTTGCTTCATGTGATTAGAAATTGTGTTTTTAATTCCGCAAAAGATTTGTAGAAGTGATTCAGTATTTAACTTTAGTACATTTTTATATTGGGTGAATCCAATATATACATGATTGTTGTTATAATTACTACACAGGTGTTGGTACAGGTACAGGTATGGGTAGTGGTATAGGTACATGTGCAGGTGTACCTGATTTCGACTACCGTCTCATGAAAGATGGATTGGTCAGATTTAGATACATGATATATGTGTTGGAAAACAGCTCAAGAAGGTGATCTTGAGGGATTTTCATGCGAAACCATATTTGGGTCACCCAGGCTACCAAAATACATTGACTGTAGTGAAGATATTCTACTATTGGCCGAATCTAAAGAAGGATGTGGTAGATTTTGTAGCCAAATGTTTGGATTTTCAAATGGTTAAGGCGAAGTGTAAGCATCCAGGTGGCTACAACCGATTGTGATTCCAAAGTGGAAATGGGATATCATTTCCATGGAATTCATCACAGGTTTTCCTAAGATAGCTAGACAACATGATTCCATCATGGTTGTTGTGGACAGGTTAACAAAGGTTTCACATTTCATACCGGTAAAAACTACATACTCGGCTATTGATGTAGCACAGGTGCTTATCAGAGACATAATCAAATTACATGGTGTTCCAAAGAAGAATGTATCCAATAGGGATGCAAAGTTAATTTCCAAGTTTTGGCAGGAGTTGTTTGCAAGTTTCGGCACCGAGTTGGCCTTCAGCACATCTTATCATCCACGGATAGATGGACATACCAAGAGGTTCAACATGATATTGGAGGATATGTTGAGGATGTATGTGATGCATTAGCAACACAAGTAGGAAGAGTATCTTCCACTCGTAGAGTTCGCCTATGTATGGGCGAATTTGCAACACTCCCATCAGTTGGAGTGATCTGGTTGATAAGTATTGATTGGACCAGAGATGTTGAAAGAAATGGAACGGGAAATGCATGTGATCAAGAAGAACTTGAAAGCAGTGAAGGATAGGAAGAATATATATGCAGACATGAACATGTTGTTCAAGGGGATCAGGTGCACTTGTGCATCAATACGAAGAAGAGCTTCTTGCAGATTGGATCATGTGCCAAGCTGGCACCACGATTTTGTGGACCCTTCAAGATCATTGAGAGGATCAAACCAGTGGCCTACTGACTTGCACTACCTTCCATAGTGAAATTCCATAATTTTTTCATATATATTTTCTTAAGAAGTATTCTAAAGATGTTGATCATGTGATTGATTGGTTTTTAATGCAGGTGGAACCCGATGGAGAATTCTAGTCGCAGTCGTTGTATATATTGCAGAAAAAGGTGATCATGCTTCGAAACCGAGAAATAGAGCAAGTTAAAGTGAAATGGAAGCACTTTGGGCCTGATGAAGCTACATGGGAGATGGTGGATCATATGCGCACCATGTATCCTTCCATATTTGTCGGTTGAGGCAAAGCAGTTTTGGTGTGATGTCGGTATATGTTTGGTATATGTTTGGTATATATTTTGGTGTGATGGTTGTATATGTTTGGTATATGTTTTTATTTGATGTTCGGGTATATGTACATATGTACATGGATGTAAATAGCGCCATGAGTTATTTTATAAATCTCCAGTAAGTGGTATGGGTATCATGTCATTATAGTTTTCATGTTGTTATGATGTCATGTTGGTTTTATTTTTAGTAGGGTGATCATTGTAAATACTGCATCAAGCTATGTTATAAAGCTCCATGGGCGGTATGGTTGCTTTTCAGTGGTTTTGTTGAGGTATATGTGTGGTTGAACACCGAGGACAGTGACCGCCGAGGGGGAGGGTTATATAACAGCCCTAGTGAAAATTCCATGTAATAAAGTTAAAAATTAAGAACCACGGTTGATGGGACACTTATTCCAAGCTGAAAGTTGGGAAAAACATCATAGTTGGTGTTCATTTTGTTTATTATGGATAAGGAAATTGGCAAAGGAAAAGGCAAATGCTTTGGAGAGGAAAAATGGCATATTTGGCACATTTGTTTATGAAAATAATGTAAATTAGGAGAAAAGGGAGATGAAAGGTTGCAGGTTGCATGTGAGGAGTAAAATGAAGGAAAATCATGGAAAAATGAAGAAAATATAGGCCTTATCTATAAAAATTCTTCTGAGGATCAGTTGGTACCTTTTTTCAATGCATTTTTGGAGCTCTCTCATTATTCTCTCTCTCTCTCTCTCTCTCTCTCTCTCTCTCTCTCTCTCTCTCTCTCTCTCTCTCTCTCGGACACTTAGAGTTTCTTGGAGCATTTTTACATTGGACCAAGAAAGGCAAGAAAGTAGGAATAAGGAGGAAGCAAGCAAGTAGGAGCAGGAATCAAGCAGCTACAGCAGGATCCTTGGTAGGTATCTATTTTCTTTTTTGTTTTCCTTGCTAGATCTGGCATGGATGGTATTGCATGTGGTTATCTTTTGTCTTGGCATGGGTTTTTTCCGGGTGTGATAGTGTTTTCAGCCTATCATATCCATTTCCGGATAGCCATGATCTTGTGGAGTTCTTATGTTTTGGTCTAGCTAGATTGTCGGATGGATTCAAAGTTGAGTGGGGTGGATCTCCAAATTGATATAACACATGGCCTAGTAACCCCTGAACCGAACTATGGGTTGTGGTAAAGTCAGGTATTTTTTTGCCTCGATGGGCATAGGAATCTATAGAAATTATATAGAAGCTATGATACCATGTAGAAATTTATAGAAATTCTATATCAATGGATTCAATCAGATCTTTTGATGTACTAAAACAAGATATTGAATCCTTCTACAATATTTGTGGAATAAAAAATATGATCTCTCAATCACATGCAAGTAAGAGAAAGAAGTAAATCAATCGCACAACACAAGATGTTCTTGGGGAAAGAAACTCCTCAAAAACCCTCTATCATATATTGTATAAAGTCAAAGAATCATGAACCATTACAATGCTTAATCTCTCATGAGATTCTCCATCATTCTGCCAATTGTCTCCCTTTGATCTAGGAAAAAATGGGCAAACACATAGCCAATTCTCAGCCTTTTTTCAGTCCGCCTTGTTCACACAATTCCTAAATAATTAGGCCCTTATTAAATATTAAAATAAGCCTTCCTTGATTGCGCAATACATCATGGAATCCCCATGGATTTATAATTGCACTCGGGCAATTCTCTAAAAAATAAAATTGATAGTTATGTTCCCTTTAACCTTTGTCTCAACTGTGTCTTCATCAGAACTGGCATGCATGTAGTTATTAATAGTGAATAATCAGTTATATAATTGATCACTACTTGTGAATTAAACCTAATTTAATTCACTGGACCTCTCACTAATTCATCACTAAGTTAGAACTAGTTAAATTGATTTGAACTTGATTAATTGAGTTAATTGATTACACCTAAACCCCATTAGTGCATTAATTGCAACTGAAACCCCAAAATATTAGGATCACTCTACATGCCTCATCTTATACCCTCAACTCAAATTTTTTGAGATAACTCAGTCATCGTGACTTAGTTAACTAATACAAGTTGTTATGAGATGAAATTACAATTTATTGTCCAATTTATTTAAGGGAAAAATAAATTAGACACCCACATTCCTCACCAATGTGTAACCTCGCCAATCTATAACCTCACTACTGTGTAACTAAAATTACTCATTGAATTTCCTCACCAATATGTGTGTATTTTTTGTCCTTTCTGGTTTCCAATTTCACTGTTTCTTGTTGCAAATATCAACACTCCCTCTCAACAAGAAAGGAATTCAATCTATCTCGATCTGGTACCTTTGGAATGTTCTGCATGCAACACTTCTCTAGTGTTGTTTTCACACACAACTCCTGAAATTGAATAGCCTCCGAACAACTGAATCAGTATAATGCATCTATCATCAGAGTCTTATGACTGCTGTTAGGTACTGCACCTATCTACTGGACTCTTTGCGCTGCTGCTAACATCTACATCCATGCCCTCTACATTGTTGCCAACTCTCGTCTGCGTTCCAGTATCTAACATATGTTACTCTGATTTAAGTCTTCCTGACATCTGATTGCATTAATCCAACCGATCCTTCCTGCTACTATTGTATTATGGGCTCCTCATAGCCAGGTTCAATCCATGAGACACACCATCTCAATGGACCCTACCCAAATTTATTCTTGGGATAATATCTTCACATCACCCCACCTCTCCCCTGGAGGTATAGCTGCATGTACTCCCTTTCCCCATCGGGCTCGAAATTTCCCCCTCCTAGAGGTCTCTGCTTGAGTGGACACTTCCACTCGGTCTCCTCTCTGCTTCTCCAATTGTGGTTGCTCTAAAACCTTTTGAGACTTCTTTTGAGGCTACATGTTGAGAGATAATTTCTCCATCTCAACAACCAATTCATTAACCATTGATTTTCCCCTCAAATATTTGCATGCATCCTCGACCTCGAGAGCATACAGGTTCTTGAATATTACATGGATCTATTTCACCTGTCTTGTGGCTATGTGTTTAAGGAAAACCTTTTCTTTTCTAAACATCACATCATAACCATAGTCTTCCAATACCGCTACGAAGACAAGATTATTCCTTAGGCATGGAACATACAAAAAATCTTCTAGTTTGAGAGGGGAGCTAGACTCCCTATTAAAGGTAATTGTACATATGATGGTCGCGTTATACCTCTCGTCATCTCCAAACTCTATGTTATGCTAGAGGTCCTTCTCCTCCAAGTCACTGAAGAGATCTCTATTTCTCTTCATATGGAATGAGGCACCGTTGTCTAGATACCACATTCATTCCATTACATTATTGGCCATGAATGCAATGAGAGTAAAATCAAGCTCGAACTGTGAAGCTAACGCTTCACCCACTACAACTGCAAGCTCCTTCTTGCTTTTCTTCTTCTGTGGACAATTCGAGGCATAATGCTTATGCTCGTGACAGTGAAAACACTTTATATTGGACAAGTCTCTCTTGCCCTCTTCACATTGGTACTTCTTTCCCTTAGCATTATTTCCTTTTCCGACTAATGCACAATCTTCTTCTTTGTTGGTGTTGGAGGTCCCATCTCTAGTGCTCCTCCTTATATATTCTTTTACCAAGTCGGACCGCAAATGCTCCCAATCTGGTAACTTCTCCCTCCCATTCATAGAGTTCTGGTAACTATGACATCTCTTGGGAAGGCCTAGAAGTTCTAGGATCACCAAATCATCCTGGGCTACTTTCATACTAACACTTCCAAGCTAATCTTAACATTGAGTGAACTTCGCCAAATATCTCGTTACTGTCTCGCCCTCCTCCATCTTGATATTTCTGAGCTTTTCCTTCAGTGCCAACTTCATGTGGTCACTGTTATTTTGAAACAAATATTTCAAGGCCTTCCCATGGAGACTCAAGACAATATGATCTAGAACTCCATCTAACAAGATCCTTCTCGCCTTTTCTACCTTCTTCTGCCATGCATTAAGAAGTTGGGCATCTATTGTTGCAAGCTTAGGAATATCAGTATCTATGAATTCCTTCAACCCATTGTCCTCCAACACTACCTCCATCATGTCCTTCCATGCAATATAATTCAAATTTTCCTCAAGTGCATAATCGAGTCTCAAGCCATTGAAAGACATCTTGATCTGTTGTTGGATCTTGAAGAATAAATCTGCAAATTTGAACCTGTTCAAGACAAACTCAATTTCTTATCTTCTATTGTGATTCTTGGCACTCTGATACCATTGTAGAAATTATATAGAAGCTATGATACCATGTATAAATTTATAAAAATTCTATATCAATGGATTCAATCCGATCTTTTGATGTACTAAAACAAGATATTGAATCATTCTACAACAATTGTGGAATACAAAACACGATTGCTCAATCACATGCAATTAAGAGAAAGAAGTAAATAAATCACACACCACAAGATGTTCTTGGGGAAATAAAATGCTCAAAACTCTGCTATCATATATTGTATAAAATCAAGGAATCACGAAACAATACAATGCTTAATCACTCATGATATTCTCTAGCATTCTACCAATTGTCTCCCACTGATCTAGGAAAAATTGGACACATAGCCAATTCTCAGCCTTCCTTCAGCATGCCTTGCTCACATAATTCCTAAATAATTAGGCCTTTATTAAATAGTAAAATCAGCTGTCCTTTATTGTGCAATGCATCATGGCATCCCCATGGCTTTAAAATTGCACTCGAGCAATTTTCTAAAAATACAACTGATAGTTATGTTCCCTTTAACCTCTGTCTCAACTGTATCTTCATCATAACTGACATGTATGCAGCTATTCATAGTGAATCCTCAGTTATCTGATTGATCACTACTTTTGAATTAAATCTAATTTAATTCACTGGAACTCTCATTAATTCATCACTCGGTTAGAACCAGTTAAATTGAGTTAATTGATTACACCTACACCCACTAGTGCATTAACTACAACTGGACCGCCAAAATATTAGGATCACTCTACATGCCTCATCGTAGACCCTCAACTCAAATTTCTTGAGCTAACTCAGTCATCATGACTTAGTTAACTGATACAATTTGTTATGAGATCAAATTACAATGTATTGTCTAATTTATTTAAGGGAAAAATAAATTAGACACCCACATTCCTCACCACTGTGTAACCTCACTAGTGTGTAAGCTCATTAGTGTGTAACCTCACTAGTATGTAACCTCACCAGTTTGTAACTGAAATTCCTCACTAAATTTCCTCACCAATGTGTGTGTGATTTTTGTCCTTTCTGGTTGCCAATTTCATTGTTTCTTGTTGCAAATTTCAATAGAATCCTTGACCGGTGAATGGCGAGATATATGGTAAATCCTAGAGGTGGTTGTCTCGGTTTAGGGCCTAGTGATCTGGGTTTGGATCGTGATAAATCCTAAGAGGTAGTTTTCTCTCCATTAAGACTAGGAATACGGGTTTGGGATATACAGTAAATCCTGGAGAGTATGTCGTGGTTTAGGGCCTAGTGACCCCTGGTTCAGACTGTGGGTTGCGGTAAAGCATGAGAGACTAGGAGGTAGGAAAATTCCTCACAGTTTAGGCGAAGAGAATCCGGTGATATCCATGTGTGTGTTGGCCTAGTGATCAGGTGTAGATCACGGTAAATTCGGTTATGACATGCTTATGGTGTTGGCCTACTGATCCTGTGTGGATCATGGTAAAGCCAAACTTCTATTGATGAGGGTGATGTAGTTTAGCCTCGGTATGCCCTGGTTGGTTCTTTCGGTTTGAGTCCCACATTTATGCTTGGAATATGGCACAGGGGTGATTGGCTGAAGGGAGATTTGGCTCAGCCAATCTATGGTCTGGTGGAACGTGGAAGTCCCATCTCCGTTTGGTTTTTACACTCATTAAGGAAGAGCGCGTTCCTTTGGTATTTGATGTATAATTTCACTTGTTACTATGTGGATTCTATTTCCATTGTATCCATTGTATTTTTGTTTCTATTATGATGGTTATAAGCATGTATTTTAATAGTGATGATGTATGGCTCTACCTATGTTTTTACTTGTAAATGAATGCAAAATGTATCTATGGTCAAATAGATTGTATTGCATATTATGATGTAAGGGAGCAATGCTTCTTAGTGATTCTCAAATAAGTATGAGACCCATATGCTCTATTTTGTTGTTTACACCTATAGCTTCAACGTTTGTGATATGTTTGAAAAAATTCCTGTCATGGCTAGGAGGGGTCTGGATGAGTTGTTAATGACGTGGTTGCTTTCATATCATTTTCTTGTTGTTATTTATCATCTCTGAACTTGTAATGAAGTTATGGGCAGAGCACTGGGTCTGGGCCTAAAAAGGTGGCTCAAATCCTGAGGACACTGGCACAGAACTGAGTAACTAGGGCCCTGGATGCTGACATGCAGTGTTATGCCTGCAGCTATAGCCTCCTAGACATTGGTTTGCAATCTTGTGCCTATGTATATGGATCAAAAAGGTCAAAAGGTCAATGTGACCCAGGAGTAAGAGGCCGGAATGGTTGGGTTAGCTCTTAGGGGTGTCATTGATGATGAACAAGGTCTATATGTTGTGTTTCCATTAGTTCCACTTCCTTATAGTTACCTAGAAGGTTGAATCTCATTATAGTAGCCTCTCGTCACATGTTTACCACAGTTGGCTGGTTACTTGGGTAGATGTGGGAGGAGGGTGTTAGAGATTCAACCATAAATAACTCATTCATTTCATAATAAAGAGCTACCCAGTTGAGATTGGAGTTCAAGGGAAGTGTACTATCAGTTTTATAATCATCTAAATTGTACAAGTGGTGCATGTAGTCAGAGGAAGTCCTATGATGGACTTTGCAGTATTGGATGGGGATTTCCCTAATTAATACGGGATAATTACCCAAGGAAACATCGCAAGGAAATAGGGACTTGGGCAAGCCAAAATTTGGTTAAGTATTGGCCTAGGCTTGTCTAGGAGGTAGTGAGACACATAGAGAGTGTAGAGGTTGCTCAAACATGAGAAAATAATTGTAATCTTCTCATATTTTCTAACAAATGCAATATAAAGATAGTGGGGTTTTTAGCTATGGATTTATCCAAGAAACCATTGTCTAATGTGTTGATTGAATTCTTTCTCTTATATGCTTTGTGACTTTGTGATCGTTTAAATTGGTTTCCAAAATTGGTAGAGTAGATTCAAAAATATTGTTTTAGCAAATTACAATTAGCAGTTTGAATCTGCAAGGAATTTATACATGGCATCGGAGTTGAAATCACTATAGAAGAGAATAACACGAGTTTTTTATGTGTAGGTGAATCGAATTTGCAGTATCATTCTTCAGGGTCTGTAGGATGTCATTCTATGGATTGATACTTGAGTATGCCTTTGAGGGAAACTTGAATCCATATCTTGGAAGGACATGCTGGAAGTCGTGTTGGAAAATAACAGGTTGAAGGAGTTCATAGATAGTGATATTCATAATCCTCCAACAATTGATGCTTAAGATATGGTGAACTGAAAGAAGAATGTAGAAAAGGAAAGAAGGATCCTACTAGAAGGTGTTCGAGATAATATTCTCTTGAACCTCCATGGAAAGGAAACTCCATATGCAATGTCGAAGGCCTTAACAGATTTTTTTCAGAACAGTAATGATCACAGGAAACTGGCACTGAAGGACAAGCTCAAAAAAACCAAGATGGAGAAGGGTGACATATTATCAAAGTACTTGGCCATTGGAAGTGTTGGTGTAAAAGTTGTTGAAGATGATCTGGTAAACCTAACACTTCTAGGCCTTTCCAGGAGCTGGCATAACTACCAAGATTCTGTAAATTGGAGGGAGAATATACCAGAGTGGAAGCGTTTGTGGTCTGACTTGGTGTAAGAAGAGACAAGACGGAACACCAGAGATGGGACCTCATCCAAAGAAGTGGAAGTGGATTTTTCATTATTCAGAAAATAAAATAAATCCAAGGGAAATAATTCCTAAGGAGAGGAGGTCAAGAAGAAATACTTTTCCAACATCAAATTTTTTCACTATCATGAGCTGGTACACTATGCAAAGAAATTTCCACATAAGAAGGCAAGCAAGATGGAGCCTACAGTAGCAGCAGTAGGTGAAACTCTAGCTTCGGAATTCGACCTTGATTTCACTCATTGCATGCATGGAAATCACTGTAATGGGAAGCATGTGGTATCTCGACAGCAGTACCTCATTCTGTATGAAGGGGAATAGAGATCACTTCAGTTACTTGGAGGAGTAAGAGCTCAAGCAGAACATAGAGTTTAGAGATGATAGGAGGTATAGCGTGACTGTTATTGGTACAATTACTTTTCAAAGGGAGTTTGGCTCCCCTCTCAGACTCACAGATGTGTTTTTTGTTATAGGATAAAATAAAAATTGTTTTTCCATCGTGGTATTGGAAGACTATGGTGATGATGTGATATTTAGCAAAGGGAACATTTTCCTTATACACATTTCCATAGGACAGGGGAAGTAGATCGGTGTGCGAGCGAAGAACCTGTATGCACTTGAGGTCGAAGATGCATGAAAATCCTTGAGTAGAAAGGAAAAGGTTAGAGACTTGGTGGTTGACAAGGAGCATGTTAGACCTCTCAACAGGCAGCATCATAAGAAGCCTCAGAAATTTGTGGAGCATCCACAACTGGAGAACCGGAGAGGAGACATAATGGAGACATCCACTCAAGTAGTTACCTCCAGTAGTGGGAAATTTTGAGCCAAGTGGGAATAGGGAGCACATGAATCCATACCTCTAGGTGAGAGGTGGGACAATGTGAAGCAATAGTCCCAAGGGTGCAAAAATTTGGGTGGGGCCCATTGAGGTGTTCTCCTCATGGATCATTACCTTTCTACGGGGGCCCATAATATTCAGTAGCAGGAGGATCAATGCCAGTTAGATACTGAGGAGTGTAGATCAGTGTCGACACAGAGTAGGAGGCTCAGTAGTAGAGTCAACAACAAAATAGTTTTCCTAGTAGACAGTTGCCGACACAATTGATTCAATTTTTTTATTTTTTTGGATGTTTTTCAATTGAAAATGTTGTAGTAGCAACAACAATAGTGAAAATTGTTGCATGCAGAACATTCCAAAGGTATTGGATCGGAATAGATGTGAATCCCTTTCTTGTTGAGAGGAAGTGTTGAAAATGGAAATAATAAATGTTGAAATTGGCATCAAAAAGATGTTAATTTAATTTTCCCTTGAATTAAATTAGAATAAAATTGTAATTCCACATCTCATGATAGCTTGTACGAGTTAACTAAGTTATTTTGACTTAGTTGGTTAAGTTACTTCTATTTGAGGGTCTAACTTGAGTCATGTAGAGTGGTTCCTACTTTTTCAGAGCCGCGGTTGAGTTTATTTTGAGTTGT
The DNA here is from genome assembly GCA_034641835.2 of Pinus albicaulis. Taxonomy (NCBI): domain Eukaryota; kingdom Viridiplantae; phylum Streptophyta; class Pinopsida; order Pinales; family Pinaceae; genus Pinus; species Pinus albicaulis. The sequence continues at coordinate 32,235 of JAXQQM020063639.1, forward strand.
AATTTATTAATTCGGTTTATATAAGTTAAAGTCAGTTTAGCTAGTTCAACTATTGGAGGAACTAGTGAGAGGTATAGTAATGAGTTATGCACTCTATGATAAATAAATTAATTGATGATTCAGCTATAAATAACTCATGCATGTCAGAACTAAGAGTTACCCAGTTGACATTGGAGTTCAAGGGCAATGTACTATCAATTGTATAATCATCCAAATTGTACAGGTGGTGCATGCAGTCAAAGGAAGGCCTATGATGGATTGCATAGTATTGGATGGGGATTTCCCTAATCAATAGGGACTAATTACTCAAGGAAACATCGCAAGGAAATAGAGACTTGGGCAAGCCAAAATTTGGTTAAGTATTGGCCTAGGCTTGTCTAAGAAGCAGTGAGACAGATAGAGATAGTGCAGAGGTTGCTCGAGCATGAGAAAATATTTTTAATCTTCTCATATTTTCTGACTAATGCAATATACATATAGTGGGGTTTTTAGTTGTGGCTTTCCCCAAAAAATCATTTTTTCATGTGTTGATTTAATTCATTCTCTTGTATTCTTTGTGATTTCACGATCAATTAAATTGGTTTCCGCAATTGGTAGAGTAGATTCAAGTCTATTGTTTTAGCAAATTACAATTAGCAGTTTGAATCTACAAGGAATTTCTACAAGCAAAACTACAACAATTGGGTGGATTTTCCCTTGGGTAAGTTTACCTGTCTCTCTCTTAGTATTTTCTCGAATATTCTTTTCTTAGTTTTCTTGCATGGACTATCACTTCTTGTAGCCACTTGGCCTCCTTTCCATTTATGTTAGTTTCTAGCCCCTTGCACTTCTAGGATGATCTCTCCCTCACATGACTCTTAACTCCACACGATGCTCCCTTTTGTTAGTATTTCCCTTTGATAGCACCCTCCCAACCACTTTGATGCATATTTGACCACATTCCTTTAATTTGGATGCAGACATGGCTTTGTTCAAATGTCATTTCCTTTTCACCTATCCATCTTTGTCTCTTTCCTAACACATCCTTACTTATTCGTTAGTTGTTTTCCCATCCCCGTGCAACCGCCATGCCATGCCAGTGAGCCCAGGTCCTTAGGGACGCATTGTAATATCAATAATGTGCTAGTCATGGTAGCACTCAAACTCATCATAGAGTGGAGGAAGCAACAAATCATTTTTGGGAGCTTTCCTCCTCCCCTATTTAGGAAGACCTCACTCTTATCAAGTAGGAAGGAACCATCCAAAGGCACCTCCTCTTGAAAACCGAGGTATTGGCAGTGTTGGTTTATTGGATACTTGATACAAGGCACATGTGTGGATGCTTCAATCAATATATGGACATAGTGGGCCTGTACTAGAAAATGAAATTCCTACTAAGCCAGGTTCTCCTGAATCAACATGAGAATGGAGAGGACCTACTCCTCTCCATGGAGCATCTATAATGACACATGAGTACCTGGATCAACGACTAGAGCACAACAAGAAGCATCTTGGCATTACCCCTACTATTTCCTACTCACCAAGCAGCAACAAGGAGTCGATCCAAGTTGCAGCAACAAATTCATACCCCTCTTCCTAGTGTCTTTATTCTTGTTATGACTTTGGTTTCTCAATTTCTTGTTTACTTGTTTTGCTCTTATGGCCTCGAAGGTCCATATATTAGCATATGTATGGTATATTTTGAACTCCTAGGAATTTTTTTATCTTTTCCCTCTATTCAGAGGGTACATTTTTGGATATGGTCGGATTTTCTCAGTAACCAACCAATCTAAAACCTTTAGATTTTTCATGTAATCTCTTGTTTCAAAGACAATAAATTTTTTATTCCCAAAAGATATATATAATAGGTAGTGTTGCTAAAATAAATATAAAATCATTATTTTACAAATAAAAATTAATATATTTAACTTAATTTATTTAATTCTACTAATATAAAAAATCTTATTAACTATAAATACAACTCTAGATAAATATATTTACCTTTATATATATATATATATATATATATATATATATATATATATATTCAAACTCACAACCATAGACAATATAAAAGTTCATAGCAAACTTCAATACTTTGGTAACAATTATTTCTTAGATTTTATTTTAGCAAACTTCAATATTTTGGTAACACGTATTTCTTATATTTTATTTTATTTTTATTTCTTTTAACTTTTGTATGGTAACTACTATGTTTTTATTATAATTATTTACAATATTTAAAATTAAAAATTTAACATTTAGTTTAAAATATTTTTTATAAATTTCAAATTTCAAATAGTTATGAAAAATATTTTTTTAGATAAATTAAAATGTAATTAAGGATGATATTTAGTGTATATATAGGAATAAAATATCATTAAAAAGTATATGATTTCATTAATGTAACTTTAAGGATGATATATTCCAGATGATTTTTTTTTGTTAAGAAAAGGGGTGGGGTTGACTCTCATTGTCTCATCAATGTAGATACTCAAAGGACATGGCAGCATGCTTCCTATGAGTTTTTATAGTCATGTTAGTCATCAATGGTTATCATTATATGCAGGGAATCTAGAGAATTTATCATTATGTTCTACGACGCAACCTCTATTACACTCGACCATTCGATTCACCATTACACAACTCTGTTTGCTCAAACCATATGTCATGTCGCCCAGGTGCATTAAAGAATTTCTCCCTTTTGAGATAGTTTCAACATTTAGAATGGGGGCTAAACTTCAAACCCTCATTATATCCTGGCTCTTCACGGGGCTCTAGATTACTCTCCTCCCTTTGCTTAGCCTTCGTGACTCGACTCCTCATCAATTCTAAGATTACCACTTCAGGAAACAAAATTTTAGGGTTATGGCAACATGGTCAGCCAATGGGAGGAAAGCTAAGACTTTCCTCCTCATTGATGGTGAACTAAAGCTCATAGGTTGGCTCTATTGGTCTTTCTTTGGGCATCCTTGGCAATTTATCCACTTCAGGTCATCTCTTCCACCGGGGACACTTAAGCACAGATGGAAACAACAATACATACTGATACATTTCTCATTTCCTTCGTTCGAGGAGCCAACAAGTTTATAACACCAATATCTAGACTTTCCTCTCAGTTTCATGGTTCTTCCTCCTAATTCACCTTTCCTTTTATTCTTTGGTTTCATTCTCAAGTGTTTTGATTAGATCTCTTCTACCGATAGGGTTACACTCACAAGGTTACTTTTACCTCACCAAGGAATTATACACCCTTAATTTCTTTGGGAATATATTCTCACAAAGAGGTTTCCCACCTCTTGGTCCTCTAATTCTGTCATTCTACCTTCATTCCTTAAGGACCACCTCACTATTGACCTTGGGCCCCTTGCTCCATCTCATTAGGAATTCTTACTCTCTCAACTCCAAGAGGCAACAATTCCATGCCAATGGGCATTAGTTCGCCTTGGTGCAACCTATTATTAAGAGAGAAGGTGAACCTGTGCCCAAATGTGAGTTGAAAGCTCTGCAACCGTGTACTGAGAACCAATCCTATGGCCAATAGAAGATGAAATCACCCAAGTCAAATGACACTTGGCCTAGTAATGGTGTACTCTCATTGATTCTAAAGTGTTAACAAACATATAATAATGGGTACCTAATGCAAGCCACACTCGGGGTAGATATAGCTAGTACAGGTAGACAATGGACATTTACTGACATATGAACCTTCTTCTTGGCAAGGAACTCATGGACCAAAACACTACTAGATATGACCTGTTACTCTCCTTAGACTACATGCAATGGAAATTGGCTTCTAGGGACCAAAGGCTACCCCAAATTGAAAGAAAATTGGGAATTCCTCCAAACTCAGGCTACTCTCCTAAAAATAGCAAGGAACCCATCCAAGTAGAGGCCATTGATTCTAATCCTAACTCCTGAAGATTTTCTGTTAAATTCTCTTAAGTTTCATATCTTAATTTTGTGTTCCTTTATTTTCCAAAGACTCATGAGGTCTATCTATTGCTTTTAGTTTCCTATATTTAGCCAATATGGTTAGATTTTGAACAAGGTCAATTCTGAAAATATTATATTTCTGGATTTAGTTGGGACTGTCTAATGGCAGACCACTCTAATTCTAAATTGTAAGGATGATTTCAAGGATATTGAAATTTGCATGTATATCATTTACGTTGAAAGAATAATTTAATATTAAATCAAGATATGGTCTAAACATTTTAAGTTTTGGACTTTTTTCACCATAATCTAGTAATGCAATTTTTTTTGAAGTTATATTTTGCTTAAATTGTGTTTTTTTAATGTATAAATAGATGACCCTCCATGAAAAACCCATAGGGAATAAAATTACAAATATTTAACAAATAAAATTTGTAATTTCAATAAATTCCCATTAAATTGATAGGAAAATCTGCTTTGAAAAGAGATAAAACCTAGAATATTTAGACTACACTTTAAAGCAAGACCTAAAAATATTTTTTATTGAGTAAAAACTCTTCATGAACCATAAGGAAGGTTCAAGGAAATACCCATAATTATCCACATGCATCTAGAAATGAAAGTCTACCTTATTATAGACCACCACTAAAATTGTTAACTTGAAAATATGCCCCCTCTACCCCCTTAAAGATCATCCACATGTCATGCATGTGACATGGTTTTCTTCAAATAATTATAGAGCTAAGAAGGGCATTCTACAACCTGTTATGAGGGAAATGTGTAATTTTTGTTGTGATCAACCATAAGTTGGCACATGTCCCTTTTAAAATTTAAAAAAATAAATATATTTTAATAAAAAACATGTGTGTGAGAGAGAATATATATGTTTTGTTAATTTAATTTAAAAGGATTATAAAACATTAGTAATTTCACTTTTATTGTGCTCACTTTATTACTTGTTCATATTACAACATTGTATAAGGAGATGTGGTAAAAATATTTCACTTTCACTCTCAATAATAAAATGTCCATGTGAGAAAATGTAATGTTATATCAACTTTAAAAATCATAAAGTAATTAAAATAAAATAAACAAAAACTTGTATTTTCACGAAGATGTATAAGTTTTAGAAACTTCTCCGCCCTAAGTTATCAATGTGATTTGTACATAAGATTTTTTGCTTAAATCATTAATATTATTTGAAGCCTCCAATCTAAAATTATTTGAATATTTATGTTGACTAATTTATTTCAATATAGGTATATTTACATAGTAAGAAAGATATGTTAATTATAATAGATATTTTAATGCTTAAAATGAATAAATAATTGAAAGTAATAAAAGAGAAATGCATAATTCACTCAATTTTTAATATAAAAATATTTTTTGGCATTCAAAAAATATTATTAAAAAAATCTATCATACATAAGATATTTTAGTGCATATATATATAAATATATATAATTAAAAAAAGTAGTTTCATTATTATATATTTTGGTAAATTTGATCCTCTTACTAAATCCGAAAACATCATTTCATTATTAGAATTTAATAAATTTTACCACCTTAAAAAAAAATTATATATAAAAAATCGCTTTCATATGTTCATAATAGATAAACAAAAATCCTAATATATATTTGTGATAAATAAATAAAGATTATAATTATAACATAAACTTTGTTGAAAAAAATAAAATTCATAATTATAATACATACTTTCCTTCCTTTAACTTTATATATATATATATATATATTCATATTAATAGATCTTTTATAATAAGAATATATATAAAAGTTCATAGAGTTATTTCAATTCAATCATATTAACTAATTTAGGAGAATTTATACTTGATCAATCCTTTACAAACTAAAGGTAAAAACCAAAGTGATGGACAACCATTATGTGACAATAAAAGTTTATACAATTAAAACCTGGATAACCACTATCATAGTTGTAATTTGTCATTTCCTAGATTCTTTAGGCATTTTTATTCTGGAGAGTAACTACTCCTAACCATGAGTTTTTTTCATAGCTAGATAACCCTTAAAACCCATTACCTCAACTCCACATTAATAGATATTACACGTGTCATTTGTCATTTCCTCTATAACGACTCCCAATGACTCTGTTATATTGATGCACAAACCTTGAAGCCTTTAGTTCAACTTTGCATATAACTGCACATTCTGATCAACAGGCATTCACTGCGATTATTTTTCGTGTCTTCCTGTTATTGCTTCTTTTATTCATGTCCTTCTGGTTTTTGTTTTTCCATCTGTGTATTACTTGATGGACAACAATAAGTAATTTAGTTGTAGGAGGGGACTTGGAGTATACATTTAAGGTTATTAAACCTAAAATGACAGGGAATACTGCTAAATCCCTATGGCGCTTAGCCAAAATAGCCATCCTGTATATGATAGTCTGTGGACGCCCAAATTCAAAGAAGCTCAGTAACAAAGACACCTACAGTCTTCTGAAAAGAAATTGCAGTTCTAATGTGATTTCTAAGCGTAAGCATGAGGATCACGAGAGAAAGAGAGCGAGAAAGAAGACGAGGTGTCCGCATGGACATGTGCCTGTGCTGGTTGGTGAAGAGGGAAAAAGGTACTTCGTTCCCATAGCTTATTTGTGTCATCAGGTTTTCACTCTTCTTCTGGAGAGAACCAGGCTCGAATCTGGCTATAAACATGACTTTCAGGGAGGTATCCTCGTCATGTGCGATGTACAAGTGTTCGAGCATCTGATCCACCTCATTCAGAATAGCCCTGCCTCCCAGAGTATGGCTGTTGTCACTCAGGATGTACTCTACCAGCTTGCTGCAATGGAATGATCTGGTCCACTAATTATTGAATAAATATTTTTCTTAGCCATAGATTAATTTAATCGGCTTTATGTTTCAGTGTGGATTTCTTTTCCCTTCCAGAAAAGTCAGTCGCCTGGTAGTTGCGCTGTTTAAGAAGAACAGACTTACACTCCTAAATATCTCCCGATCTTTAATTAAAGCCCTAGTCTTCTCCTCCTCTAAATACCTCCAGATCTTAAATTAGAGCCCTAATCTTCTGCCAGAGCTCTTATCCATGTAACAGGCAGAGCTCTTATCCATGTAAAAGGCAAAATTGTATATATGTGATATCTCCAGATATTGAGCTGTTCACCAAATCTTCTACCAGATACAGAGTCTTATGTCAGAGATATTGCCAGAAGTCGGATCTGTGTGATTTGAACGGAATTTGTTTTTGTTTTCATATATTGTATTTTGGAATATTTTAAACTATGATGGCTTATACGCTAAATTGCGGCGTCTTTTTCTCCCTGCACGATGTCAGCAGAGCATTGAGCTTTGTAAATTGTCGAAATCTGTATAATTTTGTGTCCGGGCGAATGGAAATTATTAGCAATTTAATTTATATTTCCGTTCAAGTTTTTTCTTTGGCTATGCATTTTAATATCGCGATTCGAATTTTCTTTTTATTATCTGGGGAAGGAATTTTCTTAGAGGCCAATACTGCGATCACTGTAATTTTCTCTCTGGCTATGGAATTTTCGTAAAAGCGGTATCGCCATTCAGATCCCTATGTAACTTTGAAGAAGGGTTTCTCATTGTCATCTTGTGTGGGATTATATCATATTGATATTAGCTCTAGTGTGAGTGATAGTTTTTTAAGCAATGTTTTAGTGGAGAGACAAGCCACTCATGTTGAAGGTATATGTTTTTGTATGACAGAAAACATAGTCCATGTACATTATCATCACATAGTCTATGTACATCATCACCATTTCAACACTATATGACGCAGCCTACCCCATCTTGACTTTCAGCCCCGAGACCTAGCCTAAACTGGGTGAACTCTATTATCAAAGTCTCGTGTTCTTATGTTGTTGATTGTTGTCTTGTTTCCTCTTGCTTAAAGCATGCATATGTGTTCTTTTAATTCTCTTTTTAAAGCAATTCTAACCACATCACGATAGAATCATGTGTAAATCCGGTAGCTGAATGACCTAGATCACCATAATTGGTAGAGTATATTCAAGTCTATTGTTGTAGCAAATTACAATTATCAATTTGAATATACAAGGAATTTCTACAAGCAACACTACAACAATTGGGCAGATTTTCCCTTGGGTAAGTTTACCTGTCTCTCTCCTGGTATTTTCTCGAATCTAATTTTCTTAGTGTTATTGCCTGGACTATCACTTCTTGTAGCCACTTGGCCTCCTTTCCATTTAGGAGTAGTCTTTAGTGCAACTTTTTGGAGTTTTCGTTGCCGGAATCAGGTGAAAAAAATTGAGGTAAAATTTTGATTTTTGTTATTTAAACTAGTTTTTTTACTGTAAATATAGATTCAGCACCCTAAAAAACCTCTAGGACACTTCGATTTTGCAAGTTACCCATCAAATTTATGTTTTCAATAAATTCTTGCCGAATTTTAAAGAAATTAGACCGGAAAAATCCACTAGAAAAGCCTTCAAAAATTCGCACTAAAGACAACTCCTTCCTTTTATGTTAGTTTCCAACCCCTTGCACTTTTAGGATGATCTCTCCCTCTCATGACTCTCAACTCCACATGATTCTCCCTTTTGTTATTATTTCCCTTTGCTAGCACCCTTCCAACCACTTCGACTCATATTTGACCACAATCCTTTAATCGGTATGCAAACGTGGCTTAGTTCAACTATCATATCCTTTTCACCTATCCATCTTTGTCTCTTTCCTAACACATCCTTACTTGTTCCTTGGTCGTTTTCCCATCCCCGTGCAACCGTCATGCCACGTTGGCAAGCCCAGGTACCTAGGGGCACATTGTACTATCAAGAACAGGTCAGTCATGGTAGCACTCAAACTCATCATAGAGTGGAGGAAGCAAAAAATCATTTTTGGGAGCTTTCCTCCTCCCCTATTTAGGAAGACCTCACTCATGCCAAGTAGGAAGGAACCATCCAAAGGCACCTCCTCTCGAAAACTGAGGCACTGGAAGAGTTGGTTTATTGGATACTCGATACAAGGCACATGTGTGGATGCTTCAATCAGTATATGGACATAGTGGACCTGTACTGGAAAATGAAATTTCTAATAAGCAAGGTTCTCCTAAATCGACACGAGAACATAGAGGACCTCTTCCTCTCCATGAAGCATCTATAATGACACATGACGTCCCTGGATCAACGACTAGAGCAAAACAAGAAGCACCTTGGCATTACGCCTACTATTTCCTGCTCACCAAGCAGCAACAAGGAGTCAATCCAAGTTGCAACAACAGATTCATACCCCTCTTCCTAGTCTCTTTATTCTTGTTATGACTTTGGTTTCTTAGTTTCCTCTTTACTTGTTTTGCTCTCATGGTCTCGAAGGTCCATATATTAGCATATGTATGGTATATTTTGAACTTCTCGGAAACTTTTTATCTTTTTCTTTATTCAAAGGGTATATTTTTGAATATGGTCGGTTTTCCAGTGACTGACCAATCTAAAACCTTTATTTTTTCATATAATCTCTTGTTTCGAAGAGAATAAATTTTGTATTCCCAAAAAATATATATATGATAGGTGGTATTGCTAAAATAAATATTAATCATTATTTTACAAATAAATATTAATAAATGTTTGATATTATATCAATCAACATTCATCAACTATTAATTTATTTAATTATACTAATACAAAACATCTTGTTAACTCTCAATACAACTTTAGATAAATATATTTACTCTTTTTATATATATATTCTATCATATATATATATGAGCTCACAACCATCAATCTTCTTTGAATTTAATAATGCTAACAAATTTATGATAATTTATTCTTATAATAAATTAATGGATAAGGTAAAAACAAAACTAAGACACGATATAAAAGTTTATAGTAAACTTCAATACTTTGGTAACAAGTATTTCTTAGATTTTATTTTAATAAACTTCAATATTTTGGTAACACATATTTCTTGGATTTTTATTTTATTTCTTTAGTTTTTTTAAATTTTGTAGAGTAACCGCTATGTTTTTTATTATAATTATTTTATAATATTTAAAGACCAAAAATTTAACATTTAGTTTAAAATATTTTTTCTATAAATTTCAAATTTATAATAATTATATTATAAAGAATTTTTTAGATACATTAAAATGTAATTAAGAATCATATTTAGTTTTATATATAGGAATAAAATGTCATTTTAAAAGCATGTGATTTCATTAGAAACTTTAAGGATGATATATTCTAGATGGGGTGTTTGTTAAGAAAATGGGTGGGAGTGACTCTCAATGTCTCATCGAAAGCAAATACTCGAGAGGACATGGCGACATGCCCCCTATGAGCTTTTATAGTCATGCTAGCCATTAAGGGTCATCACTACATGAAGGGAACCTAGCACATTTATCATTATTTTATACGATTCAACCTCTATTACACTCGACCATTTGATTCACCATTACACAATTATGCTTGCTCAAACCATATGTCATGTCACCCAGGTTCATTAATGAAGTTCTCCCTTTTGAGATAGTTTAGCATATAGAATGGGGCTAAAACTTCAAACCCTCATTATGTCCTAGCTCTTTTTGGGGCTTTAGATTACTCTTCTCCCTTGGCTTAGCCTTCGTGACTTGACTCCTAATGAATTCTAGGATTACCACTCTAGGAAAAAAAAGTTTTAGGGTTATGGCAACATGGTCAGCCAATGGGAGGAAAGCCAAGACTTTCCTCCTCACGGATGGTGAACTAAAGCTCATAGGTTGGCTCTATTGGTCTTTCTTTGGGCATCCTTAGCAATCTATCACGCTTCAAGTCATCTCTTCCATCGGGGGACACTTAAGCACGAGATGGAAACAATGATACATACTCAAGATGTTTCTCATTTCCTTCGTTCGAGAAGCCAACAAGTTTACAACACCCAATATCTAGACTTTCCTCTCAATTTCATGGTTCTTCCTCCTAATTCACCATTTCCATTTACTCTTTGGTTTCTTTGTCAAGTGTTTTGATTGGATCTCTTCTATCGATAGTGTTACGAGTCACAAGGTTACTATTACCTCACCAAGGAATTATGTGCCCTTAATTGCTCTAGAAATATATTCTCGAAAAAGAGGCTTCCCACCTCTTCGTCCTCTAAGCTTTCGTCATTCTACCTTCATTCCTTAAGGACCACCTCACTATTGACCTTGGACCCCTTGCTCCATCTCAATAGGAAGTCTTACTCTCTCAACTCCAAAAGGCAACAATGCCATGCCAATGGGCACTAGTTCGCTAGGGTGCAACCTATTATTAGAGAGAGGGTGAACCCGGGCCCAACGCGCAAGTTGAAAGATCCGCATCGTGTACCGAGAACTAATTCTATGGTTAATATAAGATGAAATCACCCAATTCAAACGACACTTGGCCTAGTAACGAGTGTACTCTCATTGATTCTAAAGTGTTAAACGGACATAGAAGAATGAGTACCTAATGCAAGCCACACTCGAGGTAGATATAGTGAGTACATGTACACAATTGGTATTCTCGACATATCAACCTTCTTCTTGGCATGGAACTCATGGACCAAAACACTACCATATATGACATGTTACTCTCCCTAGACTACATGCAATCGAAATTGGCTTCTAGGGACCAAAGGCAATCCCAAATTGAAAGACAATTGGGAATTCCTCCCAACTCAAGCTACTCTCCTATTAAGCAAGGAACCCATCCAAGTAGAGGCCATCGACTCTAATCCTAACTCCTGAAAGATTTTCTGTTAAAATCTCTTAAGTTTCATGTCTTAATTTTGTGTTCCTCTATTTTCTAAAAGACTCGTGATGTCTAGTCTATTGCTTTTTAGTTTCTTATATTTAGCCAATATGGTTAAATTTTGAACGAGGATCAATTACGGAAAGATTATATTTACGCATTTAGTACTGAAACTCGTTCTAATGGCATATCGCTCTAATTTTAAATTGTAAGGATGATTTCAGGGATATTGAGATTTTTATGTATATCATTTAGGTTGAAAGAATAATTTAATATTGAATCAAGATATGGTCTAAACATTTTAAATTTTGGACTTTTTCACCATAATCTAGTAATACAATTTTTCTTTTGAAGTTATATTTTACGTAAATTGCATTTTTTAATGTATAAATAGATGGACCTCCATGAAAAACCCATAGGGAAATAAAATTACATATATTTAACAAACAAAATTTGTAATTTCAATAAATTCTCATTAAATTGAATTTGAAATATGCTTGGAAAATAGATAAAACCTAGAATATTTAGACTACACTTTAAAGCAAGACCTAAAAAACTAAAATTTTATTGAGTAAAAAGCTCTTCATGAACCATAAGGAAGGTTCAAAGAAATGTGTTAATAACCCAAGGCCCATAATTATCCACACATCTAGACATCTAGAAATGAAAGTCCACCCTCTTATAAACCACCACTAAAATTGTTCACTTGAAAATTTGCCCCCTCTACCCATTAAAGATCATCAATTTATTTCATGTGACATGGTTTTCTTCAAATAATTATTGTCTTTGAGAAAGCGCCTTCTACAATCTTGTATGAGGGAAATGTGTAATTATTTTGTGTGATCAACCACAAGTTAGCACGTGTCCCTTATAAAATTAAAAAATATATATATAATTTTAATAAAAAACGTGTGTGAGAGATATATATGTTTTGTTAATTTAATTTAAAAAGCATTATAAAAACATTAGCAATTTCATTTTCATTGTGCTTACTTTGTTACTTGTTGATATTACAACATTGTATAAAGGAGATGTGGTAAAAAATATTTCACTTTCACTCTCAATAATAAACAAAATATTTAGATGTTCATGTGAGATAATGTAATATTATATCAACTTTAAAAACCATAAAGTAGTTATAAAATAAAATAAAAATAAAACTTTTTCGGTTAAGTGTAAGGAAGATGTATAATTTTTCTAAACTGCCTCTACCCTAAGTTATGAATGTGATTTTTATGGAAGATTTTTTTGCTTAAATCATGAATCACAAAAGTCTCCAATAAATTATTTGAATATTTATGTTAACTAATTTATTTCAATACGAGTTTATTTATATAGTAAGAAAGATATGTTAATTATAATATATATTTCAATGTTTAAAATGAATAAATATTTGAAAGTAATAAAAGAGAAATGTATAATTCACTCATTTTTTTAATATAAAATTATTTTTGGCATTTAAAAAATATTATTAAAAAAAATCGATCATACATATGATATTTTAGTGCTCATATTAAGTAATATATATATATATATATATATATATATATATATATATATATATATATAATGTAATTTGTCTATTTATCATAATTATACATATGATATTTTAGTACTCATATTAAATATATATATATATATATATATATATATATATATATATATATATATATATATATATATATATATATTAAAGTAGTTTTACTATTATATAATTTTGGCTATTTTCAAGTATATTTTAAAGTGAATTTTGTTTGAAACATACTAATTATTTGTTGGAATTGAAAGTTTAAGATTTGTAGATTACAAAATCAAGTATTCAAGAATATTTTCAAAATATTAAAACATATTTATCCATTTATGGTGTTTGTATGTATCGGACCAATTTATCAAGGATAGAAAAAGAATAAAAACTTTCAATTTTTTTATTTTATTTTACAATTTTTTACATTTTAAAATTAGTTAAACCTCAAAATATTTGATCCTCTTACTAAATCCGTAGTTTTTACCTAAACGTTATTTCATAATTAAATTCAATAAATTTTACCACCTTCAAAAAAATATATATATAAAAATAAAAATCACACCATCATGTATTATAATTATAACATAAACTTTGTTGAATAAAATAAAATTCATATTTATAATACATACTTTCATTCCTTTTAACTTTATAACAATAATATATATAAGTTCATATCAATAAATCTTTTTTTCAATTCAATCATATTAACTAATTTATGAAATTTTATACTTGATCTATCCTTGACAAACTAAATGTAAAAACCAAAGTGATGGACAACCATTGTCTGAGAATAAAAGTTTATAGCAAACTTCCACACCTGGGTAACCACTATCATAGTTGTAATTTGTCATTTCCTAGATTCTTTAGGCATTTTTATTCTGAGAGTAACTACTCCCAACCATGAGTTTATTTCATAGACAAATAACCCTTAAAACCCCATTACCTCAACTCCACATTAATAGATATTACACGTGTCATTTGTCATTTCCTCTATAACGACTCCAAATGACTCTGTTTTATTCATGCACAAACCTTAAAGCCTTTCGTTCAACTTTACATATAACTGCACATTCTGATCAACATGCATTCACTGGGATTCTTTTTCGTGTCTTACTGTTATTGCTTCTTCTATTCATGTCCTTGTGGTTTTTGATTTTTCCATCTGTGTATTACTTGATGGACAGCAATAAGTAATTTTGTTGTAGCAGGAGGACTTGGAGTCACGCATTTGAGGTGATTAAACCTAAAATGACAGGGAATACTGCTAAATCCCTATGGCGCTTGGCCAAAATAACCATCCTGTATATGATAGTCTGTGGGCGCCCAGATTCAAAGAAGCTCAGTAACAAAGGCACCTACAGTCTTCTGAAAAGAAATGGCAGTTCTAACGTGATTTCAAAGCGTAAGCATGAAGATCACGAGAGAAAGAGGGCAAGAAAGAGGACGAGGTGCCCGCATGGACGTATGTGCCTGTGCTTGTTGGTGAAGAGGGAAAAAGGTACTTCGTTCCCGTAGCTTATTTGTGTCATCAGGTTTTCACTCTTCTTCTGGAGAGAACCAGGCTCGAATCTGGCTATAAACATGACTTTCAGGGAGGTATCCCTGGTCATGTGCGATGTACAAGTGTTCGAGAATCTGATCCACCTCATTCAGAACAGCCCTGCCTCCCAGAGTATGGATGTTGTCACTCAGGATGTGCTCTACCAGCTTGCTGCAATGGAATGCTCTGGTCCACTAATTATTGAATAAATATTTTTCTTGGCCATAGATTAATTTAATCGGCTTTATGTTTCAGTGTGGATTTCTTTTCCCTTCCAGAAAAAGTGAGTCACCTGGTTGTTGCGCTGTTTAATGTGAACAGACTATACACTCCTAAATATCTCCAGATCTTAAATTAAAGCCCTATCACCAAATCTTTAATTAAAGCCATATCTCCAGATCTTTAATTAAAGCCCTAGTTTTCTCCTCCTCTAAATACCTGCAGATCTTAAATTAGAGCCCTAATCTTCTGCCAGAGCTCTTATCCATGTAAAAGGCAAAATTGCATATATGTGATATCTCCAGATTTTGAGCTGTTAACCCAAATCTTCTATCAGAAACCGAGTCTTATGTCAGAGATATTGCCAGAAGTCGGATCCGTGTGATTTGAACGGAATTTGTTTTTGTTTTTGTATATTGTATTTTGGAATATTTTAAACTATGATGGCTACGCTGAATTGCGGCCTCTTCTTCTCACATCGCACTATGTCAGCAGAGCATTGAGCTTTGTAAAATGTCGAAATCTGTATAATTTTGTGTACTGGCGAATGGAAAATTATTTTGCAATTTAATTTATATTTCGGTTCAGTTCTTTCTCTGGTCTATGAACTTTAATATCGCCATTCAAATTTTCTTTTTATTGTCTGGTGAAGGAATTTTCGTAGACGTCAATACTGCAGATTACTGTAATTTTTTTCTCTGGCTATGAAATTTTCGTAAAGGTCGGTACCGCGATTCCTGTGATATTAAGTTTCAAGATAAACTAATCTTTATTTTACCATTAGAAGTGGATTTAATCTCTGGTTCGTATTATTACAAGTCAGAATTTTTGTCCTTTTTGGCGTGAAAAAAATAATTTTAAATTAGGAAAAGAAAAAATGTTTTCTGGTAAAATTTGTTTTAGGTCAAAGTGCTGAACAATTCAGAACTTGACATTGATCTCAAACTTCATAAATTAATTGATGATATTTTTTGTAACCCTGCATTTTACCCTAAGTTTTATCTTCCAATAGATTGTAAGTGATCTTATCAAGTTCCAAGTTCCTTGAGATACTCAAATACAAGGTTCAAAACTAATGTGTCATTTTTCTAGCCCTGGATTCTGGCACAATTTCAGCACAATTTATGATTCAGTATATCGTTTCATCTATATTTAGATTTTCTACATGATTCCACATTGGTGTGAGAAGCTTTCGAGTTATTTGAATCCACCCAACACATTAAAAAGAATTTCAATACATCACATTTATAAAAACCGTTGAAATTTTCTTTCTTGGATTCTATCGACAACGCCTGAGAAGTTTTGGAGTTTTTTTAAATGTGGGCAAATCATTTTTAGCTAAAGTATGATTTTTTTTATTTAAATCTTATTTTATATATAATTGGTTGTTATTTAAAATACCTATATATATATATATTCAACATTCTAAAAATCTTTTAATAAATTTTCTAAAAAAAAACTTTTAATACATTTTTTAAAATATTTATCATATTTTTCGAATTAATTGTATTAAGAAAGCAATTTAACTAATGACCATTTTCATGAGAGGTAGTAGTGACTAACTAATTTTCTTATGATTTTTGAAATAGTTCATTTAGTGCACTCATTGCACAGGGTGATACTCACAAGAATGAAATGATAGAAAATTCACAACTCAAATTTAAATAATTACTCTAATTATAAACAATTTCCTCAAAAAAAGTTATACCCTATCAAAACTTCAAAAATAATTCAAATTCAAGCTACAGCCAAAAAAATACAAGTATTAAAGCATGAAGTATTCACCCAAAACTTCAAGCTCCTCAATCACATTACACAAGATTCCCAAAATTCAAACATACAAAATACAAGTACCCAAAAACTTGTAATTCAATAAACCGGCTACAATAAACTCTAAAAAAAAGATTACTCAAAGCCAGTAATCATATACACCAGCTACAGGTAAACTCACTCAGCCCAGCTCTAGCTTGACAGCTACCATTATTAATAATTAGTATACTATATAAACAACAGGCTTAAGGGATTTTTTGATTACAACATAGCAAGATCCACGAGCGATGAATATAAAAAGAATAGAATAATTCCAACTCACAAGGCTGAATAGTTCAAGAGCTCAAGTTATGTATTGTATGCATTAGTTATGAAGTCGCTAGCGATTTCGTTTGGGGGATTTCCTCATGTACAACCTGGCACGCTGAAACGCTGGAGTAAGCCTCATGTACAACCTGGCAAGCTAAAACGCTGGAGTAAGCTTCAAAGATCTATGTTCTTCATAAAGAGCTTTTGGCTCCTCATTTTTATAATCCAAGGTAAGCGTGGTGAACTGATTAAGGTCATTTCCCATACATAACGTTTCAATGTCATACCCTCTTTGCCCAAGGTTGGTTGGCTGAGTCCAGCTCATTAAGCCTGAAGTCCTTTTTCTTCATGTTTCAAAAAAAATAAAAGTATTTAGTGGGAAAATAAATTTGCTAAATTTTTAGTGAGAATACAATTTCAATAATTTTCACATACATAAAGAAAAAAGAAAAATATTTTTTAATAAATTTGTTAAATAAATATAAATATACAAGTGTATATAAAAGTTTTACAAAGATTTATTTGATTATTTTAATTTATATGTTTTGTTTAAAATAGCGAGGGGATGAAAGATAAATGTAACATACACCATTAACTTTACAGGGAAATGTAAGGAGTTAAATTTTTTTTATACAAGTTACTCATCATTACATAGAATTGTTTAACAGTTCATAGAGTAATTTCATAAATAAGAATAGTAAACTCCTTAACCATTAACAACCTCCATTACAGTATATTAACATAATACTGTATGATGTAACCTTCCATTCATCTCATTACTCATATAGTCATCACATAATTGCCATTATGAACATCATAACAAGAAAGGAATCAGCATCCTCATCTTGACACAATAATCAATCACATCATTGAACACCAATATACCCTGGAAACCCTGTAGGGTGAAAACCAACAAACGTTTAATTTTATTATTAAATGCTTGTGAAGGTGTTCAACCCATCACTCAATGGCTTATAAGAGAGACCATCCCTTAACCATCGTTTATATAATTCTTACAAGGAAATATGCAAATATCTAGCTTAAACCCATTACAATAAATATGATACCATTTACCCTCTGGTCTTCATATCTTCAGATCTTCACATCTTGATGGCATGGATGTACCTACAACGGACCATCATACATTGGACCTTCCTGCAACTCGCACTCATCTGCATGAACAATAATCATTTACCTGTCACCAAGACAAGCATAATTTTCCTTCGTACATGACAAGCATAATATTCTTTTGTACTTGTCACCATCATTACCTGCTATGATGCTTTCAACATAAAATGATGTCAAGATTCATAAAGTATTATTCAATCATTTCACATGTCAGTACTATAGTAGTTTCTCCATCTACTCATGTATATTCATGACAAGCAAGTAGACATTCTCCCTTTAATAACACATACCTCATATGTGCTGGTTATAAGTCATCACAATAACTAAGGTTTCTGTCGCATAAGCACACATTCCTGCAAGACAGTGGATACATCTCCCAAGTTTTTCTTTAATATAAACTGATACATCAGTTAAGATATTTATGCATGTGATTTACATAAATTTAATCAAAATAGCTAACCCTTAAGCTATTACTTTTAGTGCAAGGAATGCAAGCTAACATAACAAATGTTTCTTCCATGCATGTGAATGCATATTGATTCCAAAAGACTCTCCCTAAAGGAGTGCTTACACAACGAAGCACATAACCTCCTTCACAAGTCTTCCCAGATAAAATCTCAAATATATTTATGCATGTAGTTTACAAAAATTTAATCAAAATAGCTAACTCTTAAGTTAATACTTTTAGTGCAAGGAATGCAAGCTAACATAACAAATGTTTCTTCCATGCATGCGAATGCATATTGATTCCAAAAGACTCTCCCTAAAGGAGTGCTTAGACTCTCCCTAAAGGAGTGCTTACACAACGAAGCACATAACCTCCTTCACAAGTCTTCCCAAATAAAATCCCAATGCTGGTGAGCATGTAAACATATGTAGAAATACGCAATTAAGAATATAAATACATGTCTTCTTTCCAAAGATTATACTAAGCAATCATATTCAACGTAGTTTAATACTACAAGCTATCTTTCTACATACAAAATGTATATTATTTTTCAATACAAGCTAATACATATGTTGCATACTTATGCATGATCCTCCTCCAAAAGGAATTAACTTCATAATCATGATAATATAAAAGTAAACACTTAGTTTGTTCCTCTAAAGGATCATAACTGATTAGTTCCTTTAACCATGCATATATTAATAACTTAATTTTACCATCACCATGGTAATTTATTCATGGATTTATTAAATAACTAATATTTGAAAACACCATGGTAATCTACCCATGGTTTTATGAAATAATTAATCTCCATCAACACCATGGAAAAATACCCATGGTTTTATGAAACTATCAATGAATTTATTAATTCATTACTATTTACAACATGGTTGATGAATATAAATCTGAGAAAACTTCTCTTTTCTTCTTCATCACACATGAAGATATTTCAAGGTTTACCCTCTTTAACTTATTCAAGAAATTATCTTGGATTTGTTCTCATTTCCTAAACTAAATGAGTACAAAATCCCTTTTAAAATAAAGATCATGCATCCTCTATTTTTTTTTGCTTATACCATATTATGTAAATATTTATATTAAAGAGCTACCCTCTTTAATATATTCAAGAAAATCCCTTTTCAAATGAAGGGCATGCATATCTATTTTCTTGTTATACAATATTATGTAAATATTGATATTAAGGAGTTACCCTCTTTAAAACTATTCAAGAAAATCTCTTTTTAAAATATAGAGCATGCATATATACATACGTCTTTCTAAAATGTTAACATAATGCCAATCTTATCCTTGAACTCATTAAATATTTTCAAGTATTAAATTACTTAACTCTTCCCAAAATATCGTAATAGTGAATACCCACTATCTAGATAACAGTGTAAAATCTTTAAGTAGATTAATGTTATAACTTATCTTCCAAAATTAAAAGAAGATTAATCTATCTTTCAATGCACAAGAATCTAGTAAATGTTTCCAAAAGAACAATCTAGATTCTTATAGTTTTTCACATACCAGTGATTCTTTATAACAAACATAACTTTTCATATTTCCTCCGCATAAATAAACTCTAAAATTATTTTTAATAAAGAAATATACTTATCTTCTTAAGCAAATCTTCCATTTGAACAACGCAACCTAGGTTCTCTTTCACATTAACTTGGCATGAACTCCACGTGAGTCTGCAATAAGCAATGACAGGCTCGAAAGGTCGGTGATTGGAACGTTATCGACCACCCTTTCTGATGAACATATTGATTGCGGCCAGGGTACCCTCTGCCCTTATTACTTGCACAGTGTATATCCTCGTCTCACTGATGCGTTTTGACAAACATATCTCAAACACTACAATCGATATCCCACCCATCTCATTCAAGAAATTCTCTGAACATTTTGTGAGCAACCAAAACAGCAGAGTGAACAACTCATTCACACTTTTCCACAAATAGTTTAATGGATTTCATAGTTATCACATGAGCTTCTTCCACTGCATCACCCTCAAAAGGTAGCGAGGGTTAAAACCCCATTCAAACACACCTTCCATTTCCAAAAACGCTGGAGATCCCCACTTTAATACGCATCACCTATTTCTTTCAAACGATTCAAGAATTCGGTTTTCAACGAATTCTTGATTTAAAACAGTTAAAGTCAAAATAAATTTACCATTTTGATTTACGTAGATTGAATGGGTTGGTTACAATAAACTAATTTC
>JAXQQM020061836.1:0-49546 GCA_034641835.2 Pinus albicaulis
TAAATGATTTTGATGAATAGACACAGCCCAACAGGTACATGACATGAGGGATATGAGTGACAAGACCCTTCCGTCAGATGATCCATGCTCCTAATGGAATGCAGCTGACTGAACTGAGTGAGACACCTAAAATGAAATGCAACAAGAGAAATTTGATCTCTGATGGAAGGATGAAGATACCGACTCTAACGGGACAAATAGATTTCCCACTATCCATCTTTTCAAGTGATTTTTCCCACCAAATATACCAAAAAAAAACCAAATCTGCACTTTCATAACTAGCCTAATATTCACAAATTAAAATAAAGTTAAAATTTAAAGAGAGAGCCCTCTCTGAACCCTACGAAGGCTAGATCCTAGAGTTTGAAGTAGGTTTGTGGTTACCTCGGTGAGTTCTCTCTTGAACCTGGAGAAATTAATGAGTGATAACACATTATACAATATAAAGGAATCTAAATTATTATGTATAGAATGAATTAGGTGTTTCTTAGGCTTATCCTTACTAGTGATCATGTACTTCATTTTCACCTCTCAGGATAGCTTCCTAACTTGGCCAAATAACATAATTGTTGCATATGAAAAATCAAGCTGTAAACTACCTCTCAATTTGGCTCCCCAAGACCGTGAAATAAACATGCCATACCTTGGAGGTATGTCAACAATTACAACATCCATAAACACATTTTTGGCAAGAATTTGATCCAAATAAACAACTAAGTCCTTGATAATACCAAGGCAACTCACTTTATTGGAATCAAAGGAATATATTTCATGATACGGTCAGGTTATGTCCAGTCACAACTTATCCATGATAGCCTTCGACATTAAATTAGGTGAGGCCCTGAAATATAACATGGCATTATGGAGAGTATAATCATGGACTCTCAAGCTAAGATAAAACGGAGGGACTTCATTATCTTCAAGATTTCCATCTACAAATAGACCAAAAAAAAGTTCAGAATGGTCATCACTAACATTAACCATGTCTAACATGTGGTTTAATTTTAACATCTTGGCAATCTGAGATTTATATATATCATTTTTAACAAGCTCAGTGAGAGGAATATACACCTTTAACTTAGAAATTTCACTCTCTAATCTAAACAAGTTAGATTGTTTTTCTACCTCTTTCACGATGTTATCCCACTTTTCAGACTTCTCTTTTATTGGAATTTACTTCATTTTCACTTCTTTATCCTTCTTCTATGTACTTGTATATGCCTCACTGTTCTTGCTCTAATTTATGGTAGTAGGCTCCTTCTCATTTTGAATAGTTTGAGGAGTTAGTTTGGGTTGAGTACATTTTTGCTGAGTTGTGCTCTTTTGAGTAGGAGTGATAGGAACATCTCGGTTTCTCAAAGTGTATTACGTCTACTATGAGCTAAGAGAATTTAGATACCCCCTTTGATAGTCATCTAATTGGATTTCCAACTCATCATCATTTGCAAGAAAAAGTTCATGATCATCTTCCACATAAGTTTATTCGATATACTCATCATCCTCTGTAAGATAAATAGGTCCCTGATCTTTTGAAAAGAGAATATTCTCTTCAGAAACATTATCATCATATTATGGTCCTTGGGCATAGTTTTTCTGTAATGGAGTCCACATTTTTTTTGAGCTTACTGATCTTGAGCTCTTTGTTATCTTTGCTTTATCCTAAACTATTGTTGTTGCTGCTATCCTCAGAAGTTAGGATTTCGAGATTGATTATCTTGTTGCCTTTATGAAATTGAAATTCTATCTACCATCTTCTCTATAGTTCTTATCAAACTATCCCACTTTTCTTTGGATGAAATTGATGGCTCTTCTTTTACTGTGACTCTCTTTTCCACTTTACTCTTTGTCTTCTTGATCAGAATATTAGCTTTAAAGCTGACTACATTTTTCTGCATCTCCTCCAATGAGGTAGGATTCTTTTCTCTAAGTTGGTATGCGATGTCCGGGTAAAAGGCATCTGGATAATGCAACAAGGCCAAATTAGGTGGAGGTTTGATATTGATGGGAATGGAGTTGTATACCTTATTGAAGTGGGTGGTATATTCTTGGACCGACTCATTAGGATATCTCTTCATTGAATTATACTAGTCCAAAAGTTGAAGTGGATTTTTCTTTTCCTCCCAGTTGGTGAGGAAAATATCTGTCAATTGCTGAAAATTATGCACTGAACAAGGTGCTAAATCTCTGACCCATTTCTTTACTTCTCCTGAAAAAATTTGAGCAAGGATTCTCATCTTGGCATCATCATTGTCTACATCCTCTAAATCAATGAAATCTGTGATCTTATCAATGTGATGCCTTGCTGCAACAACAATGGTTCCATCAAAGAGAGGAAATCCGTGAGCTGACCCAACATAACCAATGGATCAAAACTAGCCATATTTGTTCTAGGAGGTAAGATTTTAGGTAAAATAGGAAGTGCTGGTATTGAAGGTGTTTGTGTAGGAGGGTGATTAGATGATGTAGAAGTAGGGGTATGGATAGATGAAACTGAAAGACGATCAATGGACAAGAGCTCCTGTTGATATTATATGAAAGCCTTCTCGAAGGTATATTGGATATGGTTTGCTAGATTTTGAAGTTTATCGAATTGACTCCAAACCGTCCTATCAAAATATGACTCTGAATTGGATTCTATGGATGATATACTATTTTCAAGCTTTATAGGATCAAATAAAACTTCAGATAGTGATGTTACTTCACACAACCTTAAAGGATCAAATACAATTTCAGACAAGGATATTTATGATTTTGATCTAAACAGTGATAACTCTAATTTTAGAGCGAAAGGAATATCTTCAAGGGAAAAAAATATGGTAGGCAAAGATGTAGACCTTATAAAATTAGATGAACTCTATTGAATTTCTCAATGTTGAAGTATTTTTTTTCTGATGAGTCTCTCTGGATCTTCAATGGGAGAAGCTGGATGTGGATCAATATTCGATCGTGTGTGCCTTTCTGGATCTTTTGCATTCTTTCTTCTGCACTTTGGCTCTCTGCAACTTGAATCAGACTTCACCAAAAATAGAGCCTATCACCCACAGGCCTAGAATTCAACGAAAAATTATGGTACACCCAGGGAAGATCTGTCACTTCATTCCTCGAAAACGACACCAAAAATATTAGCCTCCACAACATCCCAAGGTTGATGAAAGGATGTCGATGAAGCTAACCTCAAACCAATATTTCCGTTTGGTTGCTAGCTCTACCAAACCAGAGAGGGCTTTCTCTATGAGATCATAGTCAAATAGTTTTATTGGATGAGGAGTATGTTTTAGGCTAGTTAGGTCAGCTCTATGGTTTTGAGAAATTGATGGTTTTAATGTTGGATCAATTATGAAATGAGGAAGTTAGGTATAGGTATCAAAGGATTACAGTTGCAAATATATAAAGGAGAAAGGTAGCAATGCATTAGTGATGGGCTTAGGTTTTTTTCGGTGTAGTGTAGGGTTTGAAAGATTGGAGAGGATCTTAATGAGCATGCATCATGAATTCATTAAAACCGAAGGAAGAAAACATAAAATGATATTCCTAAACAAAATAGAGCTTGTGAAGAATTATTCTTATTAAAATTTTAGGAAGATCACTGAAGAAAGCAAGGAATGGAAAGAGAACATATATAATTTATAAAATACTATAACAGAGAAAACACAACATAAAAAACTCACTGCACATGAATTCCTAGATAGTAGCTAAAACTGGTCCTTTGATTTTCTGAATAAAAGTTGAAGCACAAGCTACAATATCCTCAAACCTCTGATGTCCAACCATCCAAATGAATAAGAAATGCATACATATAGACAAAAAACCATTTCCCCTGTCTCAGGAGTCGAATCCTTGAGTGGAGGAACTGATCACAATATCCTCTCACCTAAAACCTAAAGAATAGGGAGGTTAACAAGACTCTCCCCAAGATATAAAAATTGATACCTTTGACTGAACCATGGGGGCTTCACTCAATGAACCTCTAACATATCATGTGCAATCATAGAATATAAACAATACCCTTAATTTCAGTACATATTGGAAAAAAAACCTATAAAAAACAAATTATTTAACCCCCTACCAATATAAACCCAATACACCTTCCCAATTTAAAAAGTCCCTACTTTCACTATATATTGTAGGTATTCATTTTTTCATTAAAATTTGTTATACCCCTTTATAATTTTTCGTTAACTGTGAGCTTCATTTTTTATACATTCTAATATAAAAACCCCTTACCCCTATATATACCCCAATATATTATATCATTTTTTCCTCATTATATATCCCCCAATATGAACCCATGTGCTATGGTATTGCTCTCGCAGTGAAGCCCCTATGGACCAAACATGACTTTTACAAGCATGTATCTACCTAATTTTTACTCTAACCAGCATAATTTCACATTTTTACATCATCAAAACATCTAAAGTGACAAATTACATCAGTGGAGATCGAATCTTGATAAAGTCAACTCAGAAAGTAACTTTCAAGCAAAAATGCAACGAAATATGGGAAAAGCGCAATGTGCGAGGAGAAAACACAACGAAATTGGGAAAAGTGAATTTTGCAGGCCTTCCCGAGGTCTAAATGATGATATGAAAGATGATGGATAAAGGTATTCCTATTGGCTACATGATAGGGTCCTCAAGCACTAAAAATTGTTTCTCCTAGCCCCTCAAAAATTCATTCTCCCATAGGTACTCCAGAAACGCAGTGAGTTGTCCAAAAAGAGGGTAGAAAGGTGGTTTTTTAGTGGTTTTTGTGCCTTTTCACCTGCCATAACTTGCTGAACCCCGATCCCATTGGCTAGAAGTGATGTAGAACTCATTAGAAACCCAAAAGTGCAAATATTTTGTCATTTAGAGGCCCCCATCAAAAGGTCAGTGTGGGACATGCTGTGTTTTTGACCCAGTGATTGTTTCAAAAACTGCAAAAAACCAGAATTCTTCAAAATTTTCCAAAATTTCTCCAAATTTGCCCAAAATTTCTCTAGACTTACTCCATGAATCACTGAGGTGAATTTGTATGTTATGAGGGAAGCATCAACTTGAAAATCCAACTTTCCCTTCTCCTTTTTGTCCATAAGGGTTTTCTTGAGTTTTGCCTCCAAGTGCTTGATTTTGGCCTCAGAAACCTGATTTATCTTGTAATAGTGCATGGCCATGTGTCTATGAATTTTATTGTTCTTATTAGACCTCTTCAAGAGCTTTTCCAAATTTCCATTGAATCTATCAAGCCAATACTCCCTGTCTTGCTCAATGTATGCTAGTATGAACTCATCCATTGTCATTTGTGGAAATTCCTCTCTTTGTTGCTAAAGTGCCCTTATTAGGACTCTAGTTCTTGGCCTCTTCCTTCTAACATGCTCTTCATGCTCTTCTGAATAATCTACATCAACTATTTATTCTCCCTTTACAACCTCATTACTAACATCAACTTTATGCCTATTCAAAATTATTCGATTTACCTTCAATTGAATGTTATCCTGCTCTAGGAATGAAATCAAGAAGTTGGCCTTGGAAAAGTTGTCCTTTATTTCTCTCATCTCAGAGTATTTATCCATGATGACCTACTCTGTTGATATATGCTCCAATTTTTCCCTATTGGTGTCAAAATGGATAGGCTCCTCATCATGCAAATGTGCCGCATGGTACGGTGATGATCTCTTTTTTGCTGATGTAGGCTTGGCCCCTTCCAAACATTTTGGAGCAAACACAAGCCTTATACCTCTTTGATATGTTTTGGTCACCTTAGCCATAAATTTCTTCTTCAATGAAACTCTTCTAGATGAGCCAATTTCTATTTTTTTAGATGGTTCTTGTTATACGGAATTCTAATCTACGTATAAACTATATTCCCTGAGTGTGGTGTTCCTTCACTCAGAACAACAGAAGAAAGACAACTATTATTTTCTCTAAGAAAAATAGATAAACAGAAAGTAAAGAAGCCAACTTGTGATCATTTCGCTCTCCTTCTGCTTCGGTCGTTGTTGTTTTCGCTCTCAATCCAACTAAAGCCGCTAGATCGATTCCTGCCATCAAAGACAGAGAACAACAAACAACATACAAATATATAAATATCTACTTATCTTAACCAAATCAAACTGATTAGATATGAGAATGCATACATAATTTAGAATGAAATTCACAAGATATAAGCATACATATGAGAAAATGAACATATATCTTTATTAACAAATTAGGAGGAGAAGATTACAACCAATAGATCGATTCATCATCAACCTGCTCCAACTTCATTCCATCCTCATCACACCAAGCATCATCTCAGCTACATAATGGTACTTCCAATTATCATCAATTGAGAATCCAACATCATAATATTACACCAAATTCTTCCTCCCTAAAACTTAGATGAGTGCTCAATTTATAGGGAAATTGAAGATAATTTCTCAGTAAATGGAATTGAATGGATTTATAGTATAGGTGAGACATGTTTCCAAGTACATGGGTGGTGGATGAACACTTGTATTTGATGTATGACACCTATGAGCTCTTCTAGAAGGCATTGGACATGTGGATATTCCCAGAACAATTATGGTTTCGCTCTTAGGAGACCAACACACCCTTGAGTGTCGAGAAGTACATTGCAGTGCACCTTTTCATGGAGGTAAGTGCACTGCAACATAGTTAGGCCCTTGCAGAGGAACATTGATGATTCAATGGGTCATATAATATATACTTCAAATCTTTAATCATATAATTGAAGCCATGAAAGGAATGTATTCACTTAGGGCATATAACAACTGAATTAAGGGAATGATAGACCCTATTCATTGGTCTTGGGGGATGATGCCCAATTTGACCTATAATAGCTGTCCCCTAAAGAATGAAGTCAAATTAATAATAATAATATTTTTATGAGATTATTTACAATGTGATGAGTAATATTTGAAGTAGACGGTGACCTACATCAATTTGCAATACATTACATCATGATATCTTACATCTTGGACATGAATTGTTGAGGAAGGCATACCCATTCTCAACACATAAATTATCATAACATGTACATAATTCAGAAATTCATCTACATCATAATGTTGCATCATACAGACATGCCTACAGATATAGGCCCATGTTCGGATGATGATTTGTATGTAAATCTATCGTACAAATGATGTGTACAATTTCCTAAAATCGCAGCCCAGATGGATGAAACTAGATCCGACATCTTCTTATCTCATTCACTCAATCATTCAAGTACAATTCTAACCATGTGAATATATCATTTGAAGTCAAACATGGGAATACATCCTTTGATAACCAACCAATGATGTGAGTTGTTAACAGACACGAGAGAAAATGCCATTGATGTTAATGGATCTGAAGGTATTGCAGTACGATTTTCAAGGCGTAAATAGATGATTTGATATCAAACGCCAAACAAAATATTTCGGTCGAAGGCCCGGAAGTGAGAAAACTGCTGATAATGTAGCAAGCCCCAAGGTATAGGAAAGATGTTTCTAAGTTAACTTCTTGGATGATGAGCTGATGTCGACAGGAAGCAAATTTATCGTGAAATGAGATTAATGATTTTGGAGACAAACTAAGACTTGATATAGAAATGTTCAGGGATGACTCTCATGAAAATGAAGGTTTATGAGTATTGCATAAAATGAGTAATTACTCGATGACTTCTCTTGAACATATCGACAACACTGAAATGAGTTGGCAACATTTACCCAAATCTAAAGTGATCGTATGATGTACCATAGGTATGATGAACCTTCAAGAAGATTACCCAACCCAAAAGTCACGGTGATGGAGTGAAAGTGTCATGTTCAAGAGAGACATGCTACCAAAAGTGTTATGTTCTTTCTCCCAAATTTTCCCAGGTCATTGCTGACCAATACCTCTTTATTTTGTAACAAGCTTGAGGAGGGTACCATATACTTGATCTATAATTCGACCCTTTGGGTGAATCCATCGCTATTTAATGGTTTTAACAAGTCTAGTGATAATGAAACTTGATCTTTCCATGATTGACAAGTCCGTCACTATTTTATGTTTTAACGAGTAGAACGATAGTGAAAACCCGATCCTTTTTCATGTTTAGAGGGTTTGAAAAAAGGGACAAAAGGAAAACTCCATGAGTCATTTTTTGTAAATTTTTCGCTTAGGTCCGAAAAAGTGTAAAATGATACTTGAGAAAACCTCTTAGTCATGTTCGAATTTTTCCTTTTTCGGTAAATAATCTATATTAGTATGCAAAAGGGGTAAACTTATACCGAGTATATTTCGTTTCATTTACTTTTACAAGCTCGAAAAGACAAGTGCTCAAAAATATTTTCACATTATCGGAGTCTAAAAAGAACTAAAAGAAGACTCTGGGGGGTTCCTTTTTCGCATTTATCAAAGCTCGAAAAAGAGATAAAAGTGCGCTTTAATTCCTTTTTCATTTTTATCAAAGATCGGAAAAAAGGATGAAAGTATGCTTTGTGGTCAAATCATTCTTGAATAGTTGTGCACACTAGACTCATTGTATCAGCTATAAAACCTGTTCAGAGAACCATAAAATGGATTAAAAATACCTGTTTCATAGTAAAAATGAATAAAAATCATAGTCATAACATTAAATATGATTTAAAATAATAAAAATGACAAATATAAATAGTTTTTACCATTCCATAATTACCATTTGAAAATTAGGAGCTATGAACTAGTTTTTCCCTCGAAATTTAGCGGTTGATTGCGACAGTTTCAGTGGATGATTTCTCTTGTCGTTTGATCTAGGTTGGAGCTATGAAACTTCTCTTTCTTTTTGTATCATTTATGTTTCATTTCATGGTAATTTTTAGGGTTTTGATCCCCTTAGGGTAAATATATTACATTATGAGGGAAACACACCCTTGAATGTTGAAAGGTGTGTTGTAGTGCACTGAAATTAAAGGCTAGATGCACTGCAATGCTCTATGCCTTGACCTGGGGTGATTTGGGCACATTTCGCATTTTTGTTCCCTGCTAGGTGGCAAAAATTTCCAATTTTTTTTGCATGAAATGGATCCTAATGAAGCTTATGATTGTATTTCAGGTATTCATCAGATCAAAATGACGATTACGTGGTGAGAAAGAGAACATGAAGAACAAGATATGATTGCCCTAAATGATACGGGTACAGTAAGAGCCCTCAAGGATTGTGGGTTGCTTAAATAATTTATATTTTCAGGGATGAGGCAGTATATGGAACTATTGGAGTTCCTAGTTCGTTCATGGGATCAGGTATTGCCGGATTTTCACATTTGGGAAAAAATTCTCCCAATATTGGTTGAGGATATTTACTTTCTCACAGGATTATCGAGACGAGGTTCTCCCATTTCCCTTGTGTTGGGTCATAAAAAGGTATCTTTTGAAAACCTAATTAGCCTACATTAATCATCAATCCGGGAGAGCCTTTTTATTTCAAGAGTGTACTCTTTCTGAGGCTGCAATTAACTAAGAGTAATGCTATGAAGATGCAGTACAGAATGTTAAATACAAGAGTAAAAAGATGCTTGTAAGGAAATCTAATTACAGTAACATAAATGGAAATGCTCTGAAATCTTAACTACATCAACCTACAAACCATCGATCAGGGATACAGTAGTAGTAACTCCTTCCCTTAGAAATCGATGCAACTGAAATCACACTGAGGCAAGATAACCAATCTAGGAACTTGGAAATAGTAACTAGTGTTCTCTACAGTTGGTGGTCTTGTTCTTACAGCAATAGAAAAGAAATCAAGCTCGAAATACTTGTTGATAAAGATGACTAAAAGGAACTATAAAGGCTAGAAAGGAACAACAGCTCGTAATTCCTATGCATTCACAACAACTGTAGCCAATTTATCTGCTAATCTGAAGCTATAAATCAGAAATAAACAATAAACAGAAATGGAACAACAACATGAATTGAATAGCAATAACAATTCTAACACAATCTCCACACCCCAATCCTGTCAATAGCCAATACTACACAACAATTAATTATAACAAATCATAAACCAATAGAACAGTAACTAGAATCGAATATAGAAAATCAAAGCTTTTATAATGATAACAAGATAAATGAAAAACAAATGTACTTATTGCAAAGGATAAAATAGCAATGCAATTCGTTAATGAATCTGTATTCAATCTAACAACAGTCAATCAAATCTGTAATCAAAATAAACATTAAACACAACTTCACACAACAGTAAGCAAAGATTGAGAATACAAACAACAAAGTAATTCCACCAGAGCCGGGCCCTTAGCGCCAGTGAAATACTGCTGGGCTACTTCAGAACTTAAAAGATGAAATGAAACACGTGTTTCATATTAATTGAACATAAATTATTACAGAGACTGTTCTCTCAAAGCCAAGAGTCAATAAACATAATATTACAGAGGAAATGTTTGAATATAAGAACTTTCGACCAATTGACTAACTCCCTGATCACTAAAGGACGTTTCTTTATATATCAGACCCTGACGGACAAGACAAGGAATAATATGAGTTTGAACAACGATCCCTCAGGATCGAAGGATCCTGAGGGATTTTCTCCCCTTCGTTTAGTTATCGTCTTGTTTACTTTGACCGAAGCCGAGCTGTCCCTTGCCTTTTCTTAGCAATTCATTCGGATCTCCTTGTCTTTGGCTGGATGTGGTTTAATGCTGATGGAGCAGCAGTTACATTGATCTCAGCCTCATCTTTGGTACAACTGTTCACCTCATCTAATTCCTATTTTATCAACAAAAATCAATCTTTAGTCATCTTTTTACGATAAACATAAACCTTTCCAATTCTACCATAATTCTTATAATAAATTACCTTCCCAAGGTAAAAAGGAGTATTTCTATAGTAAAATAATGAGAAGATACACAGTAATTTCATACCTTTTTCACTGCCCAACATACCCCCCTACTTAATATTTTTCATGTCCTCATGAAAACTATAGTTCACATGGAGAGCAGTCAAAGAATAAGCCAGGTAAGGTTTGTCATCAAAAGGCCTAAAACCATGCAGTGAAGCTAATTCCTCAAAAACATGCTCTATCTATCCTTCGGGGAGTTCGTAAATGGCTTTGTAGTTTGAAGCAGGATACCATGCAATAGGGCTTCGGAACCTACATCCTAGCCAGAATGGTCTTTATTTGAAAATGAGATTACTATAGGAAATCAAGCGGTCTGCAACTAGCCCAAAGTTTCTATAATTAAATGGTTCCCTGTTTTGCACATTCTGATTGGAGATTCTCCACCGGACCTTAGCTGCTATATAAGCTTGGTTTCTAATGGATAAGAAATAATCTTCCCCATTTAAGATAATCGATTTGTGTATAGGCCCCAATGCTTGGATAACTCCTTCCTTGGTCATCAAAATTTTTTGCCTAGCCCAAAATTGAAGTGGGTTCTGAGGTTCACTCCTGACCCACAAATATAATTCATTTTCCTGCCTTTGAAAAGCATTATAGGCTTTAAGCCATTTTAATTGATTTAAATCAAAGGAAATGAATGCTTGATATTGAACATCTCCCACAAAAGGGCTAGGGTTTGACTCACAATCATTTTCAAGTATTAGATTATGCAAATAAAATTCACACAAAAGGCATTGTACTTTGATCCCATAAAGTTTGCAGCATGATACAAAGTCATCTATATTTTTTAGCTCTATGGATTTCCATGCCCTAATTGCCTTAATCTTTAGCTGTAAATATATTTCTAGTAAAAACAAAGCATAGTTTTTTGCGGGGCATCTACAGGGTAAGACATCAGTGTACAATGAGCAGAGAGTGTCCATTTGATTGTAGGCTAGTTTTAATTGGTTTATTACCTTGTCAGCCTTTTCCTCTACTTTTCGACACTTTTCATGAGCTTCATCTTTTGCTTCATGAATAATTTTCATCTTTTGCTGCAACTCCTGATATCTCTTCCGAGGGACAGTTTCTTCTTCCAACCTCTGCATTTCTATTTGGGCCTATGCCAACTCCTCTTGGAGTCTGGCCAGTTTCGGGTCACTAAAAGTATGTTGACTACTAGCTTGCATGTTTTCACTTGAAACGGGTCCCTCTGGAACAGCTTGGGTTGGAACAACTATTTGCTATTCCGTATCTCCATAATTAGGCTCATGCATGGCTTCTGCAAATTGGGGGTTCCTATTAGCGGTCACCTTTCTCTTTTTCGAAATTTTCTTGGTAGCTATGCCTCTTCTCTTGGGGGCTTGCTTAGGAATTTGTTTCATTCTCAGAACCCTAATGGTTTTCCTGAGCTGTTCTACGAGTTTATGAAGCTTCATTCGTTCTCTGCGAGGCTTTTCTATCTCAGTTATTTTCCTCCTCTTTTTTAATGGAACAATTGTTCCTTTATCTGAACCCGTTTGCTCGGCAGGGTTTTGGTCCATATCAACCGTGCCTTCAGTTAAGTTCTCTTCTTGGTCTTATACTTGGGGTTCTTCTTCCACATTCATATGCCCTTGGCTAAATTCTTCAGGAATCATACCCTCGGTTGACTCTGCAATCTCCTGAGGGCTTCCAAGTTGGGATATTACTTCGGTGTTCTCTTTTTCTTGTTCATGCCTTTCAGGGGAAGCAACCCTAGCTTCGCTAGGGTTTTCTATTTCATCCAGCATTTCTTTAGCTGTTTCTTTGTCAATAATAGAGTGCTCTGGTAACTGATTAATATCAATGTTAAGGTCCAAAGGGCTATGAGGTTGCACATAGTCACTCATATTGGCCAGAATTTGGGCCAATTGGTCTTCCTATAAAGGGCTTACGGTAGCATTTTTGGGAGGCTCTGTTCCTTCTTTGTCACTGCTATGATTTTCTTCGTCCTCCTCACAGGTATGACAGCTTCCTTCTTCCTCATCCGAATATTGAATTTCTCCTTCAATTTCTTCTTCCTCAGTATTTCCTTCAATTTCTTCTTCCTCCGTATTTCCTTCCTCTGCACTAGATTTTTTTTCACCACTGGTGTGGTGACTTATTTATTCTTCGTCCGAGTAGTGAATTTCTCCTTCTGTTTCCTCTTCTTCATCAGTACGAGGGATTGCTCCCTCCAATTGTGGAGGCTTTTCATCCTCTGAGCTGTGCAATTCCAGGGGTTGGCTACTATTGCCCGGAAGTCCTTCCATCATCCCCCTACTTCATTTTGAACGGAGGGACTGTCTGTGAGTTGATGGCTCAGCTATTGAGCCAGCCATGATAGCCATTATCTTCCATTTTGGGTGTTGGGGTTCCTAAGGCGATATTTTTATACCAAAATATATAATACAACATCAAACCACTTTGGGGCCCCGATCTGTACTCTCCGGGACCCTAATAGGATCTCTCCAATAAAAATGTTACACCATTTTTTGGTCATCTAACCTATTATCATTAGATGGACCCAAGTACACCATGTAAGACCAATTTTACCCTAAGTAAAATTGCTTTCACTATGTAAAATAACTTAATAAACCACATTTATTAGGTTGTTTATGGTCTAAACAGGAAACCCAAAAAGGAAATATTAAACAAACCTATTTGTTTAATTTTCCTCATGGAATAATTAATTAAACCATAATTTAATTATTATTCCTAGTCATGTTTAACCCAAAACAAAGAAATTAATTAGATAAACCTTTATTTATCTTATTATTTTCTAGGAATAATTATTTAAATCTTATTTAGATAATATTCCTTGTTAAATATGATCAAATCACCCACAAATAATTAAATAAATCATTATTTATTTGATTATATTTCAACCACTTCCTTAAAAAGATAAATAAATCATTTATTTATTTATTTTTGACAAATAAAGGGATTTGACCCAAGTCAAATACTTTTTTCCCTCCAACAAATATAATAAAATATTCCATAAAAGGTGGATCTAGATTTGGTTAACATTATTTTAATCATGCACCAAGATCTAGAATGACCCAATATTTTGTTATAAATAGGAGGTTTTTCCTACCATTCTTCACCTTTTGTTGCCTATTATATCACTCTGGATCTATACACTTGGTCACATTCTACATTATTTGTTGTGTGAGCTCCCTTTGAGTTCTATCTTTGTCTGGGTTTTCTGCACCAACAAGAGAGAGAGATTCTAGATCTGAAGTGCTGAGGACTTCCAAGAACCCATCCCATTGAGGAGAATTGGATACGCCTTCTTGTTTTCCTCCCAAGTGCCCTTAATACAAAAATTCTTTCAAAAATTGTTCTTGTCTTGTCTATTGGATATATGGAGCAAACCCTTCTTTTTACTACTTAATGTCTTTCTATGCATAGATCTGGCTTTTTGTAGCTCTTGTCTTGATCAACTAACTGTGGGCAGATATGAAAATATCGCGCTACTTTGTTGTTAGGCTATTAGTTATGCGTAGCTGTAAAGTGGCTCTTTTTCGTACACTTCGACAAATGTGATCACTAACAAAACAAAGAATGATATATCTTTGAAAGCTCAAATTGAGATATTAGGCTAGTTATGAAGTACAGAGGGGGGTTTAAAATGATTTGGTTGGTTGGTTGCTGAGTTGGTCATGAGATCATGGACTGAGAAAGTAATGGGAGGAAAAGGAACAAAATAGCAGAATGCTTCAGCAAAGAGAATAAGTCGAGAAAGTGCCATCCATTGAGCTATGGAGTCGTGAGAGGTAATTACATGTAACAAATAGCCAAGGCTTCCAAAGGGAAAGTCATCTACACTAAAGGATATTTTAGATAGATGATGGAATGGAACATTAAGGAAAGAAAGTGAGAGAAGGAAAGCAACCTACTTTCTGTCTATAGATTAGGTCAGAGGTCATTTAACTCCAGACCTGCTTGGACATACTCAAAGGCAGCTCTTAAAGGAGGGACGAAGGGGTAGCTTATAGATCGGACCAGAGGTCATTTAACTCCAGGTCAGCTTTAGCATGCTCCAAGGGAAAACAGAGATAAGTTTAACGGAGAGATCTTAGAAAGGCCAGCATGGTTGCACAAGGATCCTAGTGGACAGGGCTAACTCTAATCCCTAGTGTTCCCAAATCTTCCAGCATGAACCCAACAAGAACATCTAAGAATTAATCCATTCAATTCATACATCAGAGAGCAGGCAATGACATCCACTACACTGGTTAAATTGACTGAAATCAATCCTTAGATAACACATTTTAGAAGAGAAACATAAATGGCAAGGAGAGCAGGAGCATAGGGTACCTAACAAGGGTAAATCCTATGCCAAACTTCTGATGTAAGCCAGTAGAACATGAAACAACATGAAAATGAAATAAACTGAGTTAGAAAAACATCACCAACAGTAATAGACCAGGATCCTGTGAAATGTGCTTTGATTTATTGATGCAAAACCAGTCACATACATCTGAGCTCAACAGCTGTTATAATCCAAACTTCTCCTCCTAGCCTACTACATACAACTACTCTGCTACTCTCTCCCAAGACTGTTCTAACAGTCAGAATGAATCCCTCTAACAGCAACGGCAGCAGCCGAACAACAACGGCCCAACAACAACCTTTTCAATTCGTTCTTCGGAATTATTATAGGAGAATGAGAATAAAAGGGGTAGATACAAATTAAATGAGTCTCATTAAGACAGAATGGTGGAGGAGGCTGAGCCCGTTCTGCTTAATGGCGTTTTGCTGTACTCTGTAGACTATTTGGAAGTGTCTGTCAGGTCAAGATTGACCTCTGATATGTTCTTTAAGTCCTTATGGCGGTCTGGAACTCTGCACTGCTTTCTGGATCAGGTTAACTGGTTTTAAGTCCGCGGGCCTCTCCATACCTCCATAAATGCTGACCAGCCAGTTTTTAATGAAGCTCTGTTAGTGCAATTAACTGCTTATGGGCTCGAGGCGGCATGGAGACTGCTGTGAGAAGGTGTACCTCTGGAGAAGACACGTTCTGCTATTAGGTAGCGCAATTATGACTTGCTGGTGTGCTGATTAGTCTTCAAGCTGAACCTTGAGTCCTTGAACACGGGATTATAATTGTTAATCTTCAATTCTGCGCGAAAACCCTTCCAAAATCCTTCTCTGTTGTCTCGTTTGGCCGCTAAATTGGCCTCTCCGTGATCTTTGCACAGTGAAATAAACCTGTTACGAACCCGGGTAATGGTGGCGGAGACAATGTTTTGGAGGCTCGTGGGAGCGGTGGTGGAGCAGTTTGGGGTGGTGGAAATAATGGAGAAGGCAGCAGAAATGGTTATAGTGTAAAGCCCAAAGGTTTGACCTTTGGCTAAAATACAAAAAAAAAGGGCTAAAACATAGGAAATGGAAATGAAATGGTGGGACCCGACCGTGGCAGGGGGGCGATTCATTAAAGTTTAATGAAAAATGTGAAGGTTTGATTATAGGGGCAAAAACAAAGAAAAGCGGTGAAAATGCAACGAAATACGATGGAAGGATCGTACGAGGTGGGACTCAAATCGCAATCGCAAATCGGGAGCACAACAGATCTTCCGATTGCAATTGGGAAGGACAAGCGATAGCCATTGGATCGAAGGAGAGATGGACGGCTAAGAACGAATCGGGCAGTCGCAATCGGAGGAGGGACAGGGGTGTCACATTTAAAAGTTCTGATTGTGATCAGTGGAGGGGGCGCGATTGAGTGCTGATCGTTGGATTCGGAGATCAGATCAACAACTATCTCTCAATCGAAGGGAGAGTTTGATCGGAGCGATCGGGAGAAGGGTTGCGATCGAGTCAATTGGGGCGATGGTGCGATCAGTGCTGAGTCGTCAGATCTGGCGGAGGGACAGACGACTGAGATGAAATCGGGAGGCGATGGGATCAGAAATCGGAAGACGGGACTTACGATCAATCGGAGATCGGAGGGAAAGGCTCGCGATTGATCGGAAGGGAAAGCATAAGTGTTGTGATTTGAACGGTCTTCGCGATTGCGATTGGCATGTGGTGGGGGTTAATATATAATACAGAACTTTATAATAAAGTTCTATAATATGTAAAGCGGGGATGGAAGAGGGGAAGTCGTTAAGACATAAATCACGTATGTATTAAAGTGATTAATAATGCGATTTATGATCGGAAAAGGGGGAAAAAGGGTTAGACCTTACTATAAGGTAGGAAAGTGGGTTTTGCGGCCTGTAAATGGATTTTAAAGCCTATAAAGGGTAACGATGAGGGAGAAAAGGGGATTTTGGGAAAAAGAAGGGTAGAGGAAGAATTTAAAGGGGATTCTGGGGGGAATTGAAAGGTAAGAAGGGAAATATAAGGGGAGACAAAGGGAGACAAAGTAGAAGCTAAGTGGGGGGTGAATCAGAGGGAAAAAGGGCCTTTTGGGCATTCCTCTTCACAACAGAGGGTCTTTTATGATGGAAATCATCGGAGGGGATTTTGACAAAGGACAAAAGGCACAAAGAGGCTTCAAGGATGATGTGTTTGCAAGGGAAATGCATTCCTTAAAGGCTCAAAAACATTTTAGCCCCCTGTTTGCTTGTCAAAAATTTATGGGGGGCTAACAGTGGCTCCACATGGGGATGGCTTCTTCTTGAAGGAGTCAAGAATCCAAAGAATGATATTTGGTGTAGGCCAGATGCCTGCTGCTTGGCACATCCCTTTCTTCCTTTGCTCAGCTGGCACTAACCATGAAGACATTAAATCAGCAATAACATTCTCCCATACGGCTACCTACCCATACTAAAGTCCTAACATTTTTCTTCTGGGTGCACTTGGACTTGCAGACCTTTTACATCATCAATTTTTACAAACAGGAAAATAAGCCTATTTTACTTCTACCCTTATTACTCCATGAGACCAGATTAGACTGTTGATCTCATAGCTTCTCTACCTAATCTAAGACAGAAATTGAAAACAGTCAAGCCAAGGTTAGACTGT
Organism: Pinus albicaulis; assembly: GCA_034641835.2. NCBI lineage: Eukaryota > Viridiplantae > Streptophyta > Pinopsida > Pinales > Pinaceae > Pinus > Pinus albicaulis. Next base: position 17,797 of record JAXQQM020061836.1, read on the forward strand.
CTGGCTTGCTGGACTTTGCAGAAATTAAAAACAACTAACTACATGCTCATGGTCTGAGCTTTATTTTAGGCTTCCTACCTACCCTACTCTACTGGAAATCTCTGATGTTTTAGGTGATACGATAATTCCAATGCAGCTAGTCAAGCAATAGCAAGAAAGGCCATGAGCACTGACTACCTATCAGAGATAACCACAGGGTGCTCTGCATGTGGTTCTTCAAAGCTGTGGTCACCATCAGTAGTGACCATTCCTGATGAATCTGGCCTGTGCTGGAGAATATTTCTGGATTATTTGAGCAAGTCAGGGCCTCCATGTACTCTGCCACAGGATCGACGAACGCATGATGTCCCAGCTCCTTCTTTACGCCTTCCATGATTAGTAGGCTGTCTACGTCTTGGGCAGCTTTGATTTCTGCGTTTTTCACTGCGTCTTCAAAGCGACTCTTGAGAACTGGATCATCTTCTTCTTGCACATCGAACAACAACATAATCACTTCATTTTTAGGGGGTGGGATACTTTCCAAGCAAGCTCTTGGGTCTCTGAACTCGTATGATATCTCCTGTGAGTTTGAAAGTTCGAGCTCAAATTCATATCTCTCAACCACCAAATCTAAAAACATTTTCTTAAGCACGGGCTGATTATCGAGAGGTGAGCTGAGAGGGACAATTTTTGGAAGGTCCTCCCATTCAATTTCTGCCAGTACACTTGCTATTCCACACCGAAACTCTGCTATGAGGTTTGGATGTATTTCTGTAAATTGTTCAGAGTCTTCCATAAGTGAAGTGACTGGACTTTTAGCACGGCTGATGTTGTACTGCAACATGGTCTCCCAGTGGAGTCACGTGTGAAAACACAGATAATCAGTGGCCTGCTGATCACCTATGGAGTCTTCTTATCATTCAGGAATTGTGGAGTCGCCAGGTGGATGATCTACAACTTACTGTCCACCACAGTGGTTTACCAAATCAAGGCTGACTGGTCTAGTTCCCCAGTGGAGTCGTCATTATGTTGGGGTTCCTATGTTTTGGCAGATTTGGCAATACCAAAAGATAAGACAACATCAAACCACTTTGGGGCCCTAGGATCTAGCCCTCCTGGACCCAGAGAGGGATCTCTCCAATGGGGTATTAGGTTAGTTATGAAGCACAAAAGGGGGGTTTAAAATGATTTGGTTGGTTGGTCGCTGAGTTGGTCATGAGATCATAGACTGAGAAAGTGATGGGAGAAAGGGAATAAAGTAGTAGGATGTTTCAGCAAAGAGGATAGGCCGAGAAAGTGCCATCCATTGGGCTATGGAGTCATGAGAGGTAATTACATGCAACAAATAGCCAAGGCTTTTGTTGGGGTTCCCATGTTTTGGCCAGATTGGAAAGACCAAAAGATGAGACAACATCAGAACCACTTTTGGGCCCTAGGATCTAGCCCTCTTGGACCCGGAGAGGGATCTCTCCAAATAGAGAAAAGAATGATATATCTTTGAAGCTCAAGATGAGATGTTAGGCTAGGTATGAAGCACAAAGGAGGTTTAAAATAATTTGGTTGGTTGGTTGTTGGGTTGGTTATGAGATCATAGACTGAGAAAGCAATGGAAGGGAAGGAACAGAAAAGCAGGATGTTTCAGCAAAGGGGATAGGCCAAGAAAGTGCCATCCATTGGGCTATGGAGTCATGAAAAGAGAATTACTTGCAACCACTAGCCAAGGCCTTCAGAGGGCAAGTCATCTAATACTAAAGGATATTTTAGATTAGATAATGGGATGGAACATTAAGGAGAGAAGGTGGAAGAAGGAAAGACAACCAAATTTCTGTCTATAGATCAGGTCAGAGGTCATTTAACTCCAGACCTGCTTGGACATACTCTAAGGCAGCTCCCAAAGAGGGACAAAGGGGAAGCTTATAGATCGGACCAGAGGTCATTTAACTCCAGGTCTGCTTTAACAACTCCAAGGGAAAACAGAGATAAATTTGACAAAGAAACATCCAAGCAGCAAACCCCCAAGTTCATACATCAGCCAACAGGCAATAACATCCACTGCGCTGGTTAAACCACATGAATTCACTCTTAGATAACACATAAAGCATAAAACATTAAAGGTAGGGAGAGCAGGAACATAGGGCACCTAACAAGGGTGAATCCTATGCTATACTTCTGTTGCCTACCAGAAGAACATGAAACAGTATGAAAATATAATAAACAGAGTTAGGGAAAAACATCACCAATAGTAATAGACCAGGATCCTGTGAAATGTGCTTTGATTAATTGATGCAAAACCAATCATGTACACTATAGCTCAATGGCTGATACAATACAAACTTTCTCCTCCCAGCCTATTACATGCAAACTACTCTGTAAATCCCTCCCAAGACTGTACTAACAGTCAAATGAATCCCTCTAACAGCAAAACGTCCAACAACTGAACAACAACAACCTTTTCATTATGTTCTCAGGGATTTCTTATAGGAGAATGAATAAAACAGAAGTAGGTGAACAATTAAATGAGTTTCATTAAGACAGAATGGCGGAAGTGTTCGCGCCCCTACTGCTTAATGGCTTTCTGCAACGCTGTATGTACTCTGAGACTAGTTCGGAGATCTCTGTCAGGTCGATTTTGACCTCTGATATGATCCTCGTAATCCTCTCGGCTGCCTGGGGCTCTGCGCTGCCTTCTAGATCTGGTTAACTGGTTTAAAGTCTGCGGGCTTCTCCATATCTCCATTACTGCTGCTCAGACAGTCTTTAATGAAGCTCTGTCAGTGCAATTAATCGTCTCAGGGCTCGAGGGGGCATGGAGATTTCCTGTAGGAAGGTGTCCTTCTGAGAGAAGAGTACTCTGCTGTTAGGTAGCGCAGTTATGACTTGCTGGTGCGCTCATTAGTCTTCAAGCTGAACCTTAATCCTTTGAACACGGGATTAATACTTTAAATCTCCAATTTCAGGCTCAAATCCCTTAAATCCGTCTCTTCTATCCCGCTTGGCCGCTGAATTGGCCTCTCTGTGACCCCTGCGGAATAAATTAAATCAATGTAAAATCTGGGGATGGCGGTGGAAGATTTGCTGTGGAGGCCAGAGGAATGGTGGCGGAACAGTTGAGAAACAATGAAAATGGCAGAGAAATGACAGCATAGTGTAAATCCCGAAGATTATCACTTGGGCGAATTACACCGGAAAACACGAAAAAACAATGAACGGAGGCGTGAATGTGGGACCCGATCGTGGTGGAGGGTGATTAGATCTTGACCGTTAGATCAGGAGAGGATGGACGGCTAGGATTCATTCAGAGAAATTGCAATCGGAGATTGGAGCTGGTGACAACCGTAACATACATTTCAAAAGTTCCGATTGCGATTGGGAGCGAGGACGCGATCGAGCACTGACCGTTAGATCCGAAGGCCAGATCACGGCTCACAATCAATCAGAGGGAGAAAGGGAGGCGCGATGGGTGTGAAGAAATTAGCGCTGAGCCGTAGGATCAGCAGGGAGATGGACGACCAGGATTGAATCAGGCAATCGCAATCGGGGGGGACAGAAAAGACACACATTGAAACTTCCGATTGCGATTGGGTGGAAGAAGCGATGACCGTCGAATCATGTAGCAAACGGACGAACGAGATCAAATCGGGAGATTTCAATCGAGGTGGCGCTACCGCGATTGCGATTGAGATTGGAAAGGGGTTTGCGATTGGGCCCTGGCCGTCTGATCTGGCGGGGATATCAACGGTGGAGGAATGGATCGGGGGATTGCAATCGGAGGTCAGAGAAGAAAGTTTGCGATTGATCGGAGGGCGCACTTGAAACACTATGATTGCGATTGGGCGGGGGGCTGCGATTAGCGCTCTGCCATCTGATCCTTGTGATAGATCGACGGTGCTAAACACATCGCGGGACTTAACGTTCTAAACAATCACATCGGAGTTTTTTGCTGTTACAAAGGGTTGCACCCGCCCGACGGTTCCGATTGCGATTAGCGCTTGGGATTTAAGCGCTTGGTCCTAGCGCACGGGCATGTGTGGGAAGTGGTTAAGGGGTTTGCGGTAAGGGGCTAAGGCCTATTACAAGGTCGAAAAGTGGGTTTTAGCCCATTTAAATGGAATTTAAAGGCCAAGGAAGGGAACGATAGAGAGGGAAAGGGGAAAAATGGCTAAACAAAAGGTAAGGGTAGAATTTTAAGGGGATTTTTGGAGGGTTAAGAGGGTAAAAAGGGAAATAGAAGGGGATACAAGGGGGAATGAAAAAGAGGCTAGGTGAGGGTGAAATAAGGAAGGAAGGAGGCCTTTGGGCATTTCTTCACAAACATAGAGGCTTTATGATGGAAATCAACAGAGGGAATTTCATCAAAGGACAAAAGACAAGAGGAGGCTTCAAGGATGATGTGTTTTCAGAGGAAATACATTCCTTGAAGGCTCAACAACAATCTTAGCCCCCTGTTTTGCTTGTCAAAAATTTCATAGGGGGGCTAACAGTGGCTCCACATGGGGATGGCTTCTTGAAGGACTCAAGAATTCAGAAAATGATCTCTTGGTGTAGGCCAGATGCCTGCTGCTATAAGCCATCTTTCTTCTTTCTTTGATCAGCTGCCACAAATTGTTAAGAGATTAAATCAGCAGAAAATTCCCCCAAACAACTACCTACCCATGCTATAGCCCTAACATTTTCTCTTCTAGGTGCATTTGGACTTGTAGACCCTTTACATCATCAATCTTTACAAACAGGAAAATAAGCCTATTCTACTTCTACCCTTATTGCTCCATGAGACCAGATTAAACAGTTGGCCTCATATGCTTCTCTACATTCTAAGACGGAAATTGAAAAACAGTCAAGCCAGGATTAGACTGTCTGACTTGCTGGACTTTGCAGAAATTAAAACAACTAACTACATGCTCACACATTGAGCTTTATTTCAGACTTCCTACCTACCCTACTCTAACTGGAAATCTCCGAGACTCTAGGTGATACAATAATGCCAATGCAGCCAGTCAAGCAGTAATATAAAAGGATATGAGCACTAGTTGCCTGTCAGAGATAACCACAGGGTGCTTTGCGTGTGGTTCTTCAAAACTGAGGTCACCATCAGTAGTGACCATTCCTGATGAATCTGGCCCTGGTCAAGGATCAATGCTAGAGTATTCGAGCAAATCAGGGCCTCCATGTATTCTGCCACAGGATCAATGAGCATTTGATGTGCACTTTCTTCATTTAGGCCTCCCATGATTGGTAGGCCATCTGTGTCCTGGGCAGCTTCGGTTATTGCATTTTCCACTGCGTCTTCAGAGTGGCTCTTGGGAGCCGTATCATCTTCTTCTTGCACATCGAACAGCAGCGGAATTTCTTCTCTTTTAGGGGGCGAGAGACTTTCCAAAAAGGCTCTCGGGTCTCTGAACTCGTATGATATCTCTTGTGAGTTCAGAAGTTCGATCTCAGCTTCGTACCTCTCAATCATCAGCTCCAGAAATTTTTTCTTGATCACTGGTCCGCCTTTCGAGTTGAGAGGAATAACCCCTGGAAGGTCCTCCACCTTATACTCTGCCAAGTCACTAGAAATTGTATCACGACATACTGCCATGAATTCTGGAAACATTTCTGCAAACCGTTCAGGGTCTTCCATTAGTGACGAGGCTTGGTCTTCGGCATGGATGATGTTGTACTGCGACATGGTCTCCCAGTGGAGTCACGTGAAACCAAGATAATCAGTGGCCTGCTGATCACCAGTGGAGTCTTTTTATCATTCAGGAACTGTGGAGTCTCCAGGTGGATGATTTACAACTTACTATCCACCACAGTGGTTTACCAAATCAAGGCTGATTGGTCTATCCCCAATGGAGTCGCCGTTATGTTGGTGACGACAATGGGGAATAGACCAATATCAACAACTGTAAACTCTCAGATTCGTCCCCAGTAGAGTCGCCATTATGATGGAGTTCCCATGTTTTGGCCAGGTTGACAGAGACCAAAAGATGAGACAACATAGAACCACTTTGGGACCTTAGGATCTAGCCCTCCTAAGTCCAGAGAGGGATCTCTCTATACAAGTCAAAGGATATGTCTTTGAAGTTCTAAGTTATGATTTTAGGCTAGTTGTAGGCTCAGGGTTGTTTGCTTGATTATTCGTGTTTGGTTGTTGGAAGTCAGGAAAGGAAGGTCCAATATAAGGCAAGGATGAGCAAAGAGGAAGACTAGGCAAAGGCCGATAACTCAGAGAAAATCAAAACCATTGGGCTATGGAGTCAAGAAAGGATTTACTTGTAATCAATGTGCAAGCTTTCAATTGGGCCAGTCACCTAGAGCATTTGGATCTTAAAGGAGATATTTGGAATGGGACATTAAGGACAGAAAATGAAAGGAGGAGAACCAACCAACTCTGTCTATAGATCAGGCCAGAGGTCATTTAACTCCAGGCCTGCTTGGACAGAATTAGAGGCAATACAAGGGGTCTTAGAAAGGTTTAATTGGGATGGAAAGATCCTAGTGAGGCAGATACGGGATTCTAGACCTCCCAGGTTCTCAACACATTCAACTAAATCCTAACAAGAACATCTAAATACAGATTTCATTAATTCATACATCAGAGAACAGGCAATGACATCCACTACACTGGTTAAATCAATTGAAATCAACATTAAGATACACATATAAGCAGAAAAAAAAGAAGGCTGGGAGAGCAGCAGCATAAGGTACCTATCAAGGGTAAATCTTATGCCAAACTTCTGATGCGAGCCTGAAGAAACATAATGAAATGAAAGCAAGTCAATCACAAACACAGAGAAAGGAAAACATCACCAGCTGCTTTAGATCAGGATCCAAAGAAACATGCTTGTCATATTAAAAACAACACCAATCAGGTACATCATAGCCCATAGCTTGAACATTCAGTCTGAATACATCTAGTCTCAGTCTATCTCACAATATTACTCAGAGAACTTGTCTCAAGAGGAACAATGCTTGCGTTTCACTGATATCTCATCAACAACCACAACAATGTTTCTTTCTGTGTTTTATAGCAGAGGATGAACAGAAGATAGACTGAGGGGGTAGGTGAATACTAAATGTAACATTAAACATAAAAATGAATGCAGGGCTGAAGCCCATTCTGTTTGAAGGCTGAGTATTTAATTTCTGTCATCTCTTTCATGAAAGAATGATCTTCCCTGGATATGACTTTGACATATTTCGGCTGCGGTGATCTGCTGTACTTTGTGGTGCATAAATAAAAAGCAAATGAACTACTAAGAAGTCTGCTAGATAAATGTTCTGCTAGTCTCGAACTTCTGTTAGGGTGGAAATTCCTTCGGGGGCGTTGTGCATAATAAAGGTTGTATGGGTGCCCTGTACTTTGATGAAGAAACATTCTGTTGATTAATAAACCCTGATGTTACCCTTTGCTCGCGTTCGGGACCTTTTGATCGATCCTCGGGGTCCTCAACTGGTGCTTTGCTTCCTAAAATCCTTGAGGAGGCGCGAAAGTCTTCTATTTACTGCCTCGAGCCCTATGGTGTTCCAGTACTGTCTTTTTTCATGCATTATGAGCCTTAATGGCGCCGGAGATTTCAGATCTTAAAACTGTCCTTTGATGGAGAAAACCACTCTGCTGATGTATAACACCTGCCATTCATTAACTCCTTTACCCCTGTCAGTGGGAAACATGCTGTTGCCTCCATACTGTGCAATTATGGTGGCGTTTCAACCTTTGTACTCTGCGGAGAGCTCACAACTGTGTGAGGAAAATCGATGCAACTGAAGACTGGTGGAGCGGAGGGTGGAACATATGGTGGTGCGGCGGCGGCGGAAAAAATGATACTATGCGAAATAATGGTGAAAATGCGTTGAAGTGGCGAAATGTGTGAACAATAGGGTTCGGTGGTGATATGTAGCGCAGATCGTTAGATCCTGGCCTGGAGATGAAGATCAACGGTGGAGATTGAGCGGCGGAATAATATATGAAAGTGAGTGGAGCAACTATGGAATATAAGACTTAAGTCTAAAGTCTTAAACTTTGGACCTTGGACAAATACAAAGAAATGTGACGGAAATGCCATGAACGCGATTAGGTGGGACCCAGAGGAGGCAGAGAGCGACTCCTTTTGAACCGTTAGATCTTAGATCCAATGAACGGTTGTGATTTACTCAGAGCATCGCAATCGGAAGGGAACAGGGGTGACACATATTGAAAGTTCCGATTACGATTAGGCGGGGAGTGCGATTGAGCGCTGACCGTTGGATGCAGTGGGGAAAGAGACGACGGAGATTTAATCGGGGGGAAGACAGAAAGACTTGCGATCGGAGGAAATGGGAAGTGCGATGGCCGTTGGATCAGCAGGGGAATGGACAGCCAGGATGTAATCGGGAGATCTCAATTGGGGCGGCACCATTGTGAGTTGTGATTGCGATCGGACGGGGGTTTGCGATTAGCGCTCCACCGTCGGATCAGAACAACAGATCGACGGTGAATATCTTATCGCGGGACTTGTTTAACCAACCATCGCAACATAACTCATTTCTTTTGGATATTACAAAGGATTACACCGCCCGACTCTCTGACTGCGATTAGCTCCCAAGGCTCTAAGTGCTTGGTCATAGCGCACGGGCATGTGTGGGGGAAGTGGTTGGGGCTAGCGGAAAAGGGGCTAGGCCGTATAATAAGGTCGGAAGTGGGTTTTTAAACCCATTTCAATGTAATTTGAAGGTTGGGGAAGGGTAACGATAGAAGAAGATAAGGGGAATAAGGGGAAATTTAGCCAAGCAAAAGGTAAGGGAAGAATTTAAAGGGGATTTCGAGGAGATTTAGGGGGTAAGAAGGGAAATGGAAGGGGAGACAAGGGGGAATAAAATAGAGGCTAAGTGGTGGGGGAAATAAGAGGGAAAAGGAAGGCCTCTGGCATTTCTTCACAAACAGAGAGGCTTTATAAGGGAAATCAGCAGGGGGGATTTTATCAAAGGACAAAAGGCACAAGGAGACTTCAAGGATGATGTGTTTTCAAGGGAAATGCATTCCTTGAAGGCTCAAAAACATCTTAGCCCCCTGTTTGCTTGTCAAAAATTTCATAGGGGGGCTAACAGCTTTCAAAGGGCAAGTCATCTATACTAAAGGATCTTTTTAGATAGATGATGGAATGGAACATTAAGGAAAGAAAGTGAGAGAAGGAAAGCAACCTAATTTCTGTCTATAGATCAGGTCAGAGGTCATTTAACTCCAGACCTGCTTGGACATACTCAAAGGCAGCTCTTAAAGGAGGGACGAAGGGGCAGCTTATAGATCGGACCAAAGGTCATTTAACTCCAGGTCAGCTTTAGCATGCTCCAAGGGAAAACAGAGATAAGTTTAACGGGGAGATCTTAGAAAGGCCAGCATGGTTGCACAAGGATCCTAGTGGACAGGGCTAACTCTAATCCCCAGTGTTCCCAAATCTTCCAGCATGAACCCAACAAGAACATCTAAGAATTAATCCATTCAATTCATACAACAGAGAGCAGGTAATAACATCCACTACACTGGTTAAATTGACTGAAATCAATCCTTAGATAACACATTTCAGAAGAGAAACATAAATGGAAAGGAGAGCAGGATCATAGGGTACCTAACAAGGGTAAATCCTATGCCAAACTTCTGATGCAAGCCAGTAGAACATGAAACAACATGAAAATGAAATAAACTGAGTTAGAAAAACATCACCAACAGTAATAGACCAGGATCCTATGAAATGTGCTTTGATTAATTGATGCAAAACCAGTCACATACATCTGAGCTCAACAGCTGTTATAATCCAAACTTCTCCTCCTAGCCTACTACATACAACTACTCTGCTACTCTCTCCCAAGACTGTTCTAACAGTCAGAATGAATCCCTCTAATAGCAATGACAGCAGCCGAACAACAACGGCCCAACAACAACCTTTTCAATTCGTTCTTCGGAATTCTTATAGGAGAATGAGAATAAAAGGGGTAGATACAAATTAAATGAGTCTCATTAAGACAGAATGGTGGAGGAGGCCGAGCCCATTCTGCTTAATGTCATTTTGCTGTACTCTGTAGACTATTTGGAAGCATCTGTCAGGTCAAGATTGACCTCTGATATGTTCTTTAAGTCCTTACAACGGTCTGGAACTCTGCACTGCTTTCTGGATCGAGTTAACTGGTTTTAAGTCTGCAGGCCTCTCCATACCTCCATAAATGCTGACTAGTCAGTTTTTAATGAAGCTCTGTCAGTGCAATTAACTGCTTATGGGCTCGAGGCGGCATGGAGACTGCTGTGAGAAGGTGTACCTCTGGAGAAGACACGTTCTGCTGTTAGGTAGCGCAGTTATGACTTTCTGGTGCGCTCATTAGTCTTCAAGTTGAACCTTGAGTCCTTGAACACGGGATTATAATTTTTAATCTTCAATTATGCCTGAAAACCCTTCCAAAATCCATCTATGCTGTCTCGTTTGGCCGCTAAATTGGCCTCTCTGTGATATCTGCACAGTGAAATAAACCTGTTACGAACCCAGGCAATGGTGGCAGAGACAATGTTTCGGAGGCCCATGGGAGCGGTGGTGGAGCAGTTTGGGGTGGTGGAAATAATGGAGAAGGCAGCAGAAATGGTTATAGTGTAAAGCCCAAAGGTTTGACCTTTGGCCGAAATACAAAGAAAAAAGGGATAAAACATAGGAAATGGAAATGAAATGGTGGGACTCGACCGTGGCGGGGGGGGGGCCATCAAAGTTTCCCAAAAATGCAAAGGTTTGATTATAGGGGTAAAAACAAAGAAAAGCGGTGAAAATGCAACGAAATACAATGGAAGGATCGTACGAGGTGGGACCCAAATCGCAATCGCAAATCGGGAGCGGAAGGCAATCGCAATCGGAGGGGGCCAGGGGTGACGCACAACAGATCTTCCGATTGCGATTGGGAAGGACAAGAGATAGCCGTTGGATCGACGGAGAGATGGATGGCTAAGAACGAGTTGGGCAGTCGCAATCAGAGGAGGGACAGGAGTGTCACATTTCAAAGTTCCGATTGCGATCGGTGGAGGGGGCGCGATTGAGCGCTGACCGTTGGATCCGAAGATCAGATCAACGGCTATCGCTCAATCGGAGGGAGAGTTTTATCGGAGCGATTGGGAGAAGGGTTGCGATCGGGTCAATCAGGGCGATGGTGCGATCAGCGCTGAGTCGTCAGATCTGGCGGAGGGACGGACGACTGAGATGAAATCGGGAGGCGGCGGGATCGGAAATCGGAAGACGGGACTTGCGATCAATTGGAGATTAGAGGGAAAGGCTCGTGATTGATCGGAAGGGAAAGCATAAGTGTTGCGATTTGAATGGTCTTCGCGATTGCGATTGGCATGCGGCGGGGGTTAATATATAATACAAAACTTTATAATAAAGTTCTATAATATGTAAAGCAGGGATGGAAGAGGGGAAGTGGTTAAGACATAAATCACGTATGTATTAAAGTGATTAATAATGCGATTTATGATCGGAAAAGGGGGAAAAAGGGTTAGACCTTACTATAAGGTAGGAAAGTGGGTTTTGCGGCCTGTAAATGGATTTTAAAGCCTATAAAGGGTAACGATGAGGGAGAAAAGGGGATTTTGGGAAAACAGAGGGAAGAGGAAGAATTTAAAGGGGATTTTGGGGGGAATCGAAGGCTAAGAAGGGAAATATAAGGGGAGACAAAGGGAGACAAAGTAGAAGCTAAGTGGGGGGTGAAATCAGAGGGAAAAAGGGCCTTTTGGGCATTCTTCTTCACAACAGAGGGTCTTTTATGATGGAAATCATCGGAGGGGATTTTGAAAAAGGACAAAAGGCACAAAGAGGCTTCAAGGATGATGTGTTTGCAAGGGAAATGCATTCCTTGAAGGCTCAAAAACATTTTAGCCCCCTGTTTTCTTGTCAAAAATTTATGGGGGGCTAACAGAATGCACAAGCTAAGCCAAGATTGTGCTCTAATACCACTGTAATATTCCAAATTGGAAATAGCAACAATATAAGACATAATAATGTAAAACACAACAAATTTGAATATGAAATAAGAGAGATCAATGTACAACCATCATTTTATTAAGATATCAGCAGAAATATACAACAAGATCATGAGAGACAAGCCACTCAAGTAATAGGAACAAGCCTCCAATGCTCAAAACAATCAGCACATGAGTTGCTACAACTGTATAAAATACCGAAGAGCAGGGATAGCGCTGTCTATACTAGTGTAGTTGCTGCTGAATACATATATAAATGAAATGTGGCTGATAGAAAGAAAATAAATGCCCAACAAAGAGGATGTGGGCTCTAATACAATATTTCTAGCCAACCCGGAAAAGATTGCTAGAAATACAAAGAAATGTACAATGTGACAAATAACCCTGGGGTTAAGATGTCATTGCAAACTATATCTGAATGATATGAGGCTATGACAGATCTGAAATGGTGATGTACTCCTCCAATAGTATTTCTAAATAGAAGGGTGATCCCTCTACTCAGAAATACACCCCTCCGATGAGCTCAATGAACCCTCCCAGCAATTGCCTCCAAAAATAACGCAGTTCAGAATTGTGACTACACTGTGAGGGATGGTATATGGTTGGCTTGATGCCAAAGATGTGGAAATATGCCCAAGAGCCCTCCTTGCTGATTCTCCAATGGATAGGCTACCTCTCCACCAAAAACAAGCTCATAAATAGATCTATGTGATCCTCCTTTGCTGCACCCTGCAACACAACCCAGCTCTAAATAGAAACTGCACTGTAGCTGAAGGAGGTAGCTTGGCCATAATTCTAGAATGAGGAAATGCATCTCAAAGAACCTCTCCTTCCATGAGGATGAGGTAGGTATTCTCGATTAGGAACACACTTGTGCTAAACATCACAACAACCCTGCTAAACAGCAAGAGGAAGCTAGTCTAAGCAGACCAATATCAAAATGATAAACTAAAACCTGAATAACAAAGGCTGCCATCCTCTCCATATATAGCAAGTGAACCACCTCACATTGGGTCCCATCCATACTTGCCACCAAGCTCATGCAAGTTGTCCTCCACTAAAACTGCGTTGTACCATCATAAAGGCCAGTCCTCTATGATAGTGTTGTTGACTTGGTCAAATTTGACTGAATCAACATGATCCAATCCTTGTTCACACCCAAAGGTGCTTAATCCAGCTACTTATTCTTCCTCCTTTCACATTAAGAGTGTTATTATACCTTCTAATGGGGTTTTATGAGTCTCCCCTCCCACTTATTCATCTACCTAGTGATAAAACAAACTATAATATTACATTTAGATGAAAGCTAAATTTTTGGAATTTTTGGAAGATTTTTTCATAATTCCTTTGAAGAGAACAATCATTCATTAATATTCCATTAACCTTATGCCAAATACCAATCATGAGGCAATAAAATGAAATAGTTTGAACCTTTAGGTCCATGTATGGAAATGGAAACCCTCACATGTATGGTAACGTAACCCTCACTCTAATTAGGTGAGGAAGTGGATTGTCGTCACCTATATAAGGGATTTAACCAAAATTTTCTATGTGTTGAGAGTAGAAACAATGAGCAATCAACTAATGCAGGGAAGGTTCCCAAAGGAACACCTGTAGGATGGAAGGAAATAATTTTTTCACCAAAAACCCTCTAAAATGACATAGGGTTAAGCTGTGCCTTGGCAATTGAAAACAACATAACTAAAGTGAGAAAATGGAGTGAAAAGATAGGGTTTAGTCTTTTGAATGAACCCAATTTCATTCCACCATTATATCTGAAAGAAAAATCGTATCCATCGAAGGCACATGGGTACAAGGACCATGTGAATTCACATGAGCTACAGTTGTGTGGCCACTAGAGATCATTGCCATGTGTAATGCATTGTTGATCTATGAAACAAATATCCCATATAAATAAAATCAACACTATAGCTTAAGGTCTAAATTAATGTGATGGATCAAAGGGTTTCGATGGATAGATAGGTAACTTATTCATGCGCCCAAGCTAGAATGGTAACAAATGTGTATCGTAATGCAATGGTATAAAGTATAGACCTTATTAAACTACAATAAATGCAACCATATTTGGAATAACATCTTATATGGTTATATTTGGAAGAAGCTCTTATATGGTTCAGAAATGGTAACCATATATTTTGAATACTATGATTAAACCAAATATTAAGGTATAGATCAAGATGTTGAATGTTATTAGGACCATGATTTCTTGTAGCTAAGAGTCGGAATTAATTCAAGTATGGAACAACACGTGAGAAAATATTAATCTTTGAGAATGGAATAAGTAATTAGAATTAGAGTAAGTGTTTGCGAGAGGATCAAAATAATGGCAATAAAATTGAGATACTATATAGGAATTACCTTAATTTAAGTATTCGCATAGTAAGTTATTGGAGATCATAGTTTGTAGACTGAAATGAGAAACATACAAATTGAAAGATATTTTATTATGAGTAAATGCAATGTAAAAAAAAAAATTGTATGGAAATGAGGTATGTTACATGTGGTATGAGAGTTATAGGGTCAAAATTTAGGCCTAAAGTTCAACCATAATGGAAAATAATTTGCAAAAATGTTATGTTGAATAAAAACTAATGTTAAGTTTTTTTTTTAATGTGTAATAAGGTACAATAGTGAAAGAGAGTGCGATATGGCAGAACCCTCTACCCAACCTCCTGGTGGAGGAGATCAGATTTGGGTTGAGTTGGGAGGGGGAAATGCACCTCCAATAGTCCAGTTTTTGGATATTGTAAGAGGTTTGAGACATGAATTGGCCATCATTAGGGCTGATCGTGAACGCTTGTTGAAAGAGAGTGAAGAGAAATAGAAGCTCATAAAAGAATTAACTGAAAATTCAATACATAAACCTCTAAATACATAGGTAGAAGGGGGCAAAGAGGACCCTTTAAAGCGATTTTTTTTTTTCGAAAATGAAATTGATAATTTTGAACATGAAATTGAAAAATTTGAAAGTGAAGAAAATTCTAATAAAACATCTGCGAAACTCGTAAAATCCAGAAAGAAAAAGAGAATCGAACTCCAGGGAGAGTTCAAAAAGATAATTCTACCTACTTATGAAGGAGAAAAATAAGAAGATGAAGAAGCCCGATTGTTGAACATTATCAAATACTTCCTAGTATACAAGTATTCCAACAATATAAAGGAAAAATTGGTAGTATATCAATTACAAGGCAAGGTTGCATTATGCTGGGAAGAAGAAAAAAAAATGCATAGTATCGATGAAAAAGAAATCACCTGGGAAGAGTTTCAGAAATCGTTCAAGAAAAATTATTTATTTGAAAGATATTAAGATGATTGAGGTAAATAATTTCATGATTTGAATCTGGGACAATTGAATATGGATGAGTTTGTAGAAAAATTTACAAGCCTGTTAAGATATGCTCCTTGCATCAAGGAATAAAAAGTGAAGGTGCAATGTTTTATGAACCGTCTTCCACTTACATAGAAAGAAATGATTGAATTTGACAATCCAAAGATAATGGAAAAAGTTGTAAGAAAAGAAAGGATTTGTTGTAGTTCAAATAAAAGAGTGAAGGCTCAAACTCTTGGTCTAACAAAGAGAAAAAATAAAATTAGTGGTGGATTTAAGAAGCCAAAACCCTCTATTATGAAGAATTTTGGGTGAGACCATTAACGGAAAAGGTTCAACTGGAATAACAAACCACAACCTACACAACCTCAAACTGGTTACAAGCAAATTGACTTCAACAATAAAGGGATGGCTGGTGGAAGATAAAAAGAACCTATAAAATGTTGGGGTTGTGGAGAACCCCATCTATCGAGGAACTGTCCACATAACACCATATCAGTTCAAATATTGCAAGTTGGACAAGAGGAAACTACAGCAAATGACATCACCAGAAATTTTCCAAGGATCAATGCTGCACTAGAGGACATACAAGAAGAACATCAATCAACCATGATAAAAATTAAAGGTACTATACTAAACCAACCTATATCTGTATTAGAATATCGAGGAGCTAGTCTCAATTATGTGAGTCGAAAATTCATGGAAAAATGCAAATTGAATGCTAAAATAATTAAAAATTCATGGCTAGTCCAACTAGATACAGGAACAAAGAGAAAAGTAACAAGATGGGAAAAGAAATGTCCTATACAACTAAATGGATGCAAAATTGAATTATATCTAAATATACTTACTTTAGGTTTCTCTGATTTGTTCATAGGAATGGATTGGTTGTAGAAAAAAAAAACTTGTAATAAATAGTTTATAAAATATTGTTACTTATGAGAATGATGAAGGAATTGTACAAGTAATTAAAGGCAAACCAAAACCTATCTCCACGAGGTAAATTTCAGCCTTATAGTTGAGAAGAAGTGCCCAAAAGGGATGTAAACTATTTGTTTTCCAAAGTGAAGAAAACATTAAAAAAAAACAAGATAAAACTATAGATGATTTGGTCGTAATTAAGGAATTTACAGATGTTTTCATGGAAGAAATTCCCGGATCGCCACTAAGAAGAGACATAGATTTTACAGTTGACTTGGTACTCAGAGCCACACTTATGTCGAAAGAAACATATAAAATGAGTATCTATGAACTTATGGAGTTGAAAATGAAACTACAAGAATTATTAGATAAATGTTATATTAAACCAAGTGTTTCCCCCTAGGGAGCCCCGATGTTGTTTATTAAAATTAAATATGGGACTTTTAGGATGTGCATAGATTATTGGTAGTTGAAAAAACAAACCATTAAGAGTAAATATCCTTTACCCTATATAAATGATATGTTTGATCAAGTTAGAGGGGAAACAATGTTTTCAAGGATAGGCCTTAAATAAGGTTATCATTATTTAAGGATAAACAATGAGGATATAAACAAGACAACATTTAGAACAAGGTATGGAAACTACAAATTTGTAGTACTAACTTTTGGTCTTACCAATGCACCTGCTACCTTTATGTGATTAATGGACAATGTGTTTAGTAAGTATATAGAAAAATTTGTATTGGTTTTCATTGATGATATTCCGATATATTTGAAAAAACAAGAAGAGCATGAAGAACATTTAAAGATAGTGTTGCAAATCTCGAACAAAAGATAAAATTCAGTACTTGGGGTCATGTTATCTGTAAGCAGCAACTTCTGTCAATGTAGTATAGGTAGTGAGAGTGGGTGATGTTGAAAATGGGATAATGTCTCCCTCCTCCTTGAGTCTATCCCAAAATCTCTACGCTGTACTAGACTCCTCCAAGGTATTCACCCCTCCGGAATCTAAGAGTGGTGAACCAAATGGAAAAATGTCTCCCACCAACTCTAGATCTGGTGGCCTCCCAGGTGGAATTCCCCCATGTAGTGAGACATCAAAATATGAAGTGGAATATATACATGAGTGGATTGATTTGTCCCTCTCTTCACTACGCAATACATGTTGGATATTGGTTTCAACGCTCCACGTGTGTTTCGCGACATGGACTAACCACCTCTCGTGGATCCTAACTCTGGCGATTGTAGCGGAGACTAACGCCTGCGGGTTTTGGTCTAACGACAATCGTGATTCCAACAAGTGGTATTAGAGTGACAGGTCACGAGTTTGAAACTCACCCGACTCGCGTTGGGGGGGAGATTGTTGGACATTGGTTTCAACGCTCCCCATGTGTTTCGCGACATGGACTAACCGCCTCTCGTGGATCCTAACTTTGGCGATTGTAGCAGAGACTAATGCCTGTGGGTTTTGGTCTAACAGAAATCGTGATTCCAACAATACATTATCCTTCTTTTGTGCAGAAACCTCCCGAAATAGATAAGGGTGAATGCTCATCATCCCTTGATGCTGATCCTTCCTTTCTTCCCCTTCCATCTCACAATCCACAAAAACTGATACATGCTGCTATGGAATTATGTTTTGGTTCCCACATGTTGAATCATTTGGAACTCCTTGCAAAGACACATGGGCTCCTCTAATGGAAGAAATGGCTCACTTTTCACCTCCATGTGGTGATGGATATCCTCCTAATGGTACAACGTTGTTAGCTCTCTTCTGCTTATCCTCTTCATCAATATTTGAGAATGCCTTATCATCAATGAGAGACCCTTGATCTTGGTCTTCTCTTGAAGGAGGAAACTCTATGTCTTTGTTCGGTCCCTATATTACTATTATAGTCCCTTATTGTTCTTAGTGTAACCCCTTTATTGTTATTATTGTACCCTTGTAACCCCCATTTTGTTATTATTGTGCCCTTAAATTATTATTGTTAGGTCGGCTAGGATTACATTGTGGCCCACTAGGATTACATTATGGCCACATGGACTCCTATATATAGAAAGGAGGTTTTGTAAATTGTATCATCGAAGAATTGTTAATTTATGTAATGTATTAGAGGTTTTCCCCTTGAAGTGGCTTATTTCTAAGGCGTTGATATCTCTTTTCTTCTATTTTTGGAGCTGGTTACACAACATTTGGTATCAGAGCTTTGGATTCTAGGGTTTCACTGCTCCAAATAGGTCATCGTGGCATTTTCGCTATAAATTTTTTTCTACGAAGTTTCAGAAGCTGAAATTTTTAGGGTGCGAAGCCAAAATCCCAAGGAAGATCATCTAAAATTTCTAGCTTGGTTCACAATATTTTCGAAGATATGATATTTGGAAGTTAGGTCCTTTTTTAGGCTCCTAAAAAAGTCATCGTGGAATTTGCGCTATAATTTTGTTTCTATGAAGGTTCAGAATTTGAAATTTTTAGGGTGCTAAGCTGAAATCCTGAGAAAACTCGTCAAAAAATTTCAAAGCTTGGTTCACAATATTTTTGGAGATATGATCTGTGGAAGATAGTGCTTTTTTAGGCTCCTGAATTTCATCTCAAAGAGGTGATGGTGGGAAAAGTTCAATAACTCTCTCTCTGAGCATCGGATTGGAGTGCCATAAAAAGTGGTCGCAAGTACATAGACTTTAGTTTCTTGGCTATCAATTTTAGAGGCGAAGGATGAAACAGTGACATGTGGCAAGTCGTACAAGTTCGCTCTACTGAAACAGTCCATAATTAGGTCATTGTGGGAGATTGGACATAACTTTGTCTTGGAGAATCCAAATTAGGTCAGACTTGTGGCATCCAAAAGAGAATTCAGAGGGATACTTTAGTGCTGAATTTTAGATATTGAAGAGCCACAATGATAGAGATAACCCAATTTCAATATAGAGCTCCTCAAAAGCAAGAAAAAGGTGTGTATTTTTTTATTTTTATTTTTTATTTTTTATTTTTTATTTCCGAATTGCATAAGTCTTGTTTGAAAAATCAATTTGAATTGATTCCAAGGGCATATTGTAGAATAGATATCAGTATTGGGTTCTAAAAAATGCCCCGTAAAAATAATTCAACACCCATTAAGCCTTCAGAAGGCTCTACTATGATTCATGAAGATGAAGAATTGCAACATGATCTATCAAAATTACAAGAACAAGTGCACCAAATTTCGCTCTCGCAAAGAGCAACAAAAAATGAAATTGAAGTTTTGAAGAGAGGCATGGAAGCAAAGATGGATGGTGTGAAGAATAATATTGATGGTTTGAAGAAAGGCGTGGAATCTAAGATAGATGGCATGGAAGCTGGCATGGAATCTAAGATGGATGACATGGAAGGTAAAATGGAAAACATGAAGAATGATCTTAAAGCAGACATAGAAGGTTTGACAAAGTTGATACAATAAATGTTTCCTAATGGTGAAAAGATAGTATAGGAAGCTCATGATGAGAACAAAATAAATGTTAATCGTGATTTCATAAACTCTAATGTTGGCGGGAAGAACCACCATATTCCAAAAATGGATATGAGGAAGTTTGATGGAAAGGATCCTGTAACATGGATACTACAGATGGAGTAATATTTTGATCTCCATAATGTGCAAAACACACAAAAGGTACGCATTGCAACTTTACATTTAGAACAAAATACATTTGTATGGTATCGATGGCTTTGCTCCCGCAAAAAAATTGTCACTTGGTCAATTTTTACGGAGGAAATGATAGCACATTATGAGGATACAAAGAGCAACACCTTCTTTAGCCAATTGATAAATCTTAAACAAAAGGGTTTAGTGGGGGAGCACATTGAGGACTTCCAAAAATTGAATATAAGGGTAACTGATATTCCAGAGGAACATAGGATTGATCTCTTCATAGGTACTTTAAAGGATAACATCCAACATGAAGTTCGAGTTTTGGAACCTGATTCATTGGAGAAGGCATTCAGGTTGGCAAGAAAAATTGAATGTAAAATTATGGCAACAAGGAAGCCTACCACTCACTTCTATAAAGAAGGAAGTGCTTCTATGCCTAGATTTCCACAACCTACAAGGTTGACACCACAACAATTGGAAGAAAAAAGAGCAAAAGGGCTTTTCTACAGTTGTGATACCAAATACACTAAAGGTCATAAGTGTCCCGAGAAGAAATTATTTTACATAGATTGTGAAGAGGAAGAAGAAAATTAACAAGAAGAGGATATACACTAGGAACCAACCCTAGAAGAGGAAGAAATGAATTCGACCATATCGTGTAATGCACTGGAAGGAATTACCACTCCTCAAACTCTCAAGATAGAAGGACATATCAAGAAGAAAAAGGTAATAGTGTTGATCGATTCAGGTAGCACCCATAATTTTATTCATTGTAACGTAGCCAAGGAATTAAATTGTTTCCTATACCCAGCACCAGAATGTCAAGTGATGGTTGCAAATGGAGGAACTATAAATTTCTCTGGAAAATGCCATAATATCAAGCTAACCATGGGGAATATGTATTGACTAGTCCAATGCTTTCCATTCCTATGGGAGGTGCTGATGTTGTACTAGGAGTACAATGGTTACAATCTTTGGGGACGGTAGCTTTTAATTTTCAAGAAATTTTCTGGAAATTTTTTTCAGAAGGAAAGGAAGTCGAATTACGGGGTATTGAAGGGAAGCCGGGAAGGATAATAAGCTCTAATGTCATGACAAAGCTTCTAAAGAAAGAACATCGAGGCGTAATTGCACAATTATGCTCACTAGAAGTTCCAACATCAAAATCATCTATTTCTGCAGATCTCCAACAAGTCTTGGACAATCATTCCAAGGTGTTTGAAACTCCCAAAGGAATCCCACCTATTCGTGATCATGATCATGCTATTCATTTGATTCCAGGAAGTGTTCCTCCAAACATCAGGCCTTATATATATCCTTACATCCAAAAGAGTGAAATTGAACGTATGATTGCAGAAATGTTAGAGGCGGGTATAATTCAACCTAGTCAAAGTTCTTTCTCTGCTCCTGTAGTATTGGTACACAAGAAGGATGGATAATGGCGAATGTGTCCGGATTATAGGGAGCTCAACAAGCTCACCATTAAAGAAAAATTTCCCATTCCTGTGATTGATGAATTATTGGATGAATTACATGGAGCAATTTATTTTACCAAGTTGGATCTTCGTTCAGGATATCATCAAATTAGAATGAAGACCGAAGATATTCCAAAAACAACATTTCTAACTCATGAAGGTCATTATGAATTTTTGGTCATGCCTTTTGGCCTTACCAATGCACCTTCTACATTTCAAGGGTTGATGAATTCCATTTTCAAACCCTTCCTTAGAAAATTTGTGCTAGTATTTTTTGATGATATACTAATCTACAACAGGTCTTGGAAGGATCATGTTGAACATGTTTACAGGGTGCTCAAACTATTGCAGGAGAAACAATTATATGCAAAAACATCCAAATGTTTCTTTGGAGTACAAGAGGTGGAATATCTGGGTCATATTATATCTCACGAGGGTGTTAAAGTAGACCCTAACAAAATTAAAGCCATTAAGGAATGGAAAATCCCCAAGACAATAAAGCAGTTGCGAGGATTTCTCGGGTTAACAGGCTATTATCGCAAGTTTGTTAAGAATTATGGGAGAATAGCAGCACCTCTAACAACATTATTGAAGAAATATGCATTTTCATGGACTCCCGAAGCAACTAAGGCCTTTGAACATCTTAAAGAGGCAATGTGCCTAGCACCGGTCTTAGCTACGCCAGACTTCACAAAAACCTTTATTGTGGAATGTGATGCCTCAGGAAATGGAATTGGTGCAGTTTTAATGCAGGAAGGAAGACCCATTGCTTTTGAAAGTCGTCCAATCAAAGGAAAGTATTTACAGAAACCTATTTATGTGAAGGAAATGTTAGCAATACTGCATGCACTAAAGAAATGGCGAACTTACCTAATGGGAAGACACTTCAAGGTAAAAACTGATCATGATAGTCTTAAACACTTTTTTGGAACAAAGACTATCTTCAGAAGAGCAGCAAAAATGGGTCACAAAGATGTTGGGTTATGACTTTGAAATAATCTACAAAAAAGGAAAGCTTAATGTTGTTGCAGAGGCACTCTCAAGAAAGAATGAAGAGGTGGAAGCATTGCTTTGTGCCATTTCTATTATCCATCCAGATTGGATAACTGAAGCAAGAGATGAATGGAAGAAGGACAAAGATGTATGGACACTCATTCAAAATTTGCAGCAAGATCCTAGTACATCTGATACATTTAGTTGGAAAAATGATTCCTTATGGTACAAATATTTCTTATATCTTTGTAAGAATTCCCAACTAAAACAAAAGATTCTTCTGGAATTGCACACTTCTCCTTTAGGAGGACACTCAGGATTTTTAAAAACTTACCACAGGGTGAAGAAAGAATTTTTTTTGGGATGGCCTTAAATCTGATATTCAAAATTTTGTGGCGGAATTTTTGGTTTTCCAGCAAAATAAAGTTGAGACAATTAAGACCCCAGGAATTCTACAACCTTTATCCATTCCAAGTCAACGTTGGGAGGAGATTTCAATGGATTTTATCATAGGTTAACCTAAGTTTGAAGGAAAGAGTGTCATCATGGTGGTAGTTGATAGACTTACCAAGTATGCACACTTTTGTGCATTATCTCATCCATTTAAAGCAAGTACACTTGCTACTACATTTATGGACATAATTCAAAAGCTACATGGAAGCCCAAGGGTTATTGTGAGCGACAGAGATCCCATTTTTACTGGAAATTTTTGGACAGAGTTATTTTCTTGTTTGGGTACTCAATTAGCTCATAGCTCATCTTATCATCCTCAATCTGATGGTCAAACTGAGATAGTAAATAAATGTTCGGAAGGATATCTTCGTTGTTTTGTATCTGATAAACAAACACAATGGGTCAAGTGGTTACCTCTCGCTGAATGGTGGTATAACACTTCCTTCCATACTGCAGCAAAAATGACCCCATTTATGGCACTTTATGGACATCATCCACCATCCATCACATCATCTTTAAGGGAAAATTCGAAGGTTCAAGCAGTGGAAGATCACATCGAGCATCAGCAAGAAGTTCTCCAACTCTTAAAGGATAACCTGAATTTGGCACAAAATCGAATGAAACAACAGGCAGATCAACATCCTAGCGAGAGAAGTTTTGATGTAGGAGATTGGGTATTTTTACGGCTACAACCATACAAACAAATGTCCGTCAAGCAAGCAAAGAAGGATAATAAATTATCGCCAAAGTACTATGGTCCTTACAAGGTGTTGCAAAAGATTGGTACTATGGCATACAAATTGGAGCTTCCTGCTTCTTCGCGAGTACATCCAGTTTTCCATGTTTCATGCTTAAAGAAGGTTATAGGTGAAAATCTTCCAGTTCAAACAATATTGCCAGAACTTGATGAGGAATGAAAAATCATATTGGAACCTGAAGCGGTCACGGAAACAAGAACTCGACAACTACGGAATCGATCAATTTCAGAGTATCTCATCAAGTGGAAGAACTTACCCACTGAAGATTCTACATGGGAGGATGAAAATTTTATACAGAAGCACCCAGAGCTACTCAAGCGTTGAGGACAACACTTTTTTGAAGGAGAGGGGCATGTTAGGTCCCTATATTACTAGTATAGTCCCTTATTGTTATTAGCGTAACCCCCTTATTGTTATTATTGTACCCTTGTAACCCCCATTTTGTTATTATTGTGCCCTTAAATTATTATTGTTAGGTCGGCTAAAATTACATTGTGGCCCACTAGGATTATATTATGGCCACATGGACTCCTATATATAGAAAGGAGGTTTTGTAAATTGTATCATCGAAGAATTGTTCATTTATGTGATGTATTGGAGGTTGCCCCCTCAAAGTGGCTTATTTCTAAGGCGTTGATATCTCTTTTCTTCTATTTTTGGAGCTGGTTACACAACAGTCTTCATCTATAGAATAGGGCTCTTTAAGAAGTGGAAGTCTTGCCCTTGGCAAGGCATTATGCATGTTTTTATTCCCCTCAACAGAAATATGGAGTGGAGTTGGAAAAAAAAATCTCTCCAACTCATGCAAAGGTTTTGAGTTTTTGGGTTCAACAAGAGATGTTTTACAATGTTTAATATCAGATATTCTCACTAATTTCTTAGTGAACCCATCATAAGTGTTTACATTTGCATGATAAAATGAAGCAAAAATATCAAACCACCAATCATGGGCCATACCTTTGAGGTGCAGCGCTGCTACTCTGATGGCCTCCTTCTCTGAAACTTGGTGTAGCTAGAAATAGGAATCTAGTTCCTCCAACCAAGCTTTGGCTGTGCACTTTGCTGATCTATCCAAGTTAGGTAGAAAGATTTTACCTTTATTCCTTCTATTGCTGGATCTTATGTCTTCCTTGAGTTGGAAAAACCCTTGGAAGTCCAAGTGCCTTTTGAATCTCCATGATTGAGACTCATATTCCTGAAGATAGTCACTCAAGGTCTCCTCCCTTGGTTCATCTTGTTCCTCCATCCTTCTTGCAGTGTATGTGGGAAAATAACTGCGTTGTGGATCTGCATGTGTGGCTGAATTATCACACCTATCATATGAATAAATAGGGCTTTCTTTACCTTCAAACCCTCTTGGAATTTTTCTACACTCCTCCTCTTTCATCTCCTTGAGATCTGCCTTGATATTTTTCATAGCTTGGAAAAGAAGTTGGGAGATCCTCTCTTCCTTCATTTCTCCAAATAATGGAGTCTTGCCTTTGTTTCTTCTGTGCAGCTTCTCCTTCAAATGGAATAATGTCTTGAATGCACAGGCTGAGCCAATATTATGCTCTGATACCACTGTAATATTCCAAATTGGAAATAACAGCAATATAAGACATAATAATGTAAAACACAGAAAAACTGAATATGAAATAAGAGAGATCAATGTACAACCATCATTTTATTAAGATATCAAAATAAATACACAACAATATCATGAGGGACAAGCCACTCAAGCAATAGGAACAAACCTCCAATGCTCAAAACAATTAGCACATGAGTTGCTGCAACTGTATAGAATGCCGGAGAGCAGTGATAGTGCTGTCTATACTAGTGTAGTTGTTGTTGAATACATATATAAATGAAATTTGGCTGATAGAAACAAAATAAATGCCTAGCAAAGAGGATGTGGGTTCTAATACAATATTTCTAACCAACCCGGAAAAGATTGCTAGAAATACCAAGAAATGTACAATGTGACAAATAACCCTGGGGTTAAGATGTCACTGTAAACTAGATATGAATGAGATGAGGCTATGAAAGATCTGAAATGGTTATGTCATCTTCCAATAGTATTTCTAAATAGAAGGGTGATCCCTCTACTCAGAAATACACCCCCCTGATGTGCTCAATGAACCCTCACAGCAATTGCCTCCAAAAATAACACAGTTCAGAATTGTGACTACGCTGTGAGGGATGGTAGATGGTTGGCCTGATGCCAATGATGTGGAAATATGCCTAGGAGCCCTCCTTTCTTATTCTCCAATGGATAGGCTACCTCTCCACCGAAAAACAAGCTCATAAATAACTCTATGTGATCCTCCTTTGTTGCACCCTGCAACACAACCCATCTCTAAACAGAAACTGCGTTGTAGCTGAAGGAGGTAGCTTGGAAAGAATTCCAGAATGAGGAAATGCATCTCAAAGAACCTCTCCTTCTCCGAGGATGAGGTAGGGATTCCCGATCAGGAACACAATTGTGCTAAACAACACAACAACCCTGCTAAATAGCAAAAGGAAGCTAGTCTAAGCAGACCAATATCAAAATGATAAAATAAAACCTAAATAACAAAGGCTTCCATCCTCTCCATATATAGCAAGTGAAACACCTCACATTGGGTCCCATCCATACTTTCAACCAAGCTCAAGCAAGTTTTCCTCCACTAAAACTGCGTTGTCTCATCATAAAGGCCACTCCTCTATGACAGCATTGTTGACTTGGTCAAAATTGACTGAATCAACATGATCCAATCCCTGTTCACACCCAAAGGTGCTTAATCCAGCTACTTATTCTTCCTCCTTTCACATTAGGAGTGTTATTATACCTTCTAAAGGGGTTTTATGAGTCTCCCCTCCCACTTATTCACCTACCTAGTGATAAAACAAACTATAATATTCCATTTAGATGAAAGCTAAATTTTTGGAATTTTTGGAAGATTTTTTCATAATTCCTTTGAAGATAACAACCATTCATTCATATTCCATTAACCTTATGCCAAATACCAATCATGAGGTGATAAAATGAAATATTTTGAGCCTTTAGTTCCATGTATGGAAATAGAAACCCTCACATGTATGGTAACATAACCCTCACTCTAATTAGGCAAGGAAATGGATTGTCGTCACCTGTATAAGGGATTTAACCAAAATTCACTGTGTTTTGAGAGTAGAAACAATGAGCAATCAACTAATGCAAGGAAGGTTCCCAAAGGAACACCTGTAGGATGGAAGGAAATAAATTTGGCACCAAAAACCCTCTGAAATGACATAGGGTTAAGCAGTGCCTTGGCCACTGAAAACAAACATAATTATAGTGAGAAAATGGAGTGAAAAGATAGGGTTTAGTCTTTTTAATGAACCCAATTTCATTCAACCATTAGATCTGAAAGAAAAATCGTATCCATCGAAGGCGCATGGGTACAAGGACCATGTGAATTCACATGAGCTACCCTTGTGTGGCCACTAGAGATCGCTGCCATGTGTAATGCGTTGTTGATCTATGAAAAAAATATCCCATATAAATAAAACCAACACTATAGCTTAAGGTCTAAATTAATGTGATGGATCAAAGGGTTTCGATGGATAGATAGGTAACTGATTCATGTGCCCAAGCTAGAATGGTAACAAATGTGTATTGTAATGCAATGGTATAAAGTATAGACCTTATTAAACTACAATAAAGGCAACCATATTTGGAATAACATCTTATATGGTTATATTTGGAACAAGCTCTTATATGGTTTGGAAATGGTAACCATATATTTTGAATACTACGATTAAACCAAATATTAAGTTATAGATCAGGACGTTGAATGTTATTAGGACCATGATTTCTTGTAGCTAAGAGTCAGAATTAATTCAATTATGGAACAATACGTGAGAAAATATTAATCTTTTAGAATGGAATAAGTAATTAGAATTAGAGTAAGTGTTTGCGAGAGGATCAAAATAATGGCAATAAAATTGAGATACTATATAGGAATTGCCTTAATTTAAATATTCACATAGTAAGTTATTGGAGATCATAGTTTGTAGATTGAAATGAGAAAGATACAAATTGAAAGATATTTTATTATGAGTAAATGCATTGTAAAAAAAAAAAAATTGTATGGAAATGAGGTATGTTACATGTGGTATGAGAGTTGTAGGGTCAAAATTTAGGCCTAAAGTTCAACCACAATAAAAAATAATTTTCAAAAATGTTATGTTTAATAAAAACTAATGTTAAGTTTTTTTTTTTTTTTTTTAATGTGTAATAAGGTACAATAGTGAAAGAGAGTGCGATATGGCAGAACCCTCTACCCAACCTCCTGGTGGAGGAGATCATATTTGGGTTGATTTGGGAGGGGGAAACGAACCTCCAATAGTCTAGTTTTTGAAAACATGAATTGTAATATTCCAAAATTTTCATGCAGCAAATTGGAATATTAAATTTTGTTGATTTCACTTAGGAGATGAATAATTGGGTAAGGAGGCCCATGCATAATAAAAACATGAATAAAATCCCTTATAATATGAAAGGGGATCATCATTGGAGCTGGATTTCACACCCTCAAGTGTGAAAGAGGACATTTGCATAGAGACAAGGTCAAGTTTGGCCAAGTCAACAACGCTGGGATAGGAGGTCGAGAACACTTTGATAGACAACACAATATGAATGGGAAGAGGGTTATTTGGTGGAGGAAACCCTAATGAGTGGGACCCATGGAGAGAGGGCTTTCACTTGTTTAAAAGGAGGGCAAGGCAGCCATTGTTATTCATGCTATTGATTATTGATTTCATTGTCTATTTAGACTTTGTGCATTCTCCTACTGTTTAGTAGAGTTGCAGTGCTGCTTAGCACAAGGCATTCATGTTTAGGAATTCCTTCTCCTTCCAAGAGAGGCCTCTTGAAGGAGTTTCTATTCATTTCTCCACATTCAAGCTTTAGGCCAAGCATCCTCCTTTAGCTACAACGCAGTTTCTATTTAGAGCTGAGTTGTGTTGCAGGGTGTTGCAGTGGAGGTTATTAAACACCACTTCCTATGCTTATTTTTCAGAGGAGGAAGTATTATTTCCTTTGGAGGATTAGTGAGGGAGAATTTGAGCTGATTCCCATCATCTTTGGCACCAAGCCAACCATTTTCATGATCT
This sequence comes from Pinus albicaulis, assembly GCA_034641835.2. Taxonomy (NCBI): domain Eukaryota; kingdom Viridiplantae; phylum Streptophyta; class Pinopsida; order Pinales; family Pinaceae; genus Pinus; species Pinus albicaulis. Next base: position 46,440 of record JAXQQM020061836.1, read on the forward strand.
ACAATGCAGTCCCTCTCTTAGACCGCGTTAATTCCAGTGTGTATCTGCAGTGAGGGTTTGGAGTATTGTTTAGAGGGCCAGATCTTCAGTGTTAGGATCAACCTTTCACTTGGAAGATCCATTGGAGGAGGTCTATTCAGATTGTGTATCATCTACAGCCATCTCCATCCAGTTCTTGAGTTGCAGCTGTTACTCAACCCTGCTACTCCGACATTTTTTCCATTTTGTATATTTCAACCAATCCTTCTAGGATTGACTTGATATTGTTTTTCAAGGGTTAGAGATTTTCTCCCCACATTATTTGAGCCATATGTTGCCATATCTATGTATTGATATTATTTCTGTAGTAGTGCCTCCTATAAACTACGCAGTCATAGACTTGGGCTTTCTATATGTAGCAGTGTTCTTCATTTTCTTGTACATGTTCTATTGAGGCTTGCATTGCATGGCTTGAGTAATCATTACCTCAAGGATTTGTATACATTTGCTGCTATAAGATCAATTTCATGGCTATTTTGATATTCTCATGATATGTGTATTGATATAACGCTGCTACTCCAATATGTGTTTTACATTACTGCATCTCCAACTTTAGAATATTTTAAGATATTCTTATTATTGTAGAAATTCCCTATTTTGGGATATTACAGTGGCATCAAAGCATCTATCTTGGCTCAGACTATGAGTTTTAGCCAAAAAAAGATAGAAGAAGATCATAATGATGAAGAGGGTGAGTTTGGTCTCATCGTTCTTCAGATCTATGAAGAACCTCCCCAAGGAGGATAAGCAAAAAGAAGAGGAAGGACCATGCACTTCCTATTCTCACCGGGAAGAAGACAATAAGCATGAGAGATACTTGGATCATCTAATTCTAAGTAAGTACCTTGTTGAGTACAAATCTCAACCTAGAGCCTTCAAAGAGACTCTAGCTCTTCCACAGTTCATTCAGTTAAAGGAAGAGAGGAGGTCCTGCAACAAAAGAGGAATCAAAGGTAATAGGTTTCTATTGCCTACATATGATGGATCATCTTCAGCAAGAGCTTGGGCAAGGAAGCTTGAGGCATTCTTCCCACTACATCCAGTGGTAGAGAGGGAGGCAAGAGAAGTTGCAACGCTGCACTTGGAGGGTGAAGCCAATGTTTGGTGCTTCAGCCACTTGAGCCATGCAAGGGTGAATACTTTTGCAGAGTTCACTCAAATGTTGATTAGGACCTTTGATAAAGAAAAATCAGAGGAGACTTGTACCAGAGCTGTCATAGCCTTGGAAGAGCAACCTTCTACATCTGAAAATGGGGCAGCCATTTCATTGGGGGAAAGAACTATTGTAGCCATACAAGGAGATCCCAAGTTCCATCAAGGTATGAATGAAGTTCCACTTTCTATTTCAGCAAATATTTTGGAGGATTGTGGGAATTCATCTTTATATGACCAAGAATCAACACACATTGCTAATGTAGAGAAGAAAGATTGCACTGCGCTGTGCAACATTGAAACATTCAAGGAAGAAATAAACCGTCATCCTCATGAACCATTTTTTGAATGCATACCACACTTGAGGTTGGGGTTTGAAGACTTGAAGGGGAGGATGAAAGATAGTAGACTTCTTGAAGTGAGAAACCCTTTCTCCTTTCTAGATGACCCTTTCTCAATGAGAACCTCTCAGCTAAAAGAGAAACTTCTACTTTCAGCAGATCCAAGACCTCATTGGTTTTGGAGGACTATTGATGAGAGGGAGATCTCATGGAGATATTTGATTGGAGGTGCACTTCAACACATCATGGGGTGCAAAGTTCTTCAATAGTTTGAGGAGGTTCTTCCCTTCTCAAACTTGGATCTTTATGGATTCAAGGAGGTGCAGATAGATGATGGAGGAAATCTTAGGATGGATAACATCTCTGATGTTTGTGTTGGACATTTCTTGATCCTGACACATCATGATGGGAGGTTTTTGCCTACCACCTAGTTGGGTCCTTATGGGATCAACTTGATCCTTGAGAAGATTGCATTTCAATATCCAATGAAATGCAAAGACAGAAATTTGATTTAGGAGGATGGTAGCTCTCATGGGAGGAGTACCAAGATGGAGGATGGAAGGAGACATCCACAAATGATTGAGTGGATGAGGATGGAGAGAAAGAAGCTGGTGAGCTACTTGCAAATTTATGATATCGGGTAGCAGGAGGCTTGGCTGCGCTGGTTACTCTTGAAGGAGTTTTGCCATCACTTGGCATATACTCTTTCTAAGAGTAAGTGGATGGAGGAGATGTGGCAAGATGCTTGCATCATTGAGCAACAAAGAGTATGGATGCATGATGTTGATGTGATCTTCATATCATTCATTATGTTTTCATCACATGACTTGTATGATGAAAGTATGATGAGGCAACAAATTTTTTTGTTTCTTTGGTTCTTCTTGGGAGAGCAGGGGCAGATTTACTCTCACACTTTGCATGATGTTGCAGGAGTAGGATATGGCACTATCATGGTGCGAAGGGGCTACTCCTTGGCCTTAGATGATCAAGAGGTACTTCCACTTTGGGAGGTACTTCTTATATCTAGCAGCATTATGGGAGATGTCTTTGACAAGGAGCATGTCAAAGAATGGAGCTATGAGTTGGCAGGAGTTTATTTGCATGGGCCAACAATGTTTTCACTTGGGAGCTTGGGGTTATTAAGGGAATGTCCCCAAGATCACTTCACACTTGTATGCACTTGGTGGACGAGGAGGTGAGAATGATGAAGTAGTGGATGGAAACATCTATTACATTGATATGATCTTCTTAACTTGGATTTCCAAGCATGAGAAGAGTGGTCTTCATGCAGCACATGGTTTATTCCTCTTCATCGGAGTGTGTCATACCACTATGGAGGAATTATTCACATACATATGCATCATCTTACTCTCAACACACGGTAAGAATATTGTTTTTTCATCCATGGATTGTCTAACACAGTATTTGGATATTCTTACCATTCTTATTCAGTGCATTTCTCCACAAGGAGGCAAGCTTTTCATTAAGCTCCATGGTCAACATTGGGCCAAATTATATTATGGAGAAAACCATCTCTTGTATGGCCTTGGGCAAGTGTTTTATTTCATGTATGTT
>JAXQQM020060905.1:0-47609 GCA_034641835.2 Pinus albicaulis
GTGGTAGGAGACTTCACCATCACATCAAAACGTTCTCTAGAAGTATTGTTTGCACAACCTTTCTTAGATTCTGGTTTATTAGCAGTTGTTCCATTGAAACATGATCAGGATACCATTAGTTTTGGTTGGGTTTTTACGAAACCTTTCACCACTGGAATGTGGCTACTAATAGCGGGGTTCTTCATCTCCAGAGGGATGATGATCTATATTTTGGAGCGCAGAAACATTCCACGTTTCGAAGGGAAGCCTAGAAACCCATTCGGAAGCATATTAAGGTAAGGAACAACTTTGGCCGGCTCCATGCCCTATTTTTTAGACCTACCATTTGGAAAGAACAAAGCAATTACATCAGCTATTGAAAACCACATTAAATTTAACAATGTTTGTTTGTGTGCAGGTTCAGTTTTATAACTTGGTTCACTAATCAGGGTATGTTGTTCTCTTTCTATTTCACAAATTCCTTGTTTGAGTACTTCCGTTAATTTCTCTTGTACACGTATGGAACTTTTATAGAAAATTTGATTTGGGATAGCAGATGATATTCGGACTGCAATGGGGCACATAGTGTTTGTGGCCTGGTTTTTTGTTATTGGAATTCTGCAATCGTGCTATACAGCAAATTTATCAGCTATTCTAACAGCCACACGTTTAGAGCCAACCCTTAACGACATCAACAGTGTAGTGGCGAGCAATCTAAGAATTGGGTATCAGCGGGGATCTGTAGCCTTAGATGGAATAATAGAACACTACAAAATCTCTAGGCAAAGACTAGTACCTCTAATGGAAGCCGATTATTATAAAGCTTTGTCTAGTGGTCATGTGGGTGCTATCGTGGACGAACATCCATACATACATTCTCTTGTAGCGGAACATTGCGATAGCCTCGCATTCGCTGGCGAAACGTTCACAATTCAAAATTGGGGATTTGTAAGCAATTACTATTGGGATCTGTAATTTGATTTTTGTATTGCAAACAACTATTCAATATGATGATGCTTTAGTTTTATTTATGGATACTGATGGGCTGCTTTGGGCAGGCGTTTGATCGCATGAATTATGAACTGGTAAGGGAAATTTCTGTGAGAATACTAGAGCTATCAGAAAACGACGAACTGATCAGATTGCAACGACAATGGTTACCTTACTATGGAATTGAATGCAACAAATATAGTGATCAATCGGGAACGAACCAACTTCAGGTTCAACACTTCTGGGGCCTTTTCGTCATAGCAGGGCTGGTATCAGCGATAGTGCTATTGTTTTACACAGTGCAAAGGAAATGGAATACTTCTATAACGGCCTTACCAACTCCTCTCCATGAAATCTCATCTGCCCTAATTCCTCCTCCCCCTGAAGACCCAACCGCTCCTGAAGGTTCATCAAGCCATGGCAGCGAAGGCTTTATTTCCGGCGAGGACTATGGCAGAAGCGTGGAAGTGATCATGAATAATCCTCCTGATGGCCCAATTGGTCAGGAAGGTTCATGAGGCCAAGGCGGCGGAGGCTTTATTTCCAGCGACGACTATGGCGGAAGCTTGGAACACATGAATAAAATTTTAAGTCTGAGGAGAACAAAATCGTTCGCTAATGCCATGGCATTTGTTGCAATTTGAATCACACTTCAAACAAGACTAAAATATATTTTACCATTTCCTCCTGTTAACTATATCTGCCATATAGATATACATATATATTCTTTTGGGTCGCTGTATGTATTGCATTGGATTTCCAAACAAATATGTTTCCCAATCTGTCAGTTTGATTCTGCACCTGAGTGTTTTTCTTTGTAATACAAGGAAGCAATCCTTTTCTAGTTCTTCATGTGATAAGGTGGGTGTATATGATAAAGTAATTTCTGTACCTGGGTGTATATGATAAGGTGTGCCTTAAAGTGTTTCACTTGTAATTGTAAGCAATCCTTCTGATAATATTAATTGTTTGGGATTTAGTAGATTTTATCCTTTCTTCTCTTTTCTCATTCGGCCTATAAAGTAATTTCGGTAGTTTTTGTTTGAGAAAGTTGGTATATGAATCATCTATTTTTAAACATTAAGTATATATATTTTTAGAAATACATATTTTTAAACATTAAGTCTAGAAATACATATTTTTAAATATTAAGCCTACTTATATTGGATAATTTAATATTAGAAAATATCATTAAAATACTTACTATACATCTCACATTACCCAAAAAAAAAAATTTATTATTATTATTAATATATAAATAGAACTAATACACATTTTCAAAAACATGTAACAAGATTTTTAATCATGGAAATTTACTTTCATTTTACTATGAGGACTTTAATTCGTAAACAGGTTTTGTTATCATAAAATAAACCAATATCAAGATTTATCAATACTACTCCATATAATTATATACAAAATAAAATGTATTTGATAATTTTTTTGTTTGCAAGTTTATGTAGTGTAGTTAGGACCGAGGGGCATCTTAGTTGTCAAAATCACACATGATGACACTCGGTTTGGGTCAAACTATCCCTCAACATGGCTACATTTTTGCCCAAGGAGTTTCTATCTAATGATCTTTACACCATGGAGTACCTTAAGAAAAATCCCTATCACCATCTACTCCACACATTGTTTCAGGAAATAACTCCCTAGAGGTCGTTGGGTCAGAAACCTCCACAAATCAGGGCATGCTATTCAAGAAGGACTCACACAACCAAACTTGTATGCTAAAAGCTAGATATTATAGATTGTAGAACTCACCCGTAGATCCTATGTTTGATGTAGATCCCACGGGGTCCAAACCCCCAGCAACCCTTCTTCCTCTTCAACCTGGAAATCAAGAAGAGACATGCACGGAAATCTAGTTGTACAACATATATCTTTCCTAAATGTCAGTGTAATCCATGTGAAACATCATATAAACAATAATAAATGCTTAATTAACAATATTTTCACATATGCAAGCAGATATTAACACGTGAATTCGGGAACAAGATGGTTCTTCTTCATTACGAACAACATGTACAATAATAGAAAGGTGGAGAGATCACCTGAATCCTTCCACGATCTTCGAATAGACCGTCGTCTGGATATGTCCCGCCCTTGCCTCACTAGGATTCTTTCAAGACTTGTGCACATGAGATGACATATAAGCTGATGAACATCTCCAGGAAACAAGGGTTTCCTGTAAAAATCTGGGAAGTGCAGGAGGCATGGGAAATCAGACTTGAATTGGGCTCCAACAGAGTATAATGTCTATAATTTTCTCTCTCCCTTAGGCCATGCATATGAGGGGCTTTTATACTCCCTCAAAGTAGTTTCAATCTGTTGGAAACAGTTGGCCATGGGCTGGGGTGGTTGAATTACAGGAATAACCATCAACCCAGCCTCCAAAATAGGGATTTTTATATATTTTTTAATGATTTTAATGGCATACGTGGAAAAGTATCTCTGGACTCGCGTATACACGCGGAAAAGTCTGGGCATATCCACGTATGGGATTTTAAACACTGTTTTTTATGAACTTTTATTCAAGTCTGTGGGAATGGGTGCCCAAGGCCAAAGAGACAATCATGAATCACATGAGGGTCAAAAATGATGCTATAACACACATGTGGGAAAAATGTATCTGATATTATTATTTACATTTATATATTATTTATAAAGATACTGAAGGATACCAAACTGAGATCCTTGAAATGGGTAGATCTATCCTCATTCCTCATCTCCACAAGCTTCTCAATTTGGCTATAAAGCATGCCTTACCTCAACTTTGGAAGTAAAGCCTAATTGTGCCTATCTTTAAAAACGGGGGCAAAATAATTCCTTCTAAGTATAGGACCATTATGATTAGCCACATCCTAGCCTAGTTTTATGGGCTCATTTCGGAAAAGAAGCTTAGCCTTTGGCTTGAAAACTAGGGCAAAAGAGCTAAAGGACAAGCTGGTTTTAGGAGACATCACTTGACTATCGACCATCTTGTCACTTTCAGAATCATTCTAGAGGAATGCCGCAAAAGTGAAGCTGGTCTCTTTTGTTGTTTTATGGACTTTAGAAAAAAATTTGACACAGTTCCTTGAGATAATATTTGGGAGAGACTTGAAGAGATCATGGTTCCTCCTGAACTAAAAATTGTTGTGATTTGCCTCAATGAGACTGCCACTGCCAAGCTTAAGACCAACAAAGGGTGGCCAAAAGACATTAAATGAAATATCAGAGTAGAGAAAGGGTGTCCCATATCCCTTACCCTTTTTTGCATATACATCGATAAACTAGAGGAATGTCTGGAAACTACGGGATGCAAGGGCACTGAGCTTGCTAGTATAATCATAACTCTTCTCATTTATGCCAATGATACTATTCTTCTTGCAAAAATACATGATGACCTTGACAAGCAACATAAGACTCTTCATTTCTATTGCTCCAAGATGGGTATGACAATTAATATTGACAAGACTAAAGTCATGATCATTAAATTTAAAAAGAGTTGACGTGGGGTGTTTTGAATTCAAATCGTATGGTGTGATAAATTAATGTAGTAGGCACACAGGTTTATGGTGGGGGTTTGCATGGGTCAAACCATGATTTTTCAAATCAGGAAGGCTACGGCAGTGTAAAAATAAATCGATTGTTGCAGGTGGATTAAGCCCAAAAATTGAATGCACAGGTTGAGTGCAAAAACAAAAATTCAACTGTTGTGTCCTTCTCTTCAATGAGATCAAATCAAAAATTGATCTTCCTATCCTGTTGATTCATATTGAAGTTGGGGTTATTTCCAACATTTCCTTGCCTTGTTGTATCAAGCATGCTACTCTGCAATTGAACACAGTTTTCAATTTTCTCAAAACCAGACAAAAATGTCTCAATAGAATTCTATAAAACCATAATTTCTATATCATCTCACTCATAACCACACATTCAAAATATTCCAATTTCTTTATCAAGCTTAGCTATAATTTGGAAATGAGACACCATGTCAAAATTGACACTATTCAAATAATTTAGTCTCTGCATCAAGACCTAAAACAAAAATTTAACTGTAGCCTTTATACCAAGGTTAGTGACGAGGACGTTTGCAATCTTAAGGAGTTAATTATAAACCCTTTAATACATTGAGACCATTACATGCATAATCATATCTTTACTAGACAAAATTTCAAACTTTTACCAAAAATTATCAACATTGATAATTATTAGCCTCTTTACCAAGACCCCTATTAAAATAATCTGTCAAAATTTAAGAATAACATTAGCCTTCATTAACTTAATTTAGTCTCTTTACTAAGACTATCACTACTAATTTGAGAAATCAACCTTTCTCACAAGCGACCAAATTAGCATGTAATGTAAATAGAATGGTCACAAGCATTCCTCAACTATTGATGCCATCATTCAGCCATAAAAGAGGCATTGAATCATTAAATTCTCAGGTATAACAAGAACAACAAGAACCCTTCTATGCCACTTTGGTGAGCTTATTATCAAAACGAGCTCATATTCTATCACTTAGGAAGGAGTTTTATATATCTATATATATATATATATATATATATATATATATATATATATATATATAAAGAGAGAGAGAGAGATCCCATATTCGAGTACAAATCTAGTGGAGCACTCTGACTATGCTAGCCATTCAAATAGGGATTTATCGCCTCAATCCAGCACAAAGATGACATACAAAATAAAACCTATATCCTTGACGAATTCAACAACAATACTTACAAAACAAAGATGCAACTTCGTGCAATGTACGGGGATATGAGACTAGGTTATTAAAGCTCATGAAACAGTTCCATCCACCACACTAAACATAAGGCTTACTTTGGCTTGAACTCTCTCTTACAAGGGATTATAATCTAGAACCATGGTATAGATAGAGGAATATGTGTAGAGGAACCTCATATAAAGTAACATGTCAATGAAGATAAAAGAGAAGGAATCCTCAGAGTCACCCCATTACAACATAAGAAACGCTAATGCAAGCTTCATTTTCCGATGGTTATCATAATATGATAAGGAGAAATGCTCATGCTATACATTGCTATAACATAATCAATATTTATACTCACTATTCCAGTGCATTCAAACATCAACATGAAACATTAGTAGTCCTGTAAATAATAATAATGTAGACATGCCTCCTATAGTGATAACACCATGTCAAATAGTAATGCAACATATTTTATTGTGAATAGGATGCCTCCTGTAGTGATAACACCATGTAAAAATTGAGGCATATTCCAAAGCTTTAGGCGGAGTGGCTTCATAGGGAAATATTCAATAATACACAAATGAACTAGAGCACTACCAAGCCACCTTGCCTTCGTCCTCGAGGCAAGCCACTTCTCTTTGTGATTTTTTTTCCTAGTAGGTTTCAACAAGGCCTTTAATTGGTTAATATATCTCCTTAGAGCTCAAAAACACAAATCCAAATCTTGCTTTATTTGCCTCTTCTCTGTTGTTATGTTGCTAAATGATGATAAAGTGTGTGAATGTGTAATTCTATGAGTGAGTTCGAACTCCCTTCTCTTTTCCTTCGCTTTGTTCCCTTGTTGAATGAGAGTCGAATACGAGAATTAAATGAGAACCTCTTGCCCTTTCCTCCAACTTCTCTTTCTCTCATGCACAATGATTTCCTCCCACTATCCTGATGCTAACACAACCAAATCTTCATAAATTTTGTCCTCCCTGGCTTGTAAATTTTCTCCCAAGGAAGCATGGGATTGTGTACTTCTCTTGCATCCCAATTTAATTTTTAGAACCAATCCATTTAAGAGTCAACAAACAACTTTCAATGGTTGTAAAAAATAGTTCAGATTCCTGCAACAAGGAACCATGAACATCCCAAGCAAGTAATCCCATCAACCAACCAAGGACTAATATTTAAATTAGAAATTTCCTCAAGAAATCTCCTACATCAAGCAATGGAATCTACATCCCTCTCTTAGCCTTTTAATTTATAAAATTATTTACATTGCATACATAAGGATGAGAAATTGGGTTGTTACATAGTCCCTTGAATATCACCTCTTCCAAATTCCTTCTTGTCTGCGCAACAAGGCCCTAAATTCACTTTCTTTTTCCCCAGTGCTCATAAAGGATTTCCCCACATGGTTTAGGGTGTTGAAAAATAAGGTTTTTACTGGCTTCTTCAATGGATATCACCCTGTTCACATTACCTCTCTTTTCAACTCAGTATATATGCCCACAAAATACTACTCAAATTGTGTGTTCCCTTTTCGTAACCCATGCACATGATCTCTTCTATTTCTATTATAACTTTCATCCAATGAATCCCCCTTCTCTCATGCATTTCACCCCATCCATTCGTAGGTGTGACTTCTAAGGACATGGGAGAAACTTGTATATGGTTAATTGACCTTTCCTCTTTCACCAATCCCACCCTTAAAATATTTTTCTCATTCGTCTCATAATTTTGGAAAGTGGTCCTTCCATTAAGTACATTTAACGATTGGCTTGCCAAGTCAACAAGGGAAGTGGAGGATGATTCCCAAAATTGATTTTTCATCACAAAATTGCTAGGGATTATTAGGCATATTGAACCCCTTGTTGGCCTCCTAAATATTCTCCACTCATGGTACTATGGTCCCTATATGTATTCATGCCTTAGTTAGTTGCTATCATTTTTTAGTAGCCTCTAGAAATTAAAATCCCCTCTACGAGCCAAGATTTTTATGTGGTGTGTTCTCCACAACAAGGCACCTGCGAGTGATAATCTTCTCAAGCGATATTTTCATGGTCCCATTTGGTGTACTCTCTGCAAATCAAACTCTTAATCCATTGATCACCTCTTCCTCCATTGTCCCTCCACTCATGCTTTCTGGACACAAACTCTCTCCCTCATACATGTCGACCTTTTTTGGGAAGGCCAAAATGTTATTGAAGCTTGGAAATCCTTGAGGAATGCATCTTCCCCTCACAAGGTCTATAACCTTCCTCTCCTGATCTGTTGGGGCATATGGATACTCCAAAACAAATCCATTTTCAAAGCATCTGCCCCTAATTGGCACCTTGCCTTGTCCCACATCATTTCTATATATCATAGCCTCCTCAATAATGATCCTTCTCGTCCTCAAACAACGATTTTCCCCGAATTTATTAATCGAATTCTTCCTGGGCATATTTTGATGGATCCACTCAACATATTGGATGTGGTGAGGGGGTTATCCTTTTCCTCAATGAACATCACTGCTTTAAAATTAAAATGGGCCTAGGACAAGGCACAAACAAATTCATTGAACTTATCACCCTAAGACATCTCCTTCATTTTTCTTTGAAGCAAGGTTGCCAACATATTTAGATTTTTGGTGATTCTAAAATTATTATCAATTGGTTCAATCAAACTTCTGTCAGTCATGTACACACACTTCAACATATCCTGGAGGATACTTGGAATTTAAAGACTCATTTTGATACAATATCTTGCTAGCACATTTTCAGGGAGCGGAGTCAGATTTTTTATTCGCTATCCAAGGAGGTCGTGCACCAGCATAGGGGGAAATGGCTGATTGAAGAGCAGACTGGACATGACAACTTCATATACTATCATAGACCATACAATGACCTATTGCTCGAAGGGGCCAACCAGCCTTGATTTTTTATTATATATATGTCTATTTTCAGATTTCAGATATCAGTTATATTATCTTGCACATATATGTATATGTATTAGCAACTTTGCACATGACTACTATTTTCAGACTTCCCAATAGGAAACTCCTTTTTTGGACGGTATTTTGATATGTGACCTCAGTCACAATTTTTTTACATATGCTATCAAGCATTAACAATATGTAATTTTCTCAATACTAATGAAAATTATGTTTTTTCCTTGGGGAGAAAAGTTGCTGTCATTTTGTTATGAATTGACAAATAAAATGCAAACAACATTTTGATTTATCTAGTTAAACTTAGTATGCTAATGAAATGCTTATTTTGTAATAAAAATAATATTAATTAATATTAATTAAATTTAATCACGGGGATTAGGAACTAAGGACATTATAATTTATACTCGGGTTAAGGATTGGAAAAATAACTTACTACCAGTTTGTGGTTCATGGATCAGTGACAATTGCTTGTGTTTTTTTGCTTAATTCTCCATTGAAATTTATCTTATTTTTTTACCACCTCTATATTTTTAACTATTGCTACCTCTGAATCTCTTGTTTATGCATTTGATAACTACTTTTCTCTAGAGGAGAACTTTACAAGTGTCCACATTTGGCACACCACATTTTTTTTTTTTTTTTGCATAGGTTTGTTCCAAGTGCTTGGAACAAAGTTAGTATACTCCTCTCCTCCATTGTATTTTTATGATTATGTTATTCATTTTGTAGCTTTATAATATAAAAAGTATTTAAAAATTAGATATTTATAAGAGGAGGTGGGAAGAATCGAGATCTATGTGTTTTTATTACAACAATACAATAGAAGTATGTTTGCATCATTTTTTAACATAATGAATGTCTTGAGTTTCTTGTATCCATAGTTGGATTTTAGTATTTCGTGAGGATCTATACCATGGTATTGAGTTTTCCTACAAAATCACCCTAATTGGTTACTATTCGAATTGTTATGGAGATATGCAACAATGCCTCTTGTGATGATGGTATATACCATTGGTATCTTTTGGAATTAGTTTCTACAGAAGACATCATTATGTCATTCTATTGCTCAAGGGATGTTCTAAGTTAATGATCGTATGCCAACCATTCTTCAGTTATCTCAAAAGTCCTTGTCAACCTTCCTTGTGTCAATTTGTTTTAAGTTTTCATACAATGTTTTGTCTCTTGTGCAATTGTGGAAGGACTCATCATTTCCTTCTCCATGTTTGGTTTCCTCCTATCAATTGCAACACATTTCTTTCAAGGGCATACTTAGAGATTAGTAGCACCATGGATCTTACTAACATTCACCCACATACCCTTATATTAGGAAAATAGCCAAAAGGTTGTAAACCGAAATTAGGAAACCTTTAGTCCCTTATCTCTTCATAAAAAATTTAGCTTGAGAAAAACTTTAGTTTTATCCAAGTCTTATTTGACTATCTTAGGGTTTGTTGATCCACTCCTTGGATGCCATATCAATTATCAAAGTTTGAAAAACTCAAACTTTGATGAAAAGGTTTGTGTATTAGGATCATGTATTATTATTCCTATTATAAAATTTTGACTATAATCAATATACATATCTCTTCTTCTCACTCCTCATCATCACCAATCCCACATCTGACCACAAAACACACACACACTCTTTGTAGTGATCTATTATTGAATGTTTGAATTGAACTTTTTGTTAGGTGGCCAACACTGAGAACGTGATAACGTTTTCTGGAGATTTTCATGGTGTACTTGATTTGGCGGAAATGCTTATTTTCCACCTGAGTAGAGCATGAGTATACATGCCTTGAGGAAGAGATTTGTTTCATAATTTATTTATTTTCATTTTTTTGTAGGTTGTGTATATGTTTTAGATGAATTTAGACATCCTTGACCTTATAACTTGAAGTGAACCATTACTACATTCTATTTTAGTGGACTTGATATTCCTGACCTTGATTTAGAGCATGCTTCCTTGTGCTTATTCTTGGCAAAGATGCAAGTTATTAGCAATTTGTAGTTTTCATTGAGAAACATGTGAGCACACTCAAAATAGACTAAGAAATTATCAAATGTATGAAGTGTATGAAGTTTGAGCCTAGGAAGCAAAAGTCATACACTTATGCCCAAATCTTAGGTCCCCAAATTTTCAAACTAACTCCAAAGAATTTAAATAGAAAGTTCATAGTTGGAGAAGGTTAACATTCACCCACATACCCTTCTACTAGAATAATAGTGTAAAGGTTGTAAACCTGAATTGGTGAACCCTCTTGAGAAAAGCTTTGTTCTTGTATCCAAGTATAAATTGATTCTTGTAGTGCTCATTAAACCATTGCTTGGCTACATTTTGAGAGTGTTTGTTTTTGTAATTGAGAGTTTGATGGATGATTGAGGTGAGAGAGGAACCCAAACTCAAATAAAAAGGTTCGGTAAGATCAAATATTATTATTTTTGTTGTAAACTTTTGAATATGTTTAATATATATTTTTATTGCTCTCCTTCCTTCTAAATTAACTAATTCTACACATAAATAAATTAAAACCTAACGAGATAATTTAACTAATTAATTTCAATGCTATTAACATTTGACTAACATACCCAAACCTAATGGTAAACCATCATAAAATGACAATAAAAACATAAATAACATAGATTGCAAAAATGATAGAAAAAAAAAGAAGAAAAAGCAAAAAAGAAAAAACAAGTTACAAAATTTCTCAAAACAAGTAAAAGCAATAACACTCAAATATTAATGAAACATCTTTTCATAATAAAACATCTTTGACTTGTTATAATAAGAGGCAATGAAAAATATTAATTCTTGCTAAGTCATTTTTATAAAAAAGACCTTTAGCTAGAAAGCTTCTTGCTGAAGCCATCTAACAAGTATTGTAAAATAACGTAGCCGACGAGGACGGTCATCATAAAATGTTCAATATCCTAGAGACGCGAGAATGTGAACAGAAGACTTATCAATACAGCCATGACTGGTCAGTATTTCATAGCGTCTAGAATTATAAAATTTATCTTTTTAATTACAATTCTCACTCACAATTTTATCGAAACGTGGTTGCCGTATCTTCCAACATTCAAGATAACACTCTCATCTTCATGTCTACCTCTTTCCAGGGGCCCAAGATGACTTTGGAGGTATGATTATCTTGCTATCTACCGATCAGCCCACACAAACCATTTACTTGAAAATGGTTGAATAAGCAGAAGTTAAAAAAAGTCTTCATTAGATTCTTTACAAATTCTTGATAATGAGGCTGTAGAATTTAGTGATTATCTTGCTGTCTACCGATCAGCCCACACAAACCATTTACTTCAAAATGGTTGAATAAGTTGAAGTTAAAAAAAGTCTTTATTAGATTCTTTACAAATTCTTGATAATGAGGCTGTGGAATTTAGTGATTATCTTGCTGTCTACCGATCAGCCCACACAAACCATTTACTTGAAAATGGTTGAATAAGCGGAAGTTAAAAAAAGTCTTCATTAGATTCTTTACAAATTCTTGATAATGAGGCTGTGGAATTTAGTGATTATCTTGTTGTTTACCGATCAGCCCACAGAAACCATTTACTTGAAAATGGTTGAATAAATTGAAGTTAAAAAATAGCTGAAGTTAAAGCCTCGCTGAAGTCATCTAACAAGTATTGTAAAATAACGTAGCCGACGGGGACAGTCATCATAAAATGGTCTATATCCTAGAGACGCGAGAATGTGAACAGAAGACTTTTCAGTACAGCCGTGACTGGTCAGTATTTCATAGCGTCTATAATTATAAAGGTATCTTTTTAATTTTAATTATCTCTTGGACATGAACGTGGTTGCCGTATCTTTCAACACATTCAAGATAACACTCTCAAGGCCTCATCGTCCCTGCAGGGAGGGAAAAGAGTCCATGGATTTGATACGCGGGGTATTATTCTAGATTTTATTTTTATTTCATTTTTTCAAGCATATTATAGAATATTGAAGTCATCATAAAATGGTCAATATCCTAGAGAAGCCAGAATGTAAGCAAAAGACTTTTCCAATACAGCCGTGACTGGTCAATTATTCTGGCGTCTACATTATACAATTTATCTTTTTAATTACAATTCTCACTCACAATTTTATCGAAACGTGGTTGCTGTATCTTCAACATTCAAGATAACATTCTCGAGGCCATTCCCAACATTCTCGAGGCCATCGTCTCTGTAGGGAGGTTAAGAGTCCGTGGATTTGATACACGGGTGTACGACTAGATTTTATTTTTATTTTGTTTTTGTTGAGCGGATTATAGAATATTGACAAAATTTGCCATCAAATTACATCGGAGTGATTTATTTTATAATATAAATATAATTTTTGAAAAAAATATTTTTAAATAATAAAATTATTCATCGGTCAAAGTGGTCAATATCCTAGAGACGCGAGAATGTGCATCATAAAATGGTCAATATCCTAGAGACGCGAGAATGGTCATCATAAAATGGTCAATATCCTAGAGAGACGCGAGAATGTGAACAAAAGACTTTTCAATACAGCCTTGACTGGTCAGTATTTCATAGCGTCTAGAATTATAAAATTTTATCTTTTTAATTACAATTCTCACTCACAATTTTATCGAAACCAATGGTTGCTCTATCTTCAACATTCAAGATAACGTTAGATTATTAAATTATTAAAAATAATAATTATAATTAAAATGTAAAAAATGTAATTATGAAGAGATTTTCCAGATTCTAAGAAATGTAATTATGTTAATAGACATGTTTATTTTGGAATATGGTTTAGAATATTTAGAATATTTATTTAATTTTATGAATAGTAAGAATTTAACCTCTATATAGTATTCTAAAATATTTTTAATAATATAACAAATCAAAATTTGAAATTTATTTTCAAATTTTAATTAAATACATTAATTACAAAAAAATGTAACATGATAGATGATTACTTCTCATGGAAATGGTTATAGATAAATGACTTACTTAAAGCAGTTGAATCCCAAAAAATGATATCTAATAATAAATGACTTTAAAAATCTATAATAAGCCATTGTACTTAAAAATCTCCACAAGAATATTATTACATGTTTTTTTATTTTAGTTAATTTTGTTCTAGAACAATGTATTGCTCCTTGATAGCATTTCCTCTGTCATCATTTCTCTTCTCCTTTAATACCTCTTCCATCTTGCATGTTTCATCTACAACTCCCAGTTGCTATCTTCCGAGTCATAAGGCGTCTTTCCAAAAATGCTCTGTCTTATGAAACTTCAACTGGTGCACAATTGCCACAACGATCTTAATAGCCTTAGGATTCTTTGGTCCAATCTTTATGCTATTTTCTTAGTGTCGTTTTTTATCATTATTGTTAATACACAATTTTATTATGAGAAATTGTTTTGGTTTACATGGTTAAAACATTTTAAAGCTATGTTGCATGAGTTTTTGGAATTGAGATATGGTAACATGGCCCAAAAGACTCAAAAATATGAAAAAACACTCCAAAAAATAAAATAAAAGTGTATTCCATAACGCCTTGGTTTACTTTTTTAGAAAATTATGCTAAAAACAAAATGGTTTCTTGAAAAAAGGATTGAAAAAACACCCTCAAAACAAAACCAGTTGATGCTAGAATATAAAAAAAAAATTGTGTCATATTTTTGACATTTTTAAAAATAGAAATAACACTTTTTAAATTTTAAAATTCAAACATTAAAAAATACCTAAAATTTAAGAAAAAAATAAATTTAAAAAATAAAAACATTTTAAAGCTTAAAATTTAAAAATATATAGGAATAAAAAAATAAAAATATTAAATTAAAAAAAAAAAACAAGTTAAAAAATAAGATTAATACAAAAAATAAAATATAGAAATTAAATTTAAAAAGAAAAAAAAATATTTATTAAATTAAAAAAAAAAAAAATTTAAATTATTAAAAATAATATATATATATATATATATATATATATATATATATATATATATTAAAATAACAAATTAAATTTAAAAAAGAAAAATATTAAATTTTAATTAATAAATGAATAAACAAATAAATTTTGAAATAAAAAATAAATTTTAAATATAAAGAAAAAAAAAACATTGTTAAAATAAAAATTTAAAAAACTTTAAAAATCAATTAAAAATGAAAAATTGAAAAAAATAAATTAAAAAAAAAATATATTAAATAAAAAATAAAATAAAAAACAAACTAATTTGAAAATATTAAGTTTAATTTAAAAAAAAAAAAAACTAATTTTAAATACACAATTTTAATTGAAATAAAAAAATATAAAAACTTTTTGCAATTAAAAAAATAATAATAAAAAAATAAAAAATTTGAAAAAAAATATTAAATTCAAATAAATTTAAAAAAATACAAAATTTATTAAATTTTAAAAAATCAAATGAAAAAAGTAAACATAAAATTTAATAAAAATAAAAAAAACACAAAATTTAATAAAAAAAATTAGAAAAAAAAAATTAAAAACAAAAAAAATGAATAAAACTAAAAAATAAAAAACAAAAAGAATTAAAACAAATTAAATTTCAAATATAAAATTAAATTTAAAAAAATAATTTTAATTTTTTTAAATTTAAAAAAAAAAGATCAAATAAAAAATATATATATATTAAAAATTAAAAATTAAAAATAAAAAAATAAAAAAAAGAATTTTTTGATCGTGTGGCGCCTTAATCGGCCTCCCGCCCCTGGCTAGGCGGAGGCTAATTCGAGAATTGGCCTCCCACGGAGGAGGCGATTCCCGAGAATCGGCCTCCCCAAATTAGCGTGTCTACGATCAAAAATTCTCTCTCCCCTTTTTAAATTTTTTAAATTTTAATTTTTAATAATTTTTTTTTAATTTTTTTTAAATTTTTTTTGTTTTTTTTTTATTTTTTTTATAATTTTTTTATTATTATTTATACATTTATTTATATATATATGTAGATATATATATATATATATATATATATATATATATATATATATATATATATATATATATATTCTATTTAATGAAGTGATATTTTTTTTCTTTAATTTAAATATATATATATTTTTTTTTAATTTCAAATTTTTTGTTTTAAATTTAATTTGTTTTAATTTTTTTTTTTTTTTTTAATTTTTTTTTTTTTTTTAAATTTAATATTTTAGATTATTTTTTTTTTAAATTTAAAATTTATTTATTAAATTTATTAAATTTTAATTAATTTTTTTTTTTTTTTTAATCGTTTAGTTTATTTAGTTTTTCATTTTTAAAATTTATAAATTGTTTCATTTAAAAAAAAGATAGTAAATTTATGGATATTTGTTTTTTAATTATTTGCACGTGGTTTTTTTCAATTGTTTTTTTTTTAATAATAGTTTTTTTTTTTTTAAATTCTTTTATTTTAATTTTCTTTTTCAATTTTAAATTTTGTTTTTTTTTTTTTTAATTTGTTTTTTTTTGTTAATTTTAAAATTTGTATTTTTTTTTCTTATTATTATTATTATTTTAATTTAATTTTTAAATTAAATTTTTTTCTTTTTTGTATGTATTTTTTTTTATCAAAATTTTAATTTTGTGATTTTTATTAAAATTATTTTAAAATTTTTTTTAAATATATGGATTTGTATCGCTTGAAAAAAATGTTTTGAAGTTTATTTTTAGTTTTTGTTAATTTTTGTTTTTTTTTTTTAAATTATGTGTTTTTTTTTCAAATTTTGTCATTTCTTTTGATAAATTTTTCGAATATTTTTGTTTTCTTTTTTTTTCTTTTTTTTTTTGTTTAAATTTTTTATTTTTACGAGTTAATTTTGTTTTTTTTACATTTTTATTGTTTTTATATATATATTTTTATCTAAGTTTTGTGTTTTATTACCAACATGAAAATCACCACTCTAAAAAAAAAAGGTTGATGCTGCATCAATACGTTTCAAAATTAGCATGAAAATCACCGCTCTAAAAAAAAAGTTGATGCTGCATCAATACGTTTCAAAATTAGCATGAAAATCACTAACATTTTAAAACAAATATTCATACTTCATAAATAAAAATATTAGAGTGTCAAAAATGTGCACAAAAAAAAAAGGGGGTGATTCTACATCACCACTTTTCAAAATCGGGTGCTTTTTATGCTACCAAAAAAAAGTAGGTAACAGTGCGGTTACCTATTTCATTGATAACGATGTTATATATATATATATATATATATATATATATATATATATACATACATACATACATACATACATACATACATACATACATATATATATATATATATATATATATATATAAGTTGAAAACGTTGGGCAGAGGGTTGTTTCCCCCTGGAAACGAAATGGCAACGCAGTTCCCCGTACCGTACGGCCTGGAAACAGGTTTCCGTCCATACTGGGTCGTTTTGCGTTGAGAAAACGTACCTAGTACGAATGGAAACGCATTTCCAAGCCATACGGGCGCGTTTCCGGCGTTTAATACTTTTATTGCGCTTTTTTTTGTTTTAGGGTAGCCTAATGTTCAAGCCTATGGCCCTAATGTTGATATGCAGTTCATGGCAATGTTAAATTATTGAAGTAAAAGTGGCATTCTCCTTTATCTTTCATTTTCATCATTTTACTTAAATTTTTAACATTACCATGAAATGACTCGGGATGTTTGAGAGTGGTTTCACCCTCATTGGATTTCATACGGAGAAAGTAGAATTTTAGATCTCACTCAAAATCTAGCAGACTTATCATTTTTTCAGGATTTCAGGATTGGAGGGATTGCAATGTTTCCATTGGATTTTGTCATGTACTAGGGTATGGAACTTGTATTTAATCAAGAGAACCAAGCCCTCTATGCAGGGGAGACTCCCAATAATCAAGAGCACCTACGGTACTAAGGTATGGAACTTGTATTTAATCAAGAGCACTAAGGTCGTTCGACTATGCAGGAGGAGACTCCCAATCAAGCACGCGACTATGCAGGAGGAGACTCCCAATCAAGCACGAGACAACAAATTAGAAATTTCTTGTGGCTGCTTTTGGATATTGCTATTTTCATTATCTGATCATTCATGAGTAAATGTGATGTAAATTTAGAGACTTATAGTTTACACATTGACATTGAACAATTTAATCATAATGTAATAAATTATAATGTATCATGTATGCTTTATGATTGCACATATTTCTTAAATGTCCTAATATATATATATATATATATATATATATATATATTGTATTAATTTCAGATGTTAGGGGCCTCATTGTTTCTGATGCTGTGTTGCATTTGGAAAACTCAAGTAAGTAGCCATATGTTGGATTGGTTACACTAGAAGGATCACTTCACATGATTGTACATATGTCTTCATCAGGAAGGTGGTTGTCATTAGGATTTGAAGCCCTCAAGTCTAGGTAGATATGCTGCCATCAATAATTTTTGTAAGTTTCGTTTAAAGTCAAGTCAGTTCAGTTGTGAGTCAGTTTACATTGTTTAGTCTCGTATTTTGATTTTTGACTCCATGGCCAATGGTTAGGCTACTTGGTCTACGGTGTTCTTGACACCTCCAAGGAGCTGCCATCCGCAGTTGGAGCCAATGTTAGTGTCAATCTATTCAGCCTGTCACCAGTGATCAAATGGGCTCTTATCATGTCTTGTTAGGTTCTCAAAGTCAAATTTTTGTCATTTCATTAGGTCTTAAAGTATAAATGTGGTCACTCGATAGTGCGTTTAGGGATACTTCCACTCCTTTAAAAATTTTTACATGCTGGTCCTTGTCATCACTCAGTTGAATGTGCCATCACTGAATATCATCATCACTACTTCAGTCAACATCATCATGGTTTCATTCAACTCAGTTTCTCCATTAAGGCTTTAGGGTTTCAGTCATCCAAAATTTCTCATTCCATAAATAAAATCTTGAAATGAGGAGTGGTAATAGGTAAAGTTGTTCCATGAATTTGATTTCAAAGTGTATTTTATGTTTTATAAGATTTAATAAGTCATAAAGGTTCCTAATTTGCACAAAAAATTCCAAAGCTACATATTGTTCAAAACACATTTGAAGAGAAAAGCATGTGGTGGGCCAACCCATTACTATGAAGAAAAGTGACTCTTACAAGTTATAAAAGACCAATTCAATCTCATTTACTCATTCATCCTATTGAAGAAGAGCTCTCACTCACCTACCAAGGCAACCTCAACACTTCATCATCCAAGAAAACCCTAAACAAGTGACCACAAGGTGTCACGTTATGTTTTGTGGGAGATCTTCTCTTTTCCAAATTTTCATGTCAAATTAACCTTCCCATAGTGATTTTGTCTTTCCTAACACTCAAATACACTCTCAAAATCCCTCACATCCCCTCACTTTCACTACATAAGCTGGTTTGTCAAGCCTAGCCCCTACACACTACTATCCTAATACTACATTTTGGGATAAATGCCAAAAATACAATTGCTACAAGAGGTTTCTGCACTTGGACAACTTGACTTCAAGGCGTTTCCAGGAGGTTTGGAGGCGGTTTTGCCGGTGCGTGATGATCTCCATTGTGTAGAAGAAATCCTAAGATTTTCAATGGTACCTTAAGATATTGATTTGGACACACAGAAGCCTTCAAATTACCTTTTTCCCCATCTCTCGCTACCTTTCTCCCGGAGCGGTATGCTTTCTAGGTTTTTGAGCGATGAGAATTTAAACTTTTGGTGAGCAAATGAGAAAGTATTTGAACATTGGAGGAGGTTTTCATTCAAAGCATGCCAACAAAAGCAAAATATCTAATTTCTACAAAACATATGGTTAGAGAGATATTATTGTGCAGTCTTATTTTCCAAGAACTGATTTTTGGTCAAAAATGGAAATTTTAGCTCAGTCCTTCTGGCAAAAGAAGTGTAGCATGGGAAACACTATGATGGTCTACGGGGGTGGGGGGGGGGGGAGTATATTAGATGAAAAATCAAAATTTTGGATTCCTCTTGATGAGTACCTCAATCCCTAGTGGAGGGGAACCATGTCAAACCACTTTGCCACTTTTGGAGGGTGAATGGTTTAGCATGAAAAATCACCTTTCTCCCCTTGTTTTGGATGCCATGCTACGGTTGAGTACTCTTGGGAGAATGAACTTTTGGAGGGCTAGAAGCCACCTTTTGGGTGCTTCGCCTTCCTATTATACTAGTCATCCGCACAAGAGTGCATCTTTTAGATCGAGTTTGGACCTAGGAAGGCCTCCAAAAGCCCACGGGGGCATCTGGAAAACCAATATTATATCACGTGCGTTCATATTGGGGTAAAAAAAATCAAAAAATCAAAAAACATTATATTTACTATATAACTAGGGGTGAGGGGGTTTTTATTTATTATATAAAAATATAAATATTTTGAGGTATTCTTTTTTTTTTTTTTGGCCAAGCGGATTAGGAAAGGTCGTGGGAAGGCAAGGAGCGTGCAGGAGCACGGGAGGAGCATGAGAGGAGAGGGTTAGGGAGGTAAATGCGATTTTGAGTTTTGCTTCGACTGGTCTAGGGTTCCCATCAACCATCAGGAGCAGACATTCATCAGTCAGTGAGCCATTTCACCATCACAGGGAGAAAGCGCCAGAACTTGAACCTGGCCCAGAAGGAGCTGGAGCCATACCAATACCAGACCAAGGGGAGCTAGCGAAGGAAGTGGGAGAGCACTTAGCGGGGGCGCCCTACTTATTAGTGTAACCAGCCGTGGATTTTATTGTTGATTTGGAGGAAATCCAAAATCCAAACTCACTTATTCATGATTTTTGTTGATAGAGATCCTGAACACGTCATAGAAAAAACTCACTAACTCACCCTAAATCATCAGAAGATCCAGCTCCGTAAGGTAAGAATAATCATAGATGTGGCATTATCACCTCACCCAGAAGAAGGGTTGGTGTTGGTGATATCTGGGCTCATAGGCATAGTCCAGTCTGGATTAGAGGTAGACAAGTGGACTTTACCCGCCTATATATTGGTGGCATACGAATTGAGCAGGAAAGAGTGCTATAATTACCTTCAATCTAGACTTGATGTTGGCCCTAGCTGGGAAATATCGGGCGGAGGATTGGCTTGGACTGGAGGAGCGGGGTTAGGGAGGTAAACACGACTCTGAGTTCTCAACTTCGATTGGCTTGCTTCAACTGGTATGTGAGAGGGTTAGGGAAATATCGCGCAGAGGAGAGGGTTGGTCTGTGAGAGGGGGTTGGTCCCTGAGAGGGTTAGGGAAATCCATACGAAATCGCGCGAAGGAGAGTGGGAGGAGAGTTATTCAACCTGGAGATCGACTCAGCAAGAGGAAGACCTAGAGATCGACTCAGCAAGAGGATGAGAATGATTCAGCAAGAGATCTACTGAGAATTCGAGCAGATCGACTCAGAATTCGAGCAACTTGCCATCTCGTGCCAAGAACTGCAGAAACAGGTGATTAGTTTCCGCGTTTCTAAAGCATAACATGTAGAACTCTATTATGAACAATATCTTTAGTTGTCTTGTTCACTAGAAGGATAGAATAATTATTACCAGTAGATATATGTTTTAGTTTGCAGATATTAGGAATGGTCTTGAAGTACATATATTGTGCTCCCACGTTTAAGTCATACCACAGGAAAATACCAAGCTATTAAACCATTACAAGTCTGCATCAAGTCAAGCATGGAATATCATTAGCATACCAAACTTTTTTGAGTGCCATATATCGATTTGAAGATAGCTCCTTTTTCATGTTAATATTTTGCAGTTTACGCATATTTAGGTGAAGATGGAACTTTGTCATTTGCACTGATTATTAAGTTTGCATTTCTTTAGTTGAATTTTGGTGAAATTTTGAATTAAATATTTTATTTGGTTTTGTACAAATGTTCGGAAAATTTTCTCAGAGAGTTGTATTATTCATTCCATTTTAGAATTGGTATGTATATTTCCCAATGCCAAGTTTCGGTCAAAATTTCCTGCTTAGAGGCCGAGACAAAATCAATATTTATTCTCCTCTATGTTGAGTATATTTTCTTTTGTCATTCCAGTCATCGTATCTTATACAACTCATTTCAGGTCCACAGTTGTCCAAAGGAGCCCCATTCCTTAGCATCCTTTTTTGGTTCATCAACCTTGTCCCTTACAGGACTTACCTAGTCAATTTCCTTAACTCTGTATGGGTTGTTTACAAGAAAGGGTAGACAATTTCTCATTTAATAGCATGGAAAGTTATCATAACATGATTCGGTGAGATAACTTGGAGAAATATTTAGCAGATAAGTCTATAGCTAATCCAATGCCACTCTTCCATTGCCCCTACCAATAACGTGGGAAGATGCTATTGATTGAGAACTCACTATTTTTATGCAGGAGTGTCTCCACTTTTATCGATTTGTGCCACACCATAGCAGCAAGATCGTGAGAAAATATGCCATTGATGGAGAACTCTTGACCTGATTAAATCCTTTTGCAGGAATGGGGCATTAAAAATTTGGAGGAGTTTGGCTTTTAGATCTTTATCTAAAACGGTAGAAGCATAAAACAGTCATTGATTAAAAGTTAAAAATTAAAACATTGGTATCTTCTTTCTTGTTTAATTGAGTATAAAAGACAGTGATGGTTGTACTGTTAAGTCACTTTGTAATGGGAAAGTTACAGGTTCGAAATTCTCTGGGAAAAAATCTACTCATGTTAATGGCTGGTGTGGCCACTCACAAGTGTATCTCCAGTGATTTTGACTACCTAGATGCCCTTACTGGGGTTTCTCAAGCCAAAAGTTAAACCTGTAATCGTCTTAATCATATTAAGGGTTTGTGCAGCCCAGAATAGCTGTGATCCCAGTGATTTTGACTACTTAAATGCCCTAGATGAAATTTCTAAAACCAAAATTAAACCTCTAATCATCTCTAAAAGATACAAACAACTTGACAAACAAAAAATATTTCTCTTATCTACTCCGCACTTCTTTTTTCAATCTAACCATCTCTACCTCATGTTGTTCAATTTATTCATCTGCATGTGTGTACAACATAGAAAGGCATCACTCCATTATTACGGTCATTGAGGTGCCAAATCTCTTTTTCTTTTGTCAGTACATCGGGTTCGATTGAAGTCCTGTAAAGTCTCATCAAATCATTCCATGGAATCTCGATCGGTTTTGGCCTGGTCACAATCTACATTCCTCTTCTGGGAAGATCAGAATCGATCACTATTAAACAAGAAGACCACTTGGCTGATTAACGAACAAAAATAGCATTGACATGCCAATTTTTTTATTATATTTGGACGAGTTTGAAACAGGTCAATGAACAATGTATCTTCCCACAAAACTGATGTCATTTCCCTAAGTTAATGAGAATCTTGTGTGGTTTGTAACCCAAAGGCAGTTTACTTGTACATTAGACTAATGAAGTTGTCTACTACGCCGTAGACATATAGACCTACCAAAGCTTTATATATAGTGCAACTTCTGTGACCAAGAAGCATAGGAAATCTGAGAGAAGTTTCAGAAAGTGTTTTTTGATAGAAATATAGACAGGTTTTGATGTTTGCATACCTTAGTCCATCGAGGTAACGACACTTTTTCTTTGACAGTAGACTGTAATAAAGTTGTCGGACACACTAAGTGACAAGTACAACTGAAACTGGGTGTGAATCAACATATTGAACGGTTCAGAGTGTGATAAATGTCCGTTAGAGTGTGATAACAATTAGTCAAAAGCAAATGTAAAATCCTAAAAGAAAATGTAAAAGCCAAAATTTATTTAAGTAAATTTATGATGCTTAAATTTGTTCTTTGGTGTCAGAATTTTGGCTGTGTAAAAAAACAACATAGGGATGTATATCCCTACACCAATCCAGGTCAACAAAGTCTTATCAAAATGCTGAGTCAAGTTGCTAATAAGAAGGAGATTTAATGCTTGGAGAATGTCACTTTTCATTCATGAAATTCAGATTAGAATATATCTAAGAGGAGCTCAGATTTGTGTGTTAAAAAACTCCAATACACTATAGTAATCAAAATCTCAAATAAATTCTGCAATATGTCTATAATAGTCTTCAAAAATGTACCATAGACATGATTTATGACCTTAGTATAGAAGTGATAAGTAGATCTTAGATGAAGGCTTAGAATAAGGCATTGGTCACAATTCAGCTTCCGAGATCAGCCATAATATGCCTAAGAAATTTTAGCACCAAAATATTATTCAAATTACTTCAGTTGTATGTTGTTTTGTGGATTAACATGGGGATGATATGGGCCAACAAAGTCTTATCAAAATGTTGAGTCAAGTTTCCAATAAGGAGATTTAATGCTTGGAGAATGTCACTTGTCATTCATGAAATTCAGATTAGAATATACCTAAGAGGAGCTCAAATTTGTGTGTTAAAAAACTCCCATACACTATAGTAATCAAAATCTCAAATAAATTATGCAAGATGTCTGTAATAGTCTTCAAAAATGTACCGTAGACATGATTTATGACCTTAGTATAGAAGTGATAAGTAGATCTTAGATGAAGGCTTAGAATAAGGCATTGGTCGCAATTCAGCTTTAGAAATCAGCCATAATATGCCTAAGAAATTTTAGCACCAAAATCTTATTCAAATTACTTCAGTTGTATGTTGTTTTGTGGATTAATATGGAGATGATATGGGTCAACTAATTACAAACTGTATATGCAACACCAAGTACACACCATTCTCTATGTTTTGATTCGTTGATAGTTGAACTAGTACTAGGATTTAATAGAAGACATTATGAGATTTTCTTGAATTGACCTTCAGTGCGAATCTGTCAAATTACCTCACTTCATCACTTCTTTTAGGCTATTAAATAGTTGAAATAAGGGTCATCGAGTGAGATATCATAAATAAAAACATGGATACGATGCCTATGGTTTGCCTGGGCTACTTAAGATAAAAACATGGGATACGATGCCTATTGTTTGCCTAGGCTACCACCCAGTAATTACTATAGAGGCATGTCTTTCTTAGAGGAAGCGAAGGTGGGACTTATGAGTATAAATTAAAAATTTAAATTCTCTCATCCAACTGAGTTTATCCACAGTTACCGTGTTTCTAAAGCATAACATGTAGAACTCTATTATGAACAATATCTTAATAGTTAATACCTTCATCACTGGCTTATTCTGTAAGTTTTTAGTACTATTGTTCTCCATGATAGATAGAATTCTAGGATGAAGAAAAACTGAAGTTTCTCCTTCAAAGTCCTTTCGAAATTGACCCAAGAGGTGTACAACTTGAGGGCCCACAACCAAACCTTACAGTGCCCCTTTATTATTGCAGCTCTATCACCAGTAACCTAAAATTGGTGATTTTAACATATCTGCAACTGAGCTATGCAATTCTCAAATATTCTTTTCAATATTAAATTCTCAAATCTTCTTTTCAATATTAAATTGTAGTAATCTCCGATCTTTCTAGGTTACATCTTTTCTAAACAACAAAATGCATATGAAGATTGTGATATCTAGGAGTCACGGAGTGGTCACACAGGATCCACCATCTTAAAACAAGGAGAGCTAGTATCTCCCCTTCGTTTGAAGTTGGAAAGGATATGTAGGATGTGATCATAATGCCAACTAACATGCATGTTTCCCTGTAAAATATCCTTGCAGAGTGATCTTTCTAGGTTACAGCTTTTCTAAACAACAAAATGCATATGAAGATTGTGATATCTAGGAGTCACGGAGTGGTCACATAGGATCCACCATCCTAAAACAAGGAGAGCTAGTATCTCCCCTTCGTTTCCAAGTTGGAAAGGATATGTAGGATGTGATCTTAATGACAACTAACATGCTTGTCTTTCTGTAAACTATCCTTGCAGAGTGCATTTTACCTACAATATCATCGAGCCCTTAACAACACTGTGTTGTCCTTCAATCTTTCTATCCTTAGGAAAAGCAACTAGCCTTCTTTTTATTTTCAAGGATAACCTTGTGGGGAAACCTTAGGGATGCTTGTCCACATTTGTGGATGGCATCCCTAGTAAACCTGTCAGTGTATACCAGCATGTGTTATTTAGGGGGATTCAAATAGGACAACTGTTGGCATGGAACTAGCCTAATGCCCAACAATATTGACAATAATTCTTTGGGCATTGAAATATTTTATTACGGTAATGTTATGAAAAAATTCAATCCATATTTATTAAATATCATAAACACATTCAAAACATGAATAATATACTTCAAAATTACAAAACTATCATTTATATATTGATGCTGCCCAAATTATATCCTTGGAAAATATGAAACTATTGTTAATTAAGAAATTGCTTCTGTCCAAATTATATGCGTCAAAATCACTACCTATATTAGGATATACTTTATTGTGCATTGTAAGCTTTCAAAATTTCTTCTTCAAATAGAACGATTGCTTTCATGGCAGGTAATTTTTTAATGAAATGCGAATATGCTCAGCATTCAGAAAATGTTGAATAGTGTAGTGAGAGAAGTTATTCTCTGGCTTGTGTCTTAGCCAGAAAGACCAAGTTTGTCTTTCCTTTGACCATGGACGAGTTCATGTAGTTGGAGAATCCATGCGTAGAGTTGGAGGACCAGTTATGAGGATTCCTTCAGTTTGACTACAAATCGCTTGACAGTTATAAATTTAGTTAAAACGAGTGGGAGATTCAGTTCTAATTGAGGCAAGGATGAGTAGAGACAAGTTAACAAGCCTAGCTTTAATTATCCATAGTTATTGCATGTACAAATAAGCTTAACTTAGTTGATTTATGTATTGATTCTCAAACTAATATTGAGTAATCAAATTCATTCTCAATTCCAATTTTTCTTTTTCAATTCTTGCAAGTTTGTGAAATTATTCTTCAGATAGATCCGTATTTGTGCTCTAATAATTTACAAATCAAGTTAGAGGCAAGTTAAACTAAGTTAACAAGACAATCATAACTGTTGTTCTAAATTTGTACTCGCCAATTTTAGAATGGATTGAGCCTATAAAGGAAGGATGAAGGAGCATATTTATTATTTATTATTGTATGCACAAGGTTGTGTGTGAGAGCATCTTGTTGAGAGTGTGTATCTTGGAGGAGCCAATATGCAGTGAAAGAGGGAGTCGAGACCTTCTTGCAGCCAGATTTGTGCTAGGTTTTAGGAGGTTTGTCCTATAGAATCGGGAGGCCTTTGTGCTAGGAAATAGGAGATCTCCTACGCAAGGAAAGAGGGTCAAGCTGGCCGCAAGAAAGGAGGAGCTGGGTCAAGGTTTTTACAGTGTTTTTCTAGCTAATGTTGCAGTGAGAATGAGTGAATTTTCAAGTGAAACAGTTATTTGATCTAATTGCTCAAAAATCAATAAAATTCTACAGCAAGAAGTGGTTTTTCCCAAGAAAAGTTGTGTCTTTTGTGTTACTGTGTTCTTTATCTCTGTGTTTTATTCTGCTGCTTATCTATTGTTGAGAAATTATGTGTCTTGGTGAACGGAAATTATTTTCAATCTTCAGAATGTTTATCATAGCAATTGCAGAATTTTCGTGGAAAATCAACAAAAAATATTGCTCAAAATTGTTCATTACAGTTTCCAAATTAAATATCCCATATATAGTACCTTCAAAATTTTGCAAATAGAACTTAGTTTTCTCAATGGTAGGGAATTGAGAATCCTTGTTGTCTCTGTTTTTCTATTAATTGAGCAAGTAATTCATCATCCTTCCATATCATTATGCTACCATTTGATCTTCACATTCCTTGAGATGCCACCCCAATTTATGCAACTTCTCATTCCACTCTTATACATTCTTTATAACATCAAAATAGATATTCTATAACTTCCAATTCTCATTCGCTTCTGAAACTTTATTAGCAATATCTTTAAACTATTTGAGCCTCAACTTTTCCATAGCTTTTTAATTTCACTTTTGTAAGTGCTAATTTCTTTTAAGGTGCAAATTCTCACTTACCTATCAAAATTAAAAATATGTACACTATCCACTGAACTATATTGTCACTATTATTATTGAATTCAAAAACTTTTGTAACAGCTGAAGTATCTTTTTATACTTCCAGTCTTTTCACATTGAATGCTATATTTCTATTAACAATGTGCATTTAATATGCTTGGCTACTCATTCAATTTTCTGTACAATGCTAAATGTTATGGACCTGTTCTGTGCTTTGCTAAAGAACAACTATTAGATTTTCTAATGCACGGACAAAGTTGTAATGCACATTATCATTGAGCCAACAGAGATTAGAGTTTACATTAAGGAGTGTCTAATGTGCATTCAAAATCACTCCTTTGGAGATTTATATGACATAGATATATAACATCTCATATGCCAAGAAATAGAGGAATAATTTGATTTTGGACATAAGTCTCGGAATTTAATGTCATACCGTCGTAGTGGTGATAAAATGTTGTAATGATAAGCTCTAATTGAGTTTCAAAGGAATATGTGTTTTGCCATATTGAAAATAGTGATGGAAACTATCTCAAGATGGGGTAATTTGAATATACAACTCACAGTTTTTTGAACTTTGATAAAACACTGTAAATTATACTCAAGGGAAGGATGGTTATAATCGAATAAGTAAATACTGATCTAATCTGAAATGTATCTGAACCAATGATTGGTTGTAAGACTTAGCAACTGTTACTGTCTATGGAATGGCTAGATCCTCAGTAACCACAGGTAGATCTAGGACTCAGGGAAGTAAGAGGGATTTGACAGATTCACCTTGCATGAGGCCCTCACCTTTCTTCGTTCCAAGAACTGGAGATGGGGCACAATCTTCCATTCAGTCAGTGGTTCAAAATAAAAGAAGAAGCAAGCAGCAAATAGGGTTGTGGGCTAACAGGGTCAAGTCAGGCGAAGGGAATTTGTGAAAACTAATTGTGATATAACAACAGAAACATAAGTGTCAACGAACTCATCAACATGACCACTGATCCACGAAAAATTCCAGTCAATTTAATAATCTAGCAAAGGTGGTCTAAAAGGTAGAGCCAAGATGTCAGAGCCATCCTTGCCTCTTCGGCATTTGACAAGCTGGATTTTAATCATTTCACAATCAATAAAAGACTACTAAAGCCACCATTATGGCCAAAATTGCATTCATGGTTCCACTTGGAAAAATTTTAGCCTGGATGTAATTAATAACTATCATTGAAACGGACAAAGCAACTGACTTAAGTTTTTATATAAACACTAGATGCATTAGCAATAGGAAAGGGGGCACGGAAAGGGAAAAACCATTGTAAGGTCTCATTTGGTTGTAAGCACTCTATTTTGGATGAATGAAATATTATGTTGTTTTCCATATTCTTGTGTCATGATGTGTGGTGAAGTGCTCCTTTTCTTGTAATTTATCATCTCTAGTTTTCATACTGTTTTCTTTCTTTACTGCGGATAGAAATTTTTGTGTAGGATTTACCATGGGGTACCTTGCTCAATCTCGAAACAATACTTTATGTTTTCCTCTAAGAATTGAATGCAGAATTCAGAGACGGTCTGCTCTGCATTTACGTTGAACCTTAATCTCCTCCTCCTTTCCATTTCACAAGTTGTTAAGATCCATTGACATGGCTAGCTTGCTTGGTTGCACCTGATATCAATTATTCATCCATTTGAATTTGTTTACACCTGTTTGACTCCATAGCCCAATGAACCTCTTATGCTGCCTCAACCAGAAATATTCAAACAAACCCCTATGCGCTAATAGCTAGCTTAAAATGCCCCTATAAACAAAGCTATATCTAACAGAGAGAGCCCTCTCTGAGTCTAGGAAGGCTAGGTCCTAGATTCCAAAGCATTTTGATGTTACCTCTGTAGTTCTATCTTTAGCCTTCAGAGTTAGGGAGTGATAACATATATCAAAATATTTTATTTATGGCTAAGGGTGAGAGAGAATAAGTTAGCAAAACGAGATAATTAAAACTAATCAATCATGTTTATTCGTTACTATTTTTTATTATAGTTGATTTCATATTTTTACTTAGATAATATTTTTTATTTTTATTTTGAAAGGTACGTGTGTCGATTTCAGGTCAAGCTTGGACAAAATCACACATTTCCCTCATACTGGGATGTATAATGCCCATCTAGACACAATAATATTATTAAAAATTCAAATAATGTACCTCTTAAGCTATACTAGAAAGTCATTAGTGAAGAAATATAATCATATATTATAGGAATTTTTTAACCTTGGTGATATATGAAGAACAACTCTACCAAACTTAAAATTTCAAAGAAATACTAACTAATGTACATAGCCATATAAATTAAATGGTTAGTAAATTCCCACAA
Source organism: Pinus albicaulis (assembly GCA_034641835.2). NCBI lineage: Eukaryota > Viridiplantae > Streptophyta > Pinopsida > Pinales > Pinaceae > Pinus > Pinus albicaulis. Next base: position 29,843 of record JAXQQM020060905.1, read on the forward strand.
GAATCAATTCATAATTAACATAAAAAACCCTTTATAATTCATTTTAGATTGCCAATATTTAAAAAAGCCATAAAAGTTAACAAAGTTATTACTTTATTTTAAATTATTCTTATTATTATTATTATTTTGTTGATCTAACCCACTGGGATTTGAACTTTGAATCACATTATTTACATGTTACTTCATAAGAAGGTGATCACCAATTTAGCTATACCTAACTAGTTATTTTAAATCATTATTATTTATAAAAAAAAATATTAATTATAATTATTGATTATAAAGATTATCAGGCATGTAGATTCACCTACACTTGACTATGAAGATTCTTAACTTATAAATATACTTTCTTACCATCAATGAATTCCATTTCTTTCTAATAACACATGCCTAAAAAAACATAACTCATTTCATAAGAGACTTGTTCATAATATATATGCCATTTTTAATTACTCAATTTAATTAAAAAGGTGAAAAGACCATTTTTTTAATTACTCAATTGCTACACCAGTGGAGTTGCCATTTGCTAGCGACTAAAGACAAAGACCAAGTAGATTCACCATTTGTTAGTGTGAAGTTTTTTTGCAAGTGTACAAAATCCCCTTCACTACAACCCTAACAAAAAAGCTGGATGCCAAGTATTCTTCCGATTTGCAATAAAATTTATAAATCCTACAAAAATAAACCTACAAATATGAAGAAATATATAACAATAAGCAATAATATTGAAAAACCAAATGAAAAGAAAATTATAATTATTGATAATTATAATTATTACACATGGTGAGAAGATATTGTAGACTTGGGTCTGCAAACCCCCCCCCCCTCCACGTAATGGGTCCTTTTTGACCTTGTGCTTCCACAGGATTCAACTCTCCCTCAATGTGTGCAATGGGAAAAATGTGATTAAGAAACCTTGAACTCAATATGGGAGCTCAAATGTCACGGGATGATAATGAGGACGATGAAAATGGTTATGGTGAAGAATGAGGAGAAAACCCATCTATTTATAACAAAATATTGAGATAGATTGATATTTAGAAAAAATAAAATATTATAGACTAAATCAAAATCTAGTTGTTGTGAGTATTTTATTATATTTTTTTGAGAGGGAAAAGATATTTGAAATGTTCAAATATATTTATTTAGAAAATGGTTAAAGTAATTAATAAATAAATAAAAATGATTTATGAATTACTTTATGGTGATTAAGTCAAATTTGAATTAAAAACAATTACTAAATACTGATATAATAATTATTTCATGAGAGAAATTAGGGAACAATAAATAAATAATGATTTATTTAATTATTCTGAGTGGTTGAGTAAAAAATGGTTGGAAATGATCATTAAATAATGATTTAACAATTATTTTGAGAGAATAATAAATAAGTAATGATTTATTTAATTATTCTCTTGGGGTTTTTTTGGAGTTTAATGAGAAATAATTTAGGAAAATGGTTCACTAAATTATTTCCTAAGGTGAAAGTGAGTTTTAATATGTAAAATCCCATCCTATATGGTGTATTTCGATAAACCTAGTAGAAAATGGATAGGTTATAATATTTTGGGTGATAAAATTCTTTGCATATGTTAAACACATGCATGGTAAACACACAAGGATAGAGAAAATGATAAAGATACACGTGAATGAATTTTCCATTAACCATAGATGTGTATTTATAATACATTGATGTGACTCTTGGATTCCACATTCCAAGGTCACTTGGACTCCTTTTGTCCATTTGGCGTCCACACCTACCCATAGAGGATTAGGTGTCCAACATTCGCTCCCTTAATCTAAAGGGGTATGTGTGAGTCCAAGAAGAGAGATGTAATACATATCTGCAAAGTATGCATGGTAGCACTTAGGCTGAGCTCTCTAAAATGTTGGCATAAATAAGTGGTTTAAGGATGACCACCAACACTGGAATGCTTAGTGTAGTTCCCGGAACTCTTCCAAATCTGGAAAGAAGTTGAGGTCTTCTACTAGAGGAAGTGTCCCTCATATTTTGAAGAGGGAGACCTTCAACATAGAAGAAGGTAGGTCTACAACCTGCGATGGTTTAAGGATGACCACCAACTCTGGAATGTTTGATTCATTTCCTGGAACTCTTCCAAAACTAGCAAGAAGCTGAAGTCTTCTGCTAGAGGAAGTGTCCCAAATTATTTGAAGAGGAAGAATATCGAGCTTGCATAGATGGTTTAAGGCTATCCACCAACCAAAGGCATGCTCATGGGCATCCGTGTCTCTCGCTACAACTCTGAATCTGGAATGAGAGATTGTGGCTCAAGCTTTCTTGAACTGTTGTGTCTCTGGCTACAACTCTGAATCTGGAATGAGAGATTGTGGCTTAGGCTCACTTGATGTGGCTTCGAAGCTTGTAGATGACCAACATTTTCCCCCCTGTCAGGTACAAGGTGAGATTATGGCGAAAAATCAACTGCAAGATTGTTCAATATCCTAGAACAAGTTCTGACATATGACTTAAACATCTTCTTGGCTGTTGATGTCCGTTGCCAAGAAGCGATCCATCCAAGATGAATCTTTGTTCTTGCAGGAGGCTTGTTTATGAAGCATATGTTTCAATAATGGGTGTGCCGACCATAGTGCTTTCATGGGTGAAGATCAAAAGAGTGATATTTCATATGGCCAACTCGATAACAGTGTTGGCATTTTATAATCTGTTGTCGATGCTATGGAAGAGGAGAAAAATCTAGAATAGCTGTAGGTGAGCTATCATGAAGAAATCTGGTACTATGAAATTTTATGGGCTTAGAGTAGTCTGGAATATGAAAGGAAAACTCCTTGTCATATCCAAGCCCTTTTTTGTGCTTGTTATGGACAAGCTCTTCCCAAGGTCTGATGATGGGCTTGGGAATTGCACACTGTATTTTTTCTTTTTTCTTCAAATTTGATCCTAAAATGGGTACTGCATCTGCAATTTCTTGCTGTTGACGGGAGTCTATCTCAATGTTATGAACAAGAATAAGTTCAAAATGATGAATCCACTACTATAATTCTTCTTGTTGTAGCTAAGATTCAAGCTGCAATAAGTCAATGTTTTCTTGTGTGTTATGAAAACAGGTCTGAATGTGAGAGAGATTTTCCTTACTGACTATCATTGTATCATGATCAGTGGAACGTATCAAAGTTTTAAAGAACTCTAATACTTCATTAATTTGAGCCATTTTCTTCATAATCAAAATTTCACTTAAAAAAATTGATCATAGTTCACTCATGACCAGCAAAATATGTTTTTAAGGACAAAAATACAAATGATTTTTTTCATTTGAGGGAGATGAAGAGGCAGTCTTCCAGCTATGACATTGAGAGAGTAGAAGCTAAAGGAAATGGATCGCTATGAGTGCCCACCAGCATTGTGTTTTAAGTTCTTTTTCTCATGTCTTTTGTCGTAGGTGTTGTAAGAGATAGGAAACATTCACAAGTGCTTATATAAACCAATGTATATAAAAAATACTTCACCATTTTCAATGCACATCAGCACACATTCAACAATATATGTACAAACCTGAATTAGCTTCAATAAATTTTCTCTTTAACACAAAATTAGCTTCAAACTGGTCAATGTACTCACTTCAATAGTCGATGTATTAGATAAACGTGAGATGCCAATGCCAATGGAAATATTAATAGCAAGAATGGAGAGAATTTTCCCCATACTTCCTCTCGAGGACCCAATTACATATTTCTATATGGAGACTCGAGGCCTGATGCTCCTAATAATACACAGATCCTTTCGGGGTTGTAGAACAAGTGAGCCTGGCTACTCGGAAGCCACCTGTATTCATTTAGTACATGAGGTTTCAAACGCGCTGCAGTTAAAATGGAAGAATCTGGACATACTGTTTTGGGATATGTAGTTTATAAAAATGATTCTATGGGTATAACAAGGTTGTTGGATGAATTTGAATGAAAAGAATATTTTACTAATCTTTGTGAGAGAGATATAGTGGAGGTTATCTCCGAGAATTGGTGTTGAGGGAAGAGTTGAAAGAACTAGAGCGGGAGTAGGGAGATGCGACGGTCCTGGAGGATGCGAAGGTGGGAAAAGATTGACGGAGAAGCTATGACGACCACTTTACCACTCGAAGTGAAGCTCTTTAATATGAAATAATAAGGAGAGGAGGAAGGAGGTGTCAGAGTGTGGAAACTCGACAGTAGATTCAGTTGTAATCGCACAGGGAACTGGTGTTGAGGGAAGAGTTGAGGAAACTGGAGTGGGAGTAGGGAGATGCGACAGTCCTGGAGGGTGTGAAGGTGGGCAAAGATTGACGAAGAAGCTATGATGACCACTTTACCACTGGAAGTGAAGCTCTTTAATATGAAATAATAAAGAGAGGAGGAAGGAGGTGTCAGAGAGTGGAAACTCGCTAGTAGATTCAGTTGTAATCCCACATGAGAGAAGCCCTACTTTTCCATGGTCTGTAACTGATTATGAAGTTACATGTCAGCCAGATCGACAACTTACTACACTTGAATTATTAAAAAGAGTAGTAGAGCCTGGTTGTGCTAGTGCCGTCAACACTAGAAAACCCTTGGTGCAACTATAAATATATTTGACGCAATCATTGATAACAACAGCCAAAACCATATACTCACATAAGTAAAATATGAAAATTACTGTGCCATTACTTGTTGGAATTTAATTTCCAGAAGCTGCCGAATGTCTGACACAAGAGAGGTTAATTGAGAAGAGACAACAAGGCGGCGAGTTAAGTGCGAGTTGAATTTGAATGGCCAGCGAGTTGAATGCGGGAGCGTTGGGAGGAGCGCAACTTATCCGGCGGCTTAACAAGCGTGTTAAACAGCTACCAAACGCATTTAACATAGTATTGAGCGGGAAACACGAATGGTCAGAGGTGGACCCTTTTTATGGGTCGGCGACAAGTTGATGCGGTTCGGCCACCACGGCGCATAAGCGGCGGTCAATTCCGCGAGGAGTCGGGCGGCGGGGCCGGTGGAGGGACCCCCTCGGGGTTTAACTTTACATCATGAATGAGGGGCCCACAAATTATGCACCCACAATAATTTGGGTTTAATAACATATATCCATTGCATTTGTTTTAAAACACATGCGATGGTTTTTTATTAAAGGTTTTAAATACCTTTGGTATTTTATGTTTCAACACATATATAATATGTGCGCATTGTAAAATGAGGCTGTGGGCCATAGGCATAGTTTTTTTTTAAATATAGCTTTTATGTTTATTACATGTGCTGCGTCACATTGGAAATTTTTTTATTACACAACAGTGTATAAAAAGGAATAGGCAGTATGTAAATTTCTACATACGACGAGTGTAAGTTGTATTGCACAACGAGTGTGTTTATTTCTATTGAAGAGTGAACATGCGTGTTTTTAGTAACAAGACGAGAGAAAGAGTTTGTTGGCCTTTGTGTCCTGTAACGATCAATGATTTAATCCTACGTATTGAGGAAGAACTTGTAACAAGTTTTTTTTATGGAATAGAAATTTTTTTTATGTGGAAACTCTGTCACTGTGAATGAAATTTTAAATATTTTCTCTGTGTTAAAGAGGGGAGTTTTATTCTCCACTGTTTGTTCTGGAATTTGCAATATTCCAACATGGTATCAAAGCTAGTCCAGGCTCTTTGAAGATCAAAGAAGCTGAAGGAAAGGAGTTCTTTGTTGCAGAAGCTTCTCCAGCAGTGTGAAGACTCAGCCAAGAAGAATCCAAAGGTATTTCTCTATACAGTTTTTTTTGTGCTACTATTGCAAAACAATCAGTTAATTTTAAACACACGGTCAAGTGTTTTTGAATCATAGTTAAGAGTGCAGAATGGCTGGAGCCAACACTGGTATGGGTATGGGAAATATCCATCTCCCAATGTTTAATGGGAAAAATTATGACTACTGGTCAATAACTATGAGAGCATTATTTGTCTCCCAAGACTTATGGGAATTTGTTGAGGAAGGCTTTGAAGAGCCAGCAGATGAACATGAGTTTAATATGTTAACTCAGGCAGAAAGAGAGATGCTGAAGAGAAATAAGAAGAAATACTCCAAAGCTCTTTTATTTTTGTATCAAGCAGTGCATGAGAGTGTGTTTCCAAGGATAGCAGCAGCTAAGAGATCTAAAGAAGCATGGAAAAATCTTATGACAGCCTATCAAGGCATGGAAAAAGTGAAGACAGCAAAACTTCAGTTGCTGAGGAGAGACTTTGAGACTCTCTATATGAAAGAGTCAGATACTATTGACTCATTCTTCACTCATGTGATTGGAATGGTCACACAAATAAGATCTCATGGAGAGACTCTTGAAGATAAGAGGATTGTGGAAAAACTCTTGAGAAGTTTACCCTCAAGATTTGATGTGATTGTCACCACCATAGAGGAGACTAGGGATCTCACAAAGTTTTCAATGGATGAACTACATGCATCACTGATGACCCATGAACAGAGATTGGGTAGGAGTGAAAACTCATCTCTTGAACAAGCCTTTAAGACCCAGATGTCTTTCGGAAGAGGAAGAGGGCAAGGTAGAGGAAACAAGAGAGGAAGAGGCAGAAGCCAAAACAGAGGTGGAAGGAACAGTCCAGCAAATGCTCAAGGAAGGGGCAACAATCCAAATCAGCATCAAGGCCAAGGCAGCAGCCAACAGACTGGTCAGCAGGATGCACAAGGACAAAGGTATGACAAATCCAATGTCCAATGTTACCATTGTAAAAAATATGGTCATTATGCTAATGAATGTAGAAAGAAGAAGCAGAATGATATGAGAAGTGAAACTAGTGCAAATTTCACAAAAGAAAATAGCAGCCAAAGTAATTTGTTTTTAGTTTGTAACATGGCTGAAGAAAAATCTGAGGATTTATGGTTTCTAGACTCCGGTTGCAGTAACCATATGACATAAAACTTAGCAATGTTTTCTATGTTAGATGAAAGTGTGCGGTCACAAGTCACACTAGGAACTGATAGCAAAGTTTCTGTTATGGGAAAAGGAGATGTAAATGTTTTAACAAGATTAGGGGCAAAGAAATCCATAGTAGATGTTTATTATGTTCCAGGAATGAAATGTAATCTCTTAAGTATTGGACAGCTTGTCCATAAGGGATATAATGTTTTCTTTGAGGATGATGTTTGTACCATCATGGATAAACCACCCAGCAAACAGTGTATTGCTGAAGTGAAGATGACAAGGAACAGGATGTTCCCTCTCAGAATGAGAGCAGATTTGAAGAATGGTGAAGAGCAAGCAGCAGTTGCACAGGAGACTTTCCAAAGCGAACCAAAAGATGATAATTGGTTATGGCACTTGAGATTTGGACATCTCAACTTTGGAGGTCTTAACTTGTTGAACAGAAAAGGAATGGTAAGTGGTCTACCATTGATAGAGAAACCGGACAGCCTTTGTGAAGGTTGTATTCTTGGGAAACAACACAGAGAAAGTTTTCCTTCTGGGAAAAGCATAAGGGCAAAAGCACCCTTAGAGATTGTCCACTCAGATGTATGTGGACCGATGCAAACTCCATCACTTGCTAACAGCCACTATATCTTAACATTCATAGATGATTTTACAAGAAAAACTTGGGTTTACTTTTTGAAAAACAAAATTGAAGTGTTTGAAAAAATTTGCAATTTCAAAGCACTTGTTGAGAAACAAAGTGGGCTGCATATCAAGGTCTTAAGGACTGATAGAGGAGGTGAGTATATCTCTAAAGATTTTCTACGTTTTTGTAGAGAAAATGGTATTCAAAAGCAATTTACAACTAGATATACTCCGCAGCAAAATGGAGTAGCCGAAAGGAAGAATAGAACCATAATGGACATGGTGAGGAGTATGTTAAAGGCAAAGCATTTGCCTAATGATTATTGGGCTGAAGCTGTACATTGTGCAGCGTACATTTTGAATAGATGCCCTACAAAAGCAGTGATGAACAAAGTGTCGGAAGAGGCATGGAGTGGCACAAAGCAAGGTGTCACACACATGAAGGTTTTTGGATGTGTGGCTTATGCACACATTCCGGATCAGCTAAGGAAGAAGTTGGACAGCAAGGGGGAGAAATGTATTTTCATTGGATACAATGAGGAATCCAAGGCATACAGGTTATATAACCCATCCAGCAAGAAGTTTATTGTGAGCAGGGATGTTCAGTTCATTGAAGAGGAAGCTTGGGATGGAAGCATAGAGAAAACAGTGAATGTTAAACACTGTTTATCTCATGATGAGAATGATGATGAGGTGGCTGAAATACATCCCCAAACAGCAACACCAACAAAAGAGCTACAGAGCACACCTTTGAGGAGAAATGAAAGTGCTTCTCCAAGCACACCACAAGGAGGAAATTCAAGTGCTTCTTCAAGTACTTGTACACCTACTGAAAGAGGTAAGAAATTCAGAAGTTTGAAAGAAATTTATGAAAAAGATTTAGCTAATGAAGGTATCAATTCTTTGTTTGCTTTATATTGTCATGTTGATGATCCTGTTCATTTCGAAGAAGCTATCAAGGATAGGAAATGGATAGAAGCTATGGATGATGAAATAAATGCCATAGAGAAGAACAAAACTTGGGATTTGGTTGAACTCCCAAAAGGTAAAGATGTCATTGGTGTTAAATGGGTCTACAAGACCAAGAGTAATGCTAAAGGCAAGATAGAGAGACACAAGGCAAGGCTTGTTGTCAAAGGCTATAAGCAGAAACATGGGATAGATTATGAGGAAACTTTCACACCGGTTGCCAGAATGGAAACCGTGAGAGCAGTGTTGTCCATAGCAGCACAAAACAAGTGGAAAGTTTACCAAATGGACGTGAAGTCAGCATTCCTGAATGGAGTGTTAATGGAAGAGGTTTACATTGATCAACCTCTCGGTTATGAAAAGAAAGGCCAAGAGCACAAAGTATGCAAGTTGAAGAAATCTCTTTATGGGCTGAAGCAAGCGCCAAGAGCGTGGTACAGTAGAATAGACTCTTATCTACTGGAAAATGGATTTGAGAAGTGTGAGGGAGAACCCACCCTCTACATCAAAGAAAAAGATGGTAAAATCTTGATTGTAGTCTTGTATGTTGATGATGTTATTTTTACAGGTAATGATGATTGCCTTATTGAACATTTTAAAACAGTCATGAAAGAGGAATTTGAAATGACTGATATGGGTTTGCTGAGATACTTCTTGGGAATAGAAGTAGAACAAGATGAAAATGGGATTTTTATCTCACAGGCAAAGTATGTTAATGAGGTGCTTGAAATATTTAACATGCAGGAATGCAAATCAGCAATCACTCCCACAGTGATGGGATTAAAACTCAGCAGAGAGGACAGCAGCAAGGATTTTGATCCTAGTTTATACAAGAGCATAGTTGGAAGCCTTATGTATTTGACTGCAACTAGGCCGGACATAATGCATGCTGTTAGTTTGATTTCCAGATTCATGGAAAAGCCAAAGGATGCACATTGGCAAGCAGCAAAAAGAATTTTGAGGTATGTTAAAGGTACAAAAAGGTTTGGTATTTTTTATACTACTTCAGAATGTTCAGATTTAGTTGGATACATTGACAGTGATTGGGCTGGAAGTGTTGATGATTGGAAGAGCACTTCCGGTTATGTTTTTTACATGGGTTCAGGAGCCATTTCATGGGCTCCTAAGAAACATCCCATTGTAGCATTGTCTACAGAAGAAGCAGAATATGTGGTAGCTACAGCAGCAGCGTGTCAAGCAGTTTGGATGAGAAAAATGTTGAGAAGTTTATGCCAAGAACAGGTAAAAGGGACAGTGATCTTTTGTGACAATAGCTCAACTATTGCATTGTCTAAAACTTTTGTTTTTCATAAAAGGACAAAGCACATTGACACCAAGTTTCACTTCATACGTGAATTGGTTAACAATGGTGAGATAGTTTTGCAACATTGCAGAACAGAGGATCAATTTGCAGATATCCTCACGAAGCCACTTGCGCAGAAAAGCTTTGAACATTTCAGAAACTGCCTGGGTATGCAGGAAAACCCAGCATTTGAAATTAAGGGGGAGTGTTGGAATTTAATTTCCAACTTCCCAGAAAACGCAGCACAACAAAATTTAATTGAAAGAGACAGCAAAGGCGGCAGAGTTAAGTCTGAGTTGAATTTAGATAGCCGCGAGTTGAATGCAGGAGCGTTGGGAGGGCTGCAACTTATCGGCAGCAACAACCAATTTAAATCTTCACCGAACAAAGTTATTACAGGAGGCAGCAGCGCTGTGTTGAGGCGGTTCAAATAACAGCGCAGAGACAAGGCGGTAAGTCAATTCCGCGGGGGTCGATGAAGCTGAGCGGCTGGAGTTGTGAACCCCACCGGAGCTGCTTACGTCATCAGCAAGGGGGCCCACATATTATGCGCCCACAATACTTTGGGTTTAATAAATTTAGCCCATTGCATTTGTTTTAAAACACATGCGTTTTTTTAAAAGGGTTTTTTAAATATCTTTTGTGTTACATATTTCAACACATATATAATATGTGTGCATTATGAGGCCGTGGGCCATAGACATAGTTTTTTTTTTTTTTTAAATATAACTTTTATGTTTATTACATGTGCTGCGTCACATTGAAAAGTAATTTTTATTACACAGCAGTGTATAAGGTAATAGACGATATGTAAATTTATACATACGAAGAGTGTAAAAGTTTGTGTGCACAGTCTCGTTAATTTATTGAAGTGAGCAGTGTTTTACGTATTGAGACGAGGAGAAGAGTTTGTTTGGCAACGTAATCTTTAACAACGAATTCCATGATTTACTACGTAGGGAAGAAGTGTGTCTGTTTTTTTATGGAATAGAAGTTTTTTTTGTGGCTCTGTCCTTGTAAATGCAATTTTAAATATTTTCTATTCATGAAGACTTGGTCGCTATTGTGATATCTAAACCCATGAATCCTCAATGGGGAACTTCGATGCGGTTCCAAATCCTAACAATACAAACTGTGGGAGAAATTCAATAGAAGGAAACCAGAACTTGCCCTCTTTCATACGCCTTTATACCACATTTCACAACACTGGAACTTCCAAAAGCCCACATGGGAAATCAACTTGCCTCCATGTACAGTTTGCAAACAAACAAGGATTATCAACATCAAATATTGTTTCAACGCTTAACGAATATGGAGTGTATGAAAGAGAGGGGGGAGAGCCTCGAGGCGTGATGGAACAATGCCAGAGAGCATGGTGACAACCTATGCTATGTAGTGGTTAGCACTCTGGACTTTGAACTGAGTGAAAATGCAGGTTGTGTAGAGGGTGAGGGGCATGGACTATAAGATGAGAACACTACAAACAAGAGGAGCTGGAGAGAAGTGTATACAGTTCCTAAGAGCGATATGAAGCATCCAATGCACCTTTATCCCCTACTCGACATTCCAACAACAATTCTCTACCATTTTTTAGGAGCAGATGTGCGTTTGTGTTGTACAACAATGGATTGGATAAACACACAGAGAATGGACATGTGAACTAGAAAATCACTACACTATCCAGTGCCTACACAAAGGTGATCGCTTTTGGGAGAGTGCGAGCATACATAATGGTTTCCATTCCAGAAAATAATTTTGATGCGATTTATTTCGCTAGTCTGTCCATGCGAATCTTTTCTCTTCCTGACAACAAAGAGTATTTCGGCGTGTGAAGAGGAGGTAGAGAACACCTTAAGTAGAATATAAATGTTTAAATAGAGTAGCACCCATGTGCAGCACAGTAATGTTATAGAATATTTCTATAGTGGATAGTCCAAACATAGAAATGGCAGACAAATTAGGAAAGGATGCAAAGTTGGTAAACACACAAGGATAGAGAAAATGATAAAGATAAGCATGAGTGACTTTTCCATTAACCATATATGTGTATTTATAATACATTGATTTGACTCTTGGATTCCACATTCCAAGGTCACTTGGACTCCTTTTATCCATTCGGCTTCCACACCTACCCATAGAGGATTAGGTGTCCAATAGCATAATTATTTCACTTAACTAAGTAAAGTAGTTAAAAATAATTAATAAATAAATGATTTATTAAATTATTTCTATGAGGATAAATAAAATGAGTGAAAATAATTATATTTTCCTCACATAAGTGAGTAAAATTATTAGAATAACATATACTTAATGAATATATGGTTGTCTCATGTAAATGGGTAAATTAAGAGAACTAATCTTCAAAAAAAAAATTCCTTAAGCTATTTATTTAGGTGAAGGTGAGTTTTAATGTGTAAAACCCATATTATCATGGTGTATTTTGATCCAACCAGTAATTGCGGCTAAGTGGTCAATTTTATGTGATAAAAACTAGTTTAAGGCCTTATATGTCATTTCTAGGGACAAAAATTTCCTACTTAAGTGTGGAATCTCACGATTATATTTTACACTCAAATACTTTCCAATGGTGAAATAATCACATTAATTGAAGTTAATATGAAAAACATATTCCTCCTAGAAGTTAACATATTGTGTTTGACCACCATAATTTAAAAGCATGCCACATTAGCCCTAATTACTCTTGGAAATGGGGCTAACCATGTGGGCACTATGGAGAATACTCTAGAAATGTTAAATTATAACTCTATTTAAGAGTTGAACATTTTTATTCTATTTAAGAGTTGAAGGAGTCAAATTTGATACCTAGTTGGCTATTGTGTTGTTTTATGAAGGAACCAGTGGTTTGGATTTTATTCAAGTGCATTTTATTCCATAGTAGAGAAGAGTAGCTGGAAGTGGATAGAGATATAATGGAATAGAGGGGGTTTGTGTTCTATAGCAACTCACAAGCCACATGTCTCAAGTAACTCCATAGCGAGTCCCTTCTCCTTTTTAGTTATATCATTTCCATTTAAGACAAAAGATGACAAAGAAACCTCATCTTCTAGCTGGGTTTTCTCATGTAATGATTTCCCAAAGCATATGTTGGTGTTCATTGTGATTGATTTGAGTTTATAGTTCAATGTTCTATATTTTCCACATTTTATTTATTATATGAATAACTAACACAATACATAATAACATATATAGCATATAAAGGAATTAACCCTTCATTATATAGATTTTGGTTTAGTATAAAAGATCTGTTGTGACAAATTTTCCATTGGGATATCTATACGAGTTTACAAATCACATTCAATGGACCCCATTAGAACATTTTCAATGCAATATATCCCCAACTAAGCCACCCTAAGACACTTGATATATATATATATATATATATATATATCCAAGCTTAAATAATGAATGTAACCTAGTTATTGTTACATAAAATGATCTTTTACCCACCTCATCCAAGTGTAGGTGATAGTTCCATAAGAGCCCCTTGTACAAGGAGACACATTATGGGTACATGAAAAATTTTGGATCCCTTACAACAAGTTTTGGTTGTATAGCTCCATGTACTAGTATTTGTTGTTGGAATTATAATAGCTATGGAATGATTCTATGTCACTCCTAAGGCTCTTATCCCAGATTATGTACAAATAGTTGGTAATTTTGGTAACCCTCCTAAACACATGTACTATATCAATATTGGGATAGTGGATAACTCCCTTTACAATATGATTTAAACATAGATATTAGCTAATTATATGGTTACCTCATCTCATCTTTAGCCAGTGATCTGATGGATCAAATTTATGCTCAAAATTCAAAGTTGTCGGAATGGTGTGGAATGTAAACGACCATGTAGATCTCGTCGTTCTAAATCTTGTGCAACTTGTTTCACATAAAATCAACACTGTATGCTCCTGCAATCGTGATCTGAAGTTTTGGTCAAACACACAAAATATTTGCAGACATGCTGACTCGGTTGCTGACTATGCAGTCTGTACATGTGACATCATACTGACATCAGCATGATGACTGGCCTCCTTCAGTCAGTGACTAATCGACACCTAGCTTCACCGAATTAGTTGTGAATTAGGTGATTTTTATTAGTTGGAGGGTGGACCAATGAGAGGCCGCCACATGGCCCAATTGGAGGCCGCCATTTGGTGCCTCCCTATTGGCCAAAATTTCTTCAAAGTTCAAGTTGAGGTCAACGATGGTAGAACGTGGCACCTCCCACGTGCAATACCAATGCCCAATCATCATGCGACATGTTAGTTCTTATAGCATATGTGTTAAAACATGTATTTAAGTTTTAATGACGCCATGTTTTGGGGGCAGGTCGGGGCTAGCGCCAACCCTGGTCACCGCACCCATGGGAAATAAGAGGTTGGACTAGGGGCGAGGGCTTAGCCTGACCCCCCATATATATTAATAAAATATCCGGTCTTTAGCCATTAAAGGGAAAATTAAGTGTCCCACAATTTGCACTGGTGGGTAGAGAAAAGGTCGCTCTATTAGTGATTTTTGGGGCAAATTTGTAGGATGATTTGCAGGCAGGGCGAAATTGTAGGACGAATAGCTGAAGAACTTGGGAGGATCATAAATTCTTCAATTTTTATCCTTTTGGGAGTAGAACGATCCTATAATAGGGGTTCTGAGTGCTCTGAAGCCATTGGAGTTATCAGTACAACCATTTGAGCACTGTAATTTACTTTAAATGCCATTTTTTGAGCTTAATGTAAGAGGCACAACCATTGGAAGCTGGACTAGGAGATGTAGTCTAGGAGGGGTGAACTCCTTCATCATTTGATGCTATGTATTTTCTGTTATGGTGTTATTGTCTCTTGTTTACTGTAAAAACTGAACTTAATTTTCATGTTTGTGTTTAATAATTTGGACAAAGAGGCTTAAAACCCTAATTTAACCACTTGCAAAGTTTTACATAGTCCTCAAGAAATTTCATATATAGATCAACCGAGATTTGATATCTCGCCAAAGGAGAGGCATCTACTACTATTAACTAGACCTCAAACTTCTATTGGGTTTTAACTGATTCAGTTTTCCCTTAACATCATTCTACTCTTGGTCAACATAGTTTTCAAGATTCTTTGGATAACTTAGAGCTAATAAATATCCATGATTTCTTAAATAAGGAAGAAATTGATTGCATTTGAAAAAAGAGAAATACTTATTCACCTATTTCTTTCAAGTAGAGGTGTTGGCTATGTACCTCCTAGGTTCTCACTTAGGAAAAAGAACCCTATGTTACCTAATCATGGTATACTTACTTAGGGTAAGTGTGTTGTCTCATACTTTTATTTTTTCTTGTAAGTAAATTATTTCTACTTCATCTTTCAAGATCAATTTATTTTCAAAATCCTTTATGATTTATATTGTATTTATGCCATCGATTCCTCCTTTCAACTCATAGGCTAGGGGGGGAATTGTTATAGATGACTTTAGACATCCCCAAATTTATGAGTTTTATTGAGCCTTTACTACTATTCTATATTGGATCATCATATAATTTTTCATTTATTCAGGTACTTTATGGGTGGAAAATTTAGAGGGATTTGTTTGTAAAGCTCATTTTAGTGGTAGGCCCTAGTTTGAAAGTTGGGTTCTAGAGCAATTTAGAAGCATCAAACAATTTTCTTTGTGCTCAATATTTTGTGAGCTCACAGCCCCATAAAAATTAAATTCAGAACCTTTCCAATGGTGTGAAAATGACCTCAATAAGAGATTTTATTTGAAGTTCATGCCTCCTAGAAGTTGACCTACTGGTTAGGCACCATGGTATGAATGGATTCCATTGTCAACCTTCATTACTCACACATGTGGAGCTAGCCACATGTGGAATTTAAAGAATATTTTAGAGGGTAAAAAAAACTTATAACATTGAGGGTTTAGGAAGTCAAAATCCTAACCCTATATGCATTTCAATTTATGTTATGTACCAGATTGCTAGGAGGAAAGGGAGTTCCATGATTTTACATTATACATGTTCCATAGATGAGAAATATTTTTTGGGGTGGTAATTTCAAAGCATAATATATGAGGAGGAGGTGGAATTATATAGCATACATCCAAGACATAACATTAAAAGGTATCTCCATAGGAGTCCCCATTCCTTTGTATGTGCATTTTTATAATTAAAACAAAGAGAAGAGATGATAGGCCTCACATTCTAGTTGGATTTTCTCCCATATTTAGTTTCCAAGGATAAATATTGCATTCATTTGTGTTGATGGTGTGTTTTTTTGGATTATTCGTTCCATTTCCCATTTAATTTATTTCATAAAATTCAAGCAAAGTTAGTAAATAAATAATTTTGGATCTAAGGAAATAATTTACTTAATTCTAATAATTCAAGTTATTGTAAGATATGTAGTAAAAATTTCTTCTAGTGGAATATCCATGGTTACAATTCATAGATCGAATACATCTTGCTTCAATGATATTAATTCTTCTTTATCATGATCTAGAGTATGTTTCCTTATGCTCACACCTTGAAGTGATAGAATGCTTAGGTTGTTAGTTAGCAATATTTGAACACACTTAAAGTAACCTAAAAAATTATAAATTATATAAGCTTTGAGCCTACAAAGTATAATTTGTACACCTATGTAGCACATTTCTTGAGCCCTCAATTGTTTGAACAAACTCCAAGGCATGTAAATATATATCTCATGGTTGGAGAAGGATAACATGCATACACATGCCCTTTCAGTAGAAGAATAATTCAAGAATATAAACTTGAAGTGGAAAACCTTGGTCCCTTTTCTTTTCACAAAAAACATTAGCTTGAGAAAAACTTTTAGTTTTTATCCAAGCTTGACTTAAATATCTTAGAATTTGTTTAGCCACATGTTGGCTCCCCTAGTATAGTAGAATCCTTGTATTTGCAATTGAGAGTTTGATTAATAACCAAGGTTGGAAGAACTTAGACTTAGGTGAAAAGGTTTTTGGAACAAGATTATGCATTGTTATTCTTGTTGTAAACTTTTGAATATGAACAATATAGATCTCTCTTCTCCTTAGTCCCAAAAGTTTTTTAGTACTATGTTATTGTATGTTTGAACTAAACTTTTTGCTAGGTGGTGAAGACCAAGAACTCGATGGCTATTGTTAAAGGACACTCATAGTGTGCTTTATTTGATGGCCATGATTATTTTCCACCTAAGCATGGGTATACATTCCTTGGGAATGAGAGTTGTCTCATATTTTGTTTTCCTTGTAAACAACCTTTTGATCCTTTGTTTGTAAAGATTTTTAGATTTCTTATTAAAATAATTAGTGATCTATAATGTATTAGGCCATTAGTTCTTCTTTTGCACTCACACACTAGGGGGCATATGTTATAGATGAATTTGGACATTATTGATCTTATGACTTGAATTGATCCTTTACTACATCCCACTTTAGTAGCCTTAAGTTTCCTAGACCCAGTGTAGAGTATTCTTCTTTGTGCTTATGCATTGCATTAATTCAAATTGCAAATGTCTAGTTAACAACATGTGGGAAGGATCAAAACAATATTAATAAATATAAAATTTATGAAAAATATGTGCTTTGAGCATAAGAAGTAGAATTCATACAATTATGTCGCTAAAAATTTAAGTCCCCAATTATTTGAACCAACTCCAAATCATGTAAATAAAGACTTTATAGTTAAAGAAAGTTAACATTGACACCCAAAGACCATTTCGTTGGAAGAATAGTTTAAAGGTTGTAAAGTTGAATCAGAAAACCCTTGGTCCCTTACCTCTTCATGAGATCCTTAGTTTTTTTCGAGTATAACTTGACTCTTTTAGGGCTTATTGAGCCACTTTTTGGATCCCATTTTATATCAAAATTCCTTTTTTTCTAACTGAGAGTTTGGTGACTAAGTCAGAAGAACCTAAATTCCTGTATATATATTAAGCACCGTTACTTATTCCTGTATATAA
>JAXQQM020067306.1:0-72913 GCA_034641835.2 Pinus albicaulis
CAACTTCACTCCTTCCTTTAAAACAATATGAACCAAATACTTGAATTCTTATTTCCCAAAAGCACATTTGGATATTTTTACATAAAAATGATTGTTCTGAATAATTTATATAACTTTTCCACATGTTTAGTGTGGTATTCCCATGATTTATTATAAATATGTGTATTATCAAAGAAAACCAACACAAATTTTATAAGATGGGATCAAACAAAATTGTTCTTAAGTCGAGCCCGTCGGACTTCAAATGACGATAAACCATAATTCAAACCAAATTCGCGTTCCAAAATAGCCTGCTAACGTCGGCCAATTTTGTGACACGAAAACCAAATGAATTCTGCCCTAATATTTTTCAGGTCCGATGTTGGGCTGGCATACGGAGGGAGAGTTGTGACGCGAATTTCTTATCAAATTCGCCCTAATCTTTTTCGGGTCTAGATTTCCACTGCGCGAGCAGCCCAAACAAAGATCCGCTCCAATCAATTTATGCCACGTGTCCTCAATCAAAACTTGCCCTGCTCCCAGTTGCGGGTGCATTCGATGGCATTTAAGGCGATGGGACATGGATGTGGCGATTTCATATCAATCGCATTAAGTTTTAACGCTATTCAATTAAGTTCCAAGGTTTTCACATCTAATCACATTAAGTTTTAACACTGTTCAAGATCGGACCTCCACTCCTGTTAGCGATTCCGCATGCTCCAATATGATCTGGCCTTCGACTCTCATTAATGATCAGAGATTAATTATGACGGGCGTCCTTCGATTGCATTGCAGTCGGGTCGATAAAATGGCATTTCGCTATGGTTTTTCAAACGAGCCGGTTGCTGGGTTACACTACCTGCTCACTGTGACGAGAAGGAGAAGTGGCCAGCTGAACTACTGCTTAGACCTTGCTGCATATCTGCATTTCTCTCGGTCTCGTCTGTGTCTGTCTTCCTCTGTTTCTTGGAATTCTGCTTCTCTGTCTCCTCTTGTGCCCACTGCTGAGACTGCACACATGCCTCGCCTGCGTCAAAGGATGTGTTGCCGCAGGGGGAGCACTAGAGGTCAACCCCTGCGCACTCCCTCCAGCCCCTCAACCGAGTCGTCTTCCGGCCAGTCCAGTGATTATTACGCAGGTCGCTATCCAAATACTAGGAGTGGGCGGGGTCGGGTTGTAGGATCTGGCCACCGTATGGATTCCCCTGCTCCTCGTTTCCCCACCGCTAGTTCACCTTCTCCCACGATGTGCACTGCGCAATTTTCCTTTAATTTCTCTCTCAACCGCCCATGAATCACAGCTTCAGTCATTGTGGTTTTCTGTGAGGAGGCCCAAACGGAGGAAGAATGCACCCGTCCGGCGGGTCTGAGCTCAAAAAAAGCCGGCCAGCATTCGGGCCTTCAGGAGGGGAGCCATGGCATGAATGTGGAGGTAGCACCTAGTGATCCTGGACCTTCCGAAGGATGGTGCCGAATCGTCGAGGAGTCGGAGGAGTAGTTTGGTTAATTTGTTTTTCTTGCTTCGTGGCCCACTTAATTGGGCTGCTTTTAGATTATTTTACTGTGCTGGACCTTTGTAATATTTTTGAATTCTGTAAATTAAACGTTCAAGACTGGTTTCCCCGTATGAGGGCAATCTTCTTAATTTTTTGATTTTTTGATGACAAATTTGCCATGAGTTTGGGCAATGATTTTGACTTCGGTGTAATTTTATTCCCACTGTTAATAGATTAACTTTACTTAGAAAAAAAATGTTGCCCTGTTTCTATTTTAAACCTGTTTTTTGAAATACAGAGCCATGTTTATATGGTCTACGTATTATACTCTTTCTCTGTATATCTACAGGAACCTTTTTTCTATGAACAGGGTGGATGTTGTAGCGGGCTACTAATGGAAACAAGTGAGCCTGAACCTTACATCTCGGATGCAACAGATGGTTACCAATTTTGGAATCAAGCGAGTCTGATCTTACAAGCGAGCTTGGGTTTCTGCAGATGGTTATCACACTCCTCACATGATTAGCGTTTTTCTATGTTCAAGGATTTTGGGTACTTTAATTTGTATTTGGAACAATGGACGTCGATACTCTATTTGTTGCTTTACTATTCTACATACTGCTATTTCAGTTTCTTATAGATGCCTTGGGAATATTTGGATGCTTTCTCATATTTGTCAATAATCTCCATGTGGACCGTTACTGGGTTTTATATCATGTCCCTGTATGTGACATGGGGTATTTTTATATCATTGTCTGGGATGGGACTTCCACTTTTCTGGATGGATATTTGGGTTCCAATCTTCAAATGTGAAAATGTAATGACTTCATGTACTGTTTTACTTCATATAATATATTCAAAACAGTGTTTTTTCTCTTGTGAAAAAAAAATGATTAATGTTTATCACTCTGCCTTCAAAACTAGCGATGATGGTCTATGTTGTTGGTTTATTTATATGGTCTGATGGTCTTTTTATATTTTAGACATATCACACTCCTCACATGATTAGTGTTTTTCTCTGTTCAAGGATTTTGGGTACTTTAATTTGTATTTGGAACAATGGACGTCGGTACTCTATCTGTTGCTTTACTATTCTACATATTGTTATTTCACTTTCTTATAGATGCCTCGGGCATATTTGGATGCTTTCTCAGATTGTCGATAATCTCCATGTGGACCGTTACTGGGTTTTATATCAAGTCCGTGTATGTGACATGGGGTATTTTTCTATCACTGTCTGGGGTGGGACTTCCACTTTTCTGGATGGATATTTGGGTTCCAATCTTCAGATGTGAAAATGCAATGACTTCATGGACTGTTTTACTTCATATAATATATTCAAAACAACATTTTTTCTCTTGTGAAAAAAAAATGATTAATGTTTATCACTCTGCCTTCAAAACTAGCGATGCTGGTCTATTTTGCTGGTTTATCGATATGGTCTGATGGTCTTTTTATATTTTGGACATATCACACTCCTCACATGATTAGCGTTTTTCTCTGTTCAAGGATTTTGGGTACTTTAATTTGTATTTGGAACAATGGACGTCGGTACTCTATCTGTTGTTTTACTATTCTACATAATGCTATTTCACTTTCTTATAGATGCCTCGGGCATATTTGGATGCTTTCTCAGATTTGTCGATAATCTCCATGTGGACCGTTACTGGGTTTTATATCAAGTCCCCGTATGTGACATGGGGTATTTTTCTATCACTGTCTGGGGTGGGACTTCCACTTTTTTGGATGGATATTTGGGTTCCAATCTTCAGATGTGAAAATGTAATGACTTCATGGACTGTTTTACTTCATATAATATATTCAAAACAACGTTTTTTCTCTTATGAAAAAAAATGATTAATGTTTATCACTCTGCCTTCAAAACTAGCGATGCTGGTCTATGTTGCTGGTTTATTGATATGGTCTGATGGTCTTTTTATATTTTGGACATATCACACTCCTCACATGATTAGCGTTTTTCTATGTTGCAGGATTTTGGGTACTTTAATTTGTATTTGGAACAATGGACGTCGGTACTCTATCTGTTGCTTTACTATTCTACATACTGCTATTTCACTTTCTTATAGATGCCTCGGGCATATTTGGATGCTTTCTCAGATTGTCGATAATCTCCATGTGGACCGTTACTGGGTTTTATATCATGTCCCTGTATGTGACATGGGGTATTTTTCTATCATTGTTTGGGGTGGGACTTCCACTTTTCTGGATGGATATTTGGGTTCCAATATTCAGATGTGAAAATGTAATAGTTTCAT
This sequence comes from Pinus albicaulis, assembly GCA_034641835.2. Taxonomy (NCBI): domain Eukaryota; kingdom Viridiplantae; phylum Streptophyta; class Pinopsida; order Pinales; family Pinaceae; genus Pinus; species Pinus albicaulis. Next base: position 3,752 of record JAXQQM020067306.1, read on the forward strand.
TTTTTTTTTTAAATTGAACCCGCTGTCGCTATACTGACGCCTTGCAAGCATCGGAATTGCAACAGCTTAAAAACGTCGGAAGAGCGACAGTATAAAAACGTCGGACGAGCGACGTTCAAAACATCGGACCACATTTCGTCGGAATTGCGACAGTTTACAAACGTCGGAAGAGCGACGTTCAAAACGTCAGACCACATTTCATCGGAATTGCGACAGTTTACAAACGTCGAAAGAGCGATGTCCAAAACTTCGGACCACATTGCGTCGGAATTGCGACAGTTTAAAAACGTCGGAAGAGCAACGTTCAAAACATCGGACCATATTTCGTCGTAATTGTGACAGTTTACAAACGTCAGAAGAGCGACGTTCAAAACGTCGGACCACATTTCGTTGGAAGTGCGACAGTTTACAAACGTCGGAAGTGCAACGGTTTGGGAAACGTCGGAAGAGCGACGCTTGTTTGGAAGCGACAGAAAAAGTGTCGATAGTGCGACACATTTTAAGTGCGTCGGAACTGCGACGGTATGGCAAACCACATTTTTCCCGCCCTCGAACTGTCGCTCTTGCAACGACTATGTGTCGGAATAGCGACGAATTGGCCATCGAAAATTCCGCCAAATTTTATAGTGGAAAGTTTCCAAGATTATTGCACTAGATTCAATAATGTTTATAATGCACTTCCCCCAGACATGAAACCTCCATTAGGCTTAGCCTTGGCTAAATTTCTAGAGGGCTTTGATCCTGAAATGGCCTACCATCTAAGAGAAAGATACCCCTTAACTTTAGAAGATATGCAAAGGGGAGCCTTAAGTGTGGAAGCAAATTTGATTGAGAAAAGAGCTAGATTGAAATCAGAAAAAAGAGTTACATATAGGGATGATACAATGGCATCAACCTCATCATCAGATACTAAAATTGATAACTTAGTGAAGGTGACGGAGAGAATGCTTGAAAAGATAAATCTGAATGATAGAGTGCCTCCTAGAGAGAATCAAAACAACCCCCAAAACAGAAATAGAAACCCAAATTTTAGAAGAGACCCTAATCAAGATAGGAAAAGAGACAATGACCAAAAAATTAGACCTCCCTTCCAACAAAATCATGTAGATCAAGAAGAGAAAAGGGAAATTTAAAGGTTGGAAGAAAATCATGTAAACCTGATAGGATCTGACAGTGAGACAGATGTTTTTCTCACTGAAGAAGAACAAGGATTCTTCTCCGTAGAAAAAACTGAAAAAAACCATGAGGATTTCAAATATTATAGATTGGGGTTTGAAAATGCAATCATGGAGGTACACAAACAATATAATCTTAGAAGCAAAGGGAACCCAGAAATTCCAAATGAAAAAAACACTAGTACTGTTGTTAGGAAGACTTCAGAAAATCAGCCTAAGAAAACAGCCAGCAACACCAACATTTTGGCCAAAAAAACTAATCTAAATAAAGACGAAAACAGCCAACAAAGTGTTGAAAAAAGCTGCCCTAGTACTTCTGCTAGTGGCCCTAAAAAATCTGTCCCAAATAACAGTCCAAATAAAGTTCAGCAAATCAGAATTGTAAATGACAAAACATATGTAAATATGTCAAGAACAATAGTTCCTTTCAACCTTTAAGGGGAAATTGCCAATATCAAAATCACCATACCCTTAGCTGAACTAGTAACTCAAGATGTATATAAAAATCAAGTTCTAAAAGCTTTGAATATAGGCAGTGACACTGATACTTTAAACTTGACAGATGATAAACCATAATTATTATTTGGTCCTGAAGTTGAAGGAAAATACCAATAAGGGGTTATCCCTCCCTTCTACGTTAGCTTAAATATACATGATAAAATCTTTCATAATGCCATGTTATAATTTGGAGCTTCACATAACCTCATGCCCAAAGTAATAATGGAAAGCTTAGGCTTGGAAATTACTAAACCATATAAGGACCTATATTCTTTTGATTCAAGTAGATTCAAATGCTTGGGTTTAATCAAGGATTTATGTGTTAACCTTTCTCAAATTCCTGCTAAGAGTTTAGTGTTGGGAAAAATAATGAGAGGGGGGGTGAATCAGTATTTACTGCATAATCAAATCTTTTTACTTTTTCATTCCTTAAAACCCATACGCTACTTTCCTTCAGTAAACTAGCGTATATACGTGGATCCCCTTTATGAAACTAGCATATACACAGAGATCTAGATATGTCATTAAATCTTCACTTCTATTATTCCATCATTCATTCATCAGATGTTTAATAAACAGTAATCATGTGCAGTAAGAACAGAATAAAGCATCACACAAAGCATCACACATGAACACCAGGATTTTTAGGTGGAAACCCAAATCGGGAGAAAACCACCGCTGCAGTTGCTCAGCCTTCAATATTTTATTATAGAGAAAACATCTTACAACATATGTGCTGGCGCAGACTTGACCAGCACGCAGGCACCCACCTGCGCTCGTTTACCAGCCTCTCCTGGAAAGGAGCTCCAACCCCCTGACTCGTTTACCAGCCTCTCCTGGAAGGGAGCTACGACCCCCCGATCTCGTTTACCAGCCTCACCTGGAAGGGAGCTACGACCCCCTGACTGAAGGCTACAACCTTCAACACCACCTTGGACCACGTTTCATCAATTTTCACACTGGATCCAACAACTTCAATAGAACACCACTTGCAGGCCACATTTCATCATATTTTCACACTGGACCCTTTCCATACTTTTAAGCACAAACATACATCACCAACAGATACATATCAACACAGATCAGATAGCAGAAACACAGCAGAACAGATCAGATATTTCATACCCCTTGCTTTAGCAAACCCTAGTTTGCATACGCGCTTTCCCTTCACTGATGTCGCGTATATACGTGCTTCCGTCCACACAAACCAGCGTATACCTCAGTGTATATTTTATTGCGCATACGCGCTTTCTCTTCGCTGAAGCTGCGTATATACGCGCTTCCTCCGCGGCGAAGTAGCGTATAGATCTTCAATCATTACAGAGTAGCATACTTCATCAGATCAGATATTCAGTTCAGATCTACCCTTTTGCTTCAGACAGATGTTCGCCTAGATGCTCGCCTCATCACAGATCTAAGCCTTCCATAATCAGATCTAGCAAATACAAGAGCAATTCAGATCTAGATCCCCTTCTTCATCATTGGTGCATCATCCATTCAGATTTATCATTCAAGTGTAACCCTTTCCATTCAGATATACTTCAGAGAGAAGTATTCATTCAAGCTCAGACATCTTGCACCCACACTCATGATTTTCACAATGAATTTCTTCTCCTTATATAGGTTTATCCTTTTCAATACCATGAGCCCCCTTTTTCAATACCATGGGCCAAAACAATACCATGAGCCCAAAACTACCTGGACGGGGTCAATTAGGTGGATCATTACCCAATACAATGGGTCAATACCATGGTGGTTACCCCTGGTTTTGCACTTTTTGAGCGCTTTTGCCCATACGCGACTTGGAACGTTCTTTTCCGCGTGCATACGCGACTTCCCTTAGACAGATCCGCGTATTCATAGAGACATACTCTTTTCATCATACTTTGAGCACATTCTGAATTCCTTTCTTCATTGCCTTCTGTACACACTGTAGATACATCATTTTTCTTCATCAAGAACATATTCTAGCAAGCACAACTTCATCAAGTAAGTTGCCATCATCTTTATCAAGTGGTTTGCCTTTCAGGGACAACTCTTAACATCATAATATCAACAAGCATCATATCACATCAGATTTACATCATTTACCAAGTCCATCAAGTCAGGCATAACTTCATCAGGTGGATTGCCATCAAGGACAACACATGTCAACAGTCGCATGTCTCCATCTTCATTTAGTGGGTTGCCATCAAGGACAACACTCTGCATCATATTTCCAACAATCTCCCCCTTTGGACTTGATGGCAACCACGATGGTGTTTGGTTACCACAACAGATAAGTATATTGACACCATGTCACTCTCCCAATTCTTTGACACCATTATCTGCATTCAAACACCATGTCATTTTCCCCCTTTGACATTAAGGGCAAAGGGCGGATCAAAACCAGCGGATCAAAACCAACACACTCTCCCCCTTTGACATCAAGGGCAACGGGCGGATCAAAACCAACACATTTACCCCCTTTTCTCCTCATGTAGAAGAAGCGTTCTGCAGATCTGATGTATACTGAAGTGACCAAGCTCCCCCTGAGTTCATGCTGAATCTTCAAACATATTTTTCAATGAAGTACATGACTCTATGAACTTCCTATCACCAAAAGACTCATACTTACATCAAATATCCAACCAAGTGGATTTACATATAAGACTCCAGTACCCAACCAAGTGGGTTTACACAATTCAACTCAGCTACCCAACCAAGTGGGTTTACAAAAATTGACTCAGCTACCCAACCAAGTGGGTTTACAAATTTGACAAGTCCTTACATGACTGAATATTACAATTTTACATCATGGGTCTCAACCAGACCTTTTCATCAAAATACAAATATGAATTTTCATAATCAATACCAAAAAGACCTCAAGAGAGATCAAATATCAGAACCACCATAATGCCAGCAATGCATTATACTCAGCAAAACTAATGCTCCCCCTGAATCTGTGCATCCATGCATCCTTTTCATATGACTAAGGCTCCCCCTTAGTTTGTGCATCCTGAAAACTTCCACCAACAAATCATCAAGGCATCTTCATCAAAACATTAGAAACAAAATTATGAGAACTGGAACACCACCAGAGATACCAAACAGTATCAGAGATACCAAACAGCATTGTAGCTGTGCTGAAGAGAGCTGAACCAACCAAAAATTGTTAGCAACCAACCATACGCGGTTTTATGTGCAGGAACTCGCGTACATACGCGACTGTGTTTCAGGAAACCCGCGTATCCCAAGCCATCTTCTAAATTTCAACCAGATCTGATTCTTTGTAAGGCAAAGACAGTGTTCAGCTTCTTTCCGAGACATTTGAATGCTTCCTTGGACTACAGATAGATAGAATAGTGTAGTTGTGTCTTCAAGCGTCATCCAACGGTTGTAGCATCAGCACAATAGTAACCAAGCCTTCAGATTCTTTGTAGCATCAATACAATCTTTCCAAGAGAGATTCTCATATCAGAACAACATCTTCACATAGGTGTCAAGAAATCATACATGTGGTCCAACATCACCATGATCTTCAAAATTTAACATGAAGTAACATATGTAGGCAAAAGATCTCTCAACCATAGTAACAAACTCTGCATGATTTATTTCTGAATCAAATGACATCCAACTCATCCATGTGTGAGTACAAAAGATAATTATCAGCAACCAGGGCTCAAAAAATCATTATAATAAACCATGTATCAAGTCATCATCATTTGAGCATGAGTATCACAAAAACCAAAGAATAAGCAGTCATATTTCCAACAATGCAATCATTAGTATTCAACCTGTTGCTCCCCCTAAACCAGTGCTCTTCCTTAACTTGTGCAATCTGAAACACTTTCAACAGCGAGTCATCAGCAACAATCTCTGCATGATCAGTCCTCATCTCTGAGTTATAAGACTTTCATCTCAACAACGAATGCTCTTCATCATAAAGCAACCAGGCTTCATCCATAATCGTCAACACAAGAACCCATGTATCATTTCATTATCATGAGTATAACCAAAATAATGCTAACAGTGCAATCATCAGCAGTCAGACTAATGCTCCCCCTGGACCTCTGCTCCAGATCTTCAACTATCAGATAAATTCTCTTATCATCAATGCATACGCGACTGTGTCTGATGAAACTCGCGTGTATACGCGACTTTGTTTCATAGAACCCGCGTATGGAAAGTGAAGCATAGAAAATTTTCATCTTCCTTCATTTCCTCCTGAGCTTGTACCTCCTGTACCTGTCCTTTCCACATCAGATGCGCTGTCAGAAGTAAACATAACCAGAATAAACAAATCAACCTTGAGAGTCATCATGCATTGCTCCCCTTGTGACGATACATTACTAGATCTCATAATGTATCTCACATCATTCCTGCAGTCAATAAGAAAGGTCAGCTTCAGAGGCGGATGACTGCAGTAGGGTCAGAATTCCCTACGTTTCTGATCGGTCCTCCTTCTTTTTCCAAATTTTCTTGAGCTTTCCAACTGTGTGCTGAAAATTGTACACTTTCCCAGATCTGTTCATCCTGCATTCTTTTTCTACATGTCCATACTTGTTACAAGAATAACATCTCATGTGTCCATAAGAATCATAATGAGTATTTCTATTCTTCCTCCTTTTACAATCAACTGCTTTATGTCCATACATGTTACATGAGAAACAATATCCCCTGAAGAAACTAGAGTACCTTTCTGAGTAGAACCTGTTTGTTTGTGGCTGAAATGATCTGCTCCTGCAATTTGCTGCAACATGCTCATAATTATGACATTTAAAACATTCAACGTTCTTGAATGAATTCTTTTGAGAATTCATGATTGTTGGTTGATCTTTTGTCTCTTTCAACACTTTAGGTTTTGCATTGACATTCTCTGAATTTTTGGCACTTCCTTGTGAGCTAGATTCTCCTTTAACATTTTCATGGAAACCAAGACCATGTTTGATAGCAGGAGACCTTTGATTACTCAGAATATTGTCCAAAATATTAGTACTGTCTTGAAACCTCAAAAGTTTAATCTTTTCTTCTAATTTATCTTTGAGAATGTTTACCTCAACCTCCAAGGCTTGACATTGCTTTGTCATGCTTTCTTCTTTCCTTCTTCCATCTTCTACTTGATCCTTCAGATTTAGGATCTCTTCTTTCAACCAATTTTCGTTTTCTTCACATGTTTGTTGCAGCTCTTCATTATTCTTGTTTGATGCTTCGAGATCTTCTTTGAGGGAGACAATTTCTGCTTCAAGTCTTGCATTCTTCTTATTTGATTTATCTAAGTCTTCTTTGAGGGAAATGATTTCTGCTTCAATTCCTTCCTTTTCAAATGATGGTAGATGTTCCTCACTCTTCTTACTTGATGCTTCAAGTTTTGCTTGTAGAGAGATGATTCTAGCTTCAAGACCTTCATTCTTCCTTTTTGATTTTTCCAGATCTGCTTTTAGAGAAACGTTTTCTGCTTCAAGTCCTTCAAGATCTGTTTGTAGAGAGATGATTCCAGCTTGATATCCTTTACTTCGACTGTATACATCATCGAACATCCTTTTCATTCTAAATATCAAAGCTTTGTTAGCTGCTTCCTTCTCATTAAATATTCTTTGTTGATCTTTGATAACTTCTTCTATATCCACAACTTTACTCTCACTATCTACATCATTGCTTGCACAGATAAGATTACAAGGATCACTATCAGATTCATCTTTGTCAACTTCTGTTGTACCAATTTTCTGAGACATCTCCTTACTTTGAGTATTTTGCTTCTGTGCCATGAGTACTTGTAGAGCTTGGTCAGAATCTTCTTCGGCTTCTTCTAGGTCGATAACATATTCTTCACTATTGTTTGTACCACTAAGATCATGCAAAGGATGACCCCAATCACTATCTGATTCATCTTCTTTGATTTCTGGTATCCATGTTCTCTGAAATATTTCCTTTCTCCGAGTGGGCTTCTTCTTTTGCTTCTTTCCCATTATGACGGATCTCCTTCAAGCGATCAAGCTTCTGCAGAAGGACCACCCTCTGATACCAATTGTTGGGAAAAATACTGAGAGGGGGGGGGTGAATCAGTATTTACTGCATATTCAAAACTTTTTACTTTTTCATTCCTTAAAACCCATACGCTACTTTCCTTCAGTAAACTAGCGTATATACGCGGATCCTCTTTATGAAACTAGCGTATACACAGAGATCTAGATATGTCATTAAATCTTCACTTCTATTATTCCATCATTCATTCATCAGATGTTTAATAAACAGTAGACATGTGTAGTAAGAACAGAATAAACCATCACACAAAAAATCACACATGAACACCAGGATTTTTAGGTGGAAACCCAAATCGGGAGAAAACCACCGCTGCAGTTGCTCAGCCTTCAATATTTTATTATAGAGAAAACATCTTACAACATATGTGCTGGCGCAGACTTGACCAACACGCAGGCACCCACCTGCGCTCGTTTACCAGCCTCTCCTGGAAGGGAGCTCCAACCCCTTGACTCGTTTACCAGCATCTCCTGGAAGGGAGCTACAACCCCCTGACTGAAGGCTACAACCTTCAGCACCACCTTGGACCACGTTTCATCAATTTTCACACTGGATCCAACAAATTCAATAGAACACCACTTGCAGGCCACATTTCATCATATTTTCATACTGGACCCTTTCCATACTTTTAAGCACAAACATACATCACCAACAGATACATATCAACACAGATCAGATAGCAGAAACACAGCAGAACAGATCAGATATTTCATACCCCTTGCTTCAGCAAACCCTAGTTTGCATACGCTCTTTTACTTCACTGATGTCGCGTATATACGCGCTTCCGTCCACACAAACCAGCGTATACCTCAGTGTATATTTTATTGCGCATACACGCTTTCTCTTCTGCGAAGCCACGTATATACGCGCTTCCTCTGCGGCGAAGTAGCGTATAGATCTTCAATCATTACAGAGCAACATACTTCATCAGATCAGATATTCAGTTCAGATTTACCCTTTTACTTCAGACAGATGTTCGCCTAGAAGTTCGCCTCATCACAGATCTAATCCTTCCATAAGCAGATCTAGTAGATACAAGTACATTTCAGATCTAGATCCCCTTCTTCATCATTGGTGCATCATACATTCAGATTTATCATTCAAGTGTAACCCTTTCCATTCAGATCTACTTCAGAGAGAAGTATTCATTCAAGCTCAGACATCTTGCACCCACACTTATCTTTTGCACAATGAATTTCTTCTCCTTATATAGGTTTATCCTTTTTCAATACCATGAGCCCCTTTTTTCAATACCATGGGCCAAAACAATACCATGAGCCCAAAACTACCTGGATGGGGTCAATTAGGCGGATCATTACCCAATACCATGGGTCAATACCATGGTGGTTACCCTTGGTTTTGCACTGTTTGAGCGCTTTAGCCCATACGCGACTTGGCACGTTCTTTTCCGCGTGCATACGCGACTTTCCTTAGATAGATCCGCGTATTCATAGAGACATACTCTTTTCATCATACTTTGAGCACATTCTGAATTCTTTTCTTCATTGCCTTCTGTACACACTGTAGATACATCATATTTTCTTCATCAAGAACATATTCTAGCAAGCACAACTTCATCAAGTAAGTTTCCATCATCTTTATCAAGTGGGTTGCCTTTCAGGGACAACACTCAACATCATAATATCAACAAGCATCATATCATATCAGATTTACATCATTTACCAAGTCCATCAAGTCAAGAATAACTTCATCAGGTGGATTGCCATCAAGGACAACACATGTCAACAGTTTCATGTCTTCATCTTCATTCAGTGGGTTGCCATCAAGGACAACACTCTGCATCATATTTCCAACATTTAGTAATAGACATAGTGGTAGTCGACATTCCCCCTAAGACTGGCATGCTTTTATCAAGATTATGGGGAGCCAAACTTCAGGGGAGCCTTCAAATGGACATGTCTTATGACACCATCCCAGTTTTAACCAAACTAGAACATTATATAGGGAATCCCACATGAAATACATGGTGAGAAATATAGATAGGCCAAAAAATTCTCCTTTCTACTCCATCCATTCAAATTTGGATTCATTTATCTTATATAATGAAGATGAAATCAGTCAACAAGAAAAGGAAAACAAGGAAGAATTCAGTCCACCAGAACAGTCAAATATGCCATCAACTCAAGAAAAGAATAGTTCAAACTTTAGCAACCTTCAACAGTAGAAATAAAATGAAAATGAGATCGAAATACCTTGGAAAATAAACTTTGATGGCTCTTGTAGCAAATTAAGTTTAGGGGCTAGTGTATGGATACATAATAAAAACAAAGGATTTTCCTATAAATTGGATTTTCCATGCACAAATAACATTGCTGAATATGAAGCCCTCCTTATTGTCCTACACTCACTCAAAGATTTAGGAGCTAAAAGAATATCAGTCCAAGGGGATTCTAAGCTAATTATCAGACAGATTAAAGGGGAGTATTCAACCAAAAACCCAAAACTCAAAGAATATAGAAATGTTTCCCTTGATCTCCTAAAAACCTTTGAAAAATATGAACTCATTTTCATCCCAAAAGCTCAAAATCATCTAGAAAATGAACTTTCCTTTGCTGCTAGTAATTGCCAAATACCACAGACAAATGAAAAATTCAATATAAAGGTAAAAAGCAGGCCTGCAATACCTGACAATGAATATTATTGGCAAGTGTTTGAAGGAGACAAACACATAGATTATTTTCTGAAATCAAAGAATGACTTTGCCATACTAACACCTACTTCAAGCCATGAGGAAATTTTTTTAAATGAAGAACAAATCCATAAAACAGAGCTGTCCTTTTCTGCTGATATAAACCATTTTGAATATCCTTTCAGACCAGAAATAGTTGACAATACAGATCAAAAATACCTGGAAGTTTTACAATGTAAAAATGATACAATTCCAAGAGGTCTTGCACCATTAGAACATTTGTTTGACTTCAATGATGTAGCCAAAGAACCAAGAATGGAGCCTATAGAAACAAACATAGAAGAAAATAACATAGGCAGCCTAACAGAACCCAAAATGATCAAGCTATCTAGCACTCTCCCAGCTCATATCAAACAGCAATACATAGAACTTTTCAAAGAATTTAGATATGTGATTGCATGGGTATAAAAGGATCTGAAATCATATGATACCAGCATCATTCAACATAAAATTCCTCTTAAGGAAAATCAGAAACCTTTCAAACAAAAACTTAGAAGGATAAATCTTGTTTTACTGCCTTTAGTTGAGAAAGAGATTAAGAAAATGTATGATGTTGGGATCATAGTTCCCCTCAGGTATTCAAAATGGGTTTCCAACTTAGTATATGTTAGGAAAAAGACTGGGGAAATTAGGCTCTGCATTGATTTCAAAAATATAAATAGAGCCTCCCTTAAAGATAACTATCCCTTGCCAAAAATGGATCATATACTTCAAAGGGTGGTTGGGTCTAAGAGAATTTCACTGTTGGATGGGTTCTCAGGTTACAACTAAGTATTAGTACTCCCAAGTGATCAACATAAAACTGCTTTTGCTACACCTTGGGGTACATTCATGTATGTCAAAATGCCATTTGGTTTAATGAATGCAGGGGCCACCTTCCAAAGGGCCATGGACATAGCCTTCTCAGAAGACATTGGCTATTTTATAATCATTTACCTTGATGACATTACTGTTTTCTCTAAAACTGATGAAGAACATTTGATTCATTTAAGAAAAGATTTTGAGAAATGTAGGAAATATGGCTTATCTTTGAATCCCAAAAAGACACTCTTTGGTATCCAATAAGGAAAGCTTCTTGGCCACATAATTTCTGAAGAGGGAATCAAAGTAGACCCCAAAAGGATTGATGGCATATTAAATATCATCCATCCTAGAAACCTCAAAGATTTACAATATTTCATTGGGAAGATAATTTTTTTAAGGAGGTTCATCCCTAACCTTGCTGAGCTATTAAGAAATATCACAAACATGCTAAAGAAAGAGATAGGTGTTAAATGGACAATACAAGCTAAAGAATCATTTGAACTAGTGAAACAAGCTCTTACTCAAACACTGGTTCTCATAAGTCTTGATTTCACCAAAGATTTATACATCTTTTCTTTTGCATCTGAACATACAATAGTTGTAGTATTACTACAAAAGAACAATATGGGGCAAGAGAAACCAATATCCTTTTTTAGTAGGGCCTTAAGAGATGCTCCACTCAAATATAACATCATGGAGAAACAAGCCTTAGCCTTGGTAAAAGCATTGAAATACTTTAGAGTCTATATTTTGCATTCTCATATCATTGCTTTTGTCCTACACACAGTTGTCAAGGATATTCTAAGTCAAGACCCTGATGGTAAAAGGGGAAAATGGATTGCTATTATTCTAGAATATCACTTAGAAATCAGGCCTACCAGACTAATCAAAGGGCAGGGATTAGAAAAACTCATGGCCGAATCAAACTTCCAAGCACTAGATATGAATATGGTTAATGTTTTGGAAGAAACAGAAGAATTCACAGTTCCATTTATTGAAGAAAATTTTGTGAATTCACCTTGGTATGTTGATATCATATATGTTCTACTTTATCTGAATACCCCTCCTTCTCTGACTAAAACTAAAGCTAGATTTTTGAAGCAAAAAGATTTAAATTATTGCATATTAGATGGGTTTTATATTGGAAGAATGTTGTTGGAATATTGCTTAAATGTTTGCCTGAGATTGATGCAGGAAAAATCATGCATGATCTGCATGAGGGAGAATGTGGAGGACATTTGTACTGGAAAACTACGGCAAATAAAATCCTCAGATCTGATTACTATTGGCCTACCATTTTCCCAGACACTCAGAAACTTGGCATGTCTTGCCATAAGTGTCAATTTTTTTATGGCAAAAGAAAACTCCTTCCTTTACCCTTACATCCCATCAGTGTTGAGGCTCCCTTTCAACAATGGGGCTTGGAATTCATTGGGGAAATTCACCCATCTTCATCAGCCCAACATAAATGGATCCTCACTGCCATTGATTATTTTACCAAGTGGATAGAAGCCATACCTTCTAGGAATGCTACTGACTCTGTCATTATCAAGTTCCTTGAAACCAACATACTATCCAGATTTGGTTTTCCTAGAAAAATTATCACAGACAATGTTGTTGCCTTCAAATATAAAATAATGATTGACTTCTTCCATAAGTATCATATTACCTTGGGTCATTATACTACCTACTATCCTCAAGGAAATGGATTAGCTGAATCCTCCAACAAAAGCCTTGTCAATATTATCAAAAAAAAATTGGAGCAGAATAAAAAATCATGGCATAGTAAGCTTATTCATGCTTTATGGGCTGATATATTAACCACCAAAATCAATAAATGTGTCCCCCTATAAGTTGGTTTATGGCATGGATGCATTCTTCCCAACATCTTTAGGAGTTCCTGTCATAAAACTCCTTCAAGAAGTACAAGTTGAAGAAAATGATATGCAGAGAAGGATCAATCAGACCATTCTTTTACAGCAGTCCAGAGAGGAAGTGTACAAGAGAACACAAACAATCCAAGAGAGTATCAAGAAATTATTTGACAAAGAGGAATAAAGAAAATTATTTCCAAGTTGGAAATATAGTTCTAAAGTGGGATTCTAGAAGGGAAGAAAAGGGAAAACATGGAAAATTTTAGAATCTATGGAAAGGGCCCTACATTATTCATTCTATCAGGGGTCATAATGCATTCTTTTTGCAAGAGCTAAATGGAGAAGATTTATTTGGAGGTCCTGTCAATGGCAGGATGCTCAAGCACTACTTCTGTCAAGAGTCTTAGTATCAAAATTTTTATTCATTGTACATAACATAGTTGAAAATAAATCATGAAAAATACACAAAATAATAAAAGAACAGAAAAAGAAAAAAAGGCAGATTCAAAAGAGATATGGCCCCATGCCCAAAAAAGAGAATTTCTGAAAGTGAGCAAGTATAAGTGCCACTGCTGATTAAAAATTATATATTTTTCAGTCATCTAGCCTAATCATGGTTGAAAATACTTTTAATTTATGTTGATAAGTTAATAGAAGAATTGATTGTCAAAATGATTTTAGACTTAGCTTATCAGAGAGGATAGATTAGGAGAATATAAAGATGTTGGTTCCACATGCTCAAAACAGAACCAAAGAGATAGATAAGGATGCATTACTACTGACAAATCATAGCCTTATATTTCTGAATTTACTTTATGCAAATAATGTTTGTGTGCAGCTTGTTCCAAATGCCACAACCATGGTTGATCAGACTGTCTAATCCTGATTTGAACCATGCTTTAAATTTTCATGTCAAATAGCTAGAGAACTAAGATTGCCAAACAGTTTAATATTGGAAATCAGTTAGTATAGATAGAAAAATAAAGAGTTCACCAGTTTAATCCGGACTCTTGGAAGAAATAAGGATAGGATTAGATAGTTTATTTCTATTTTCAAAAATAAAATGCCAAAGAGTTTTCTAGTTCAAATGCACTCAAAGGAAGAAAAATGCTAGGACAAAGTAAGATTGGGTAGGTAGAGATGTTTTAAAAGAGATTACATGTTGCAGATTGATAAAAGTTGTCTTTTTTCAGAGAAATATCAGCAAGAAAAGGAGGACTCTGCCCAATGGATAAGGCATTGGTCTGCTGAAACTCAAATATTATTTTCTAACGTTCTGGACACCTTAAAAAGAAATTTGTCCTCCCCAAGTGGAGCCACTGTTAGTCATCAATAATTTTGATCTTATCCAAAGATGACTAAGTTGAAAATATCAGATTTCTAGAAACAGCATTTGAAGAAACATTGTGAGTTCTAGAAATATCACGGCCTTCATTATCCTAAATCTATCAGTTTACCAAAAATCTTCATCTATGCCTCCTAAAAATATCACCCTTCTGTCTCAAAAAGAAGCTTATTTAAGGCTATTTATCCTTGTTTTTATTAGTCCATTTCCCTCTGAAAAAATCCCATTTTCCCTTTATCAACTCTTCATTTCCTCTGAAAAACCCCCTTAAACCATTATAAACACTTTTGTTTGGTTTTAAACCCCTTTTCTAACCTATTGGAAACTTCAAAAAACCTTTAAAACCTCTGTTTTTAACCCTTTCCGCCCCTTTCTATGCATAAGGTTTTAAGCGCGTTTTGGCTTAGCGTTAGCCCCCTTTTCCGCTATACGACTGGCTCCTTGACCGAGCGCTAAGCCCATCGGCGATCAGTGCATCACATTTTCTAAGTTCCACTTCCCTTTTCCTTTTCTTTCCGATGATTGATCCACCGATGAGATCCTGACCATTGATCCATCAGATTCGACGACCATTGCATCATCGCACTCCATCGCATTGGTGCCTCACCCTTTCCCTTCCGCCTTTCCTTTTCTCTGCCGATGCAATCCCCCAAGTAAATCTCTGCCGTTGATTATTATCCTGATCCAACGGCCCACACTTCATCGCACATTGCATCGGCCATCGCACATCGCATCGGGATTCTGCCTTCCCCTCATCCACCATATTTAAAACTTCGATCTCCCTATCTCCCAATTCAATCACAGCCATCGATCTCCCAGATTGGACGGTGCAGGTTCATTGTGGGGGCACCAATCCAAGGTAGCTCATACTCCCTAGTCCCCCCGTAGTTAAATCTCCACCGTTGATCGTTTCCCGATCCAACAGCCCGCATTCTCCCATTCACTGTTGAGGCACCCGCTGACGAAACCCTTTTGTACCCTCAGTTCCCCCCGCAATATATCCCGACCATCGATCCCATTGATCTAACGGCCACCACTCATCCCAAGTCTCAGACCCCGCCCTTTTCATTCACCTTGCGAACTTATCTCGACCGTTGATCTTATCAATCCAATGGTCACCATTGATCCATAGTTATAACCCCGCTCGGTGAGAAGTTCGCTCCCGAAAAAAAAGATGACCTCATCAACGCTAGCCCACCGCCCACTACTCCACCCATCGACCAATCGCCCTTTGACACCCGTCCTCCACTATCCCCCGCCACCGCACATGTCCCCAGCTTCGCGCTGATCCTGGACCATCGATCTGGCTCCCCCAGATCTGACGGTCCTTGCACCATTTCGTGCCCGATCTCTCCAAACCTTCCCACCGTGCATCTTGCATGTGAAATGGGTGGTTTCTTGAAGCCACACATCACCCTCCAACGGGTATCGCGTTCGTTTGCGGCAAAACCATAAACCGCCTATCCCCCGCGTGAAAACCATTCGTGGTTTTCCAAAACTGGCATCCTTCATTTTCGTGCCAAAATTCAATTTTTTGTGATTTTTTGCCTGTTTCATCTATGGAACCTCTCCCTCTGCATACCACTCCTTCCTCTGCATAGCTCCTCTACCTCCCCAAACCTCTGAAACACAGTATAACCGCAAAAACGCGGGTTTTATTAATTTAAGTGTTTTATTGTGAAGGTTTAATGGTGGCTCTGAGTAAAAGGGCCATCCCACAGTCAACTCTACAATGAATGGACTTGGATGACGATCCAAAAGGCTCAAAAGAGAAAATAAAGGGATCCAGGGTTCAATATTAATGATCGATCAGTTCCTCATGAGCATTGATCCATTACAAAGCCCTCCAACACACCAAGAAGACACCTGTAGACAAACAGAAGCAAGAAATAGTGAAGACCGAAGGAAGAAGACTGAGATTAAAGGCTTAAAACAAATATTAAGGATAAAAGCCAAGACTAAATAGATAAAGCAATTTTTTAGACGCAGAAACAGAGAAAGACAACAAGGAAGTTTAATTAAAGGTTAAGGTTGTTAAAGTAAAAATTCGCCTTTCAAGAAGCAGTGATTAAAGACAAATGAATCAAAGGTTTGAAGAAGTCCTAAAGTGGAAAAAGCCAGCAAAAGATGATTATAAAGGCTTAAGGAAAAATCAAATCCTTAGAGTAGAGGATTAAAGTCTAATAAAAGAATTAAAAGGGACAAAGATGAAAATATTAGTTCTTTAAAAATCAGTGATTAAAGGCTAAAAGTTGAAAGATAAAGGATCCAGGATAAAAGTAGTTTTTTAATAGAAACAAAGAAAGACAGTGAAGAAAATTAATTAAAATACAAATCAAGACTAAATTCCTAAAAACATAGTTTATTGGTTCAAAACAAGGAAAATTAAACCAAAAGCAACCTCGAATGAATCAAACAGAGAGCAGTTATTCCCTTAAAATATCCAATTGCCACATGTAGCCTACTTTCTACCTGCAAGAACTAATCAAACAGTTGTTGCATAAAGATATTTTAAAAATATGTCAGGCAGTCAGGTAAAAGATATTTTAAGCTGTCAGGTAGTCAGATAAAAGATATTTTGTGCTGTCAGACAGTTATTGTAAAAGATAGAAATAGGCTGCAAATTCAAACTTTCCACCTATCTTTCCTTAAAGAGTTAAGATAGAGTTATCAAACAGAGAAGTAGTTGTACACCTATTTTTGTCTTATGCCTTGCATGGTTTTCAAGGCTAGAAATACATTTACTCTGTAATTAATAATCCTCAAACCCTAGATCAGTTCCACCTCCTCATTTGCAGCATAAATATTGCATTCAAACTCAATGTAATGTGGGCATTTTTTATGACTCTTTGAAGTAATACATAGCTCTGTTGAAGTTGAAAAGAAATTGATGTTATGGAACCTGTGGATGTTTGGACCTGTTTGTTAATGGAGAAAGCTCTGTCATTGGATCCCTGAGCTTGGTTGTTGGTGAAGTATTCTAATCTATTAATTTTTTTCCTGTTTTCCATTATGTTTCATCACTTCTTACTACATTAGAGTAAAAATTTTAGGCTAAGAAATGTCTCCTAGAAGAACCTTAGGCTTGTTTACTCTTCATTGTTTTATGTTTTCTTCTGCTAAGGCATTCTAGAGAATTCTTAATTGCTCTCTTGAACCCGTATTCTTTTTTATTTCTTAAATAGTTCAATACAGTTGGCCTCAATAATGATTTATGGTTTTCCCTGATTACTTGTTGCCACTTAAAAACTGTTTCTAAATTCTCCCTTCAAAGTACCATTGTTTACAGTCCGCCAAAGAGGTCTGTTTTGATCATACCCTTTTTTCTTGCTTAAATAATTGTTTTAAAGGTCTTTATAGCTATAATCAAAGATGTCTAGGAGTTCCCTCTTCTATGAATGCAGTTATTTGTAAATCTTAAATTTTTTCTTATCCTTGAAGGTGAAATCACTAGAAGTTAAATGAGCTTCTCGCCTTCTATATTTCATTGGAAAATTTTGTCTTGGAATTATTATTTACTGAAGTCTGGTTTCTAGAATTTATGGTTAGCCCTGTCTATGGAATGCTTCTTCATGTTTAGATGATGTTTTAAGTCCCTTTGTTTATAAGTACATATAATTAAGGATTCTTAGTTGCCCTTAGTTCTACTTTTCATTCTAAACCATTGATGTCTATTTCATTTCACCTAAAAAACTTTGTAGATCCACTAGCCAAGTTAGATTTTCCCTTTGATACCCCTGATCCCTTTACAAACTTGTTACAAATTCCACTTGACTCCATTGCCCAATGATTTAGAGATTTCACTTTTCTATCTATACTACCTAGATCACTATGTCTCACCAAACAATCAAACAAACTCATGCTTAATAACTAGCCTAAAATCAACCTTTTACAAGCAAACAAGTCATATCTTGGCAAACAATTTAGAGATCCCTCTCTGAGACTAGGAAGGCTAGGTCCTAGAACTCTAAAGACTAGTTTTGATGTTGCCTTGTCATTTGGTATGCCAATCTACCAAATCACAGGACCCCAACATTCTCTATGGCTCCTATGAATTCCCATAGTGTTCCTATGCCTACTTCATTTGCATCGACTATGGTTCTTAATAGTAGTCAGCTGGTAAGGTTAGGAACCTTCACTCCTTGTTTTTCCCAATTTACGGTTCTATATCCTCAAATAAGCATAGTCACCTCCAGAAATGTGTGGGGAGGACCATTCGTTGCTCCTAGCTAGCATGGGGGGGATTTTACTTCAAATATATCTCAAACCTAGTATAGTTCATTATTTAGAGGGACACCAACCTCTAGTACTTTTCCTGGATAAACTAGTTTACCCGGGGGCAACCCTGCCATTAACACTATCACTCCCACAAGTTACACACCTTATGTCAGTGCTATTGCACAAGTTGGTCCATTTTTCCCTGTCGAGTACAACCCCGTTAACAGTTATGCTCTTGAGGGCCCTATTCTCTCTGGGGGAATTTACCTTTGGGGGTGGCGGGGGGAACTCCTCTCACTGTTCATGATGGCCCATATAATTTATATGCTAGGATAAACCCCTACTAGTTCAACAACCTTTACAACATAATCCTTATATGAGGTGACCTCACGGATGTTCTAGCGTCTTTCCTGCCTATGAACTGTTTAATCAACTCCATAATCCAATTTTATCTTCACTTGATCTATCGGACCTAGAAAAGCTGGAAAATGGCCCCATTCGACATCATCCTTGGTGACCACTTATGCCTGCAAAGTTACCATACGATATCCCGAAGTTTGAAGGAAATATTGGAGAGAATCCATCCACCCATATTACCCCTTACCATTTATGGTGTTTTTCAAACTCTTTAGTGGATTATTTGATAAAATTATGCTTTATCCAATGTACACTAACTGGAGATGTTACCAAATGATAGATTTAATTGGACACCACATTTTACAGTGGTTTTTCATCCTTGGCCCAAACTATCTTGACCCATTTATAGTTTCCTATGAGGTATGTCATCGATTCTGACCTTTTTTCTAACTTTAAAAAAGATGACACATTAGAAAATTTTTGAGGTCTAAAATGAGCCTCCTAATAAATATTATAAAATAATAATGGAAATAATAAAGTAAGATTAGATTACATCATGAAATTTTAGACGAAAAAAAAAGAAAATAACTATTTTTTCAACTCTTATTTTCAATTTATCTCCCTATGGTTTTACTCAAAGTTCCAATGGGAGCACTCATTGGATGAAAAATTTAATTCCCCGTCTAAAGAGTACCCATGTTGCATACTTTTGATGGACCATTTTACACGAAAAAATGAGAAATACATGAAAAAACGTGATTTTATTTATTCTCAATCAGACAAGCTTTATGAAGTAATCCCAAATGCTCCACGACCTTCCATTGACGGACCTAAACCTGCTCCTACCCACACGTTGATGGTGTGATTATGTCTATTTTTTATTCCATGAGCCAACTTTCTGCCCAACTTGGGAAATTGATTGTTACATCACAAGCCCCAACAAGTGTGTCTCGCTCTGCAAAATCACCTTCTTTCAATCATTCCACCGATGTTCTTACATCGAAGTCCACAACACCGAAGAACAACCAGCAACCTGGTTGTAAAAAGAACAAGAAAAATTAAAAAAAAATAATCAAACTGATCCAGAGACTCAACCAAACCAACGTAATTAGGGAGGGGGAATGTATGAGTGTCGTCATAAGAAAGTTCCCTTGTAAGATATTTCAAGGTGAACACTTTGTTAGTATGAAATATTTTGGAAGGTGTACCGAAAAGACCTCATTTAATTCATGAGTGACTAGTGACCCTTGTTGGGTGTGGAGCTTGATTATCATCCCAATTTAGAGGTATTTGTTTCAGCCGGATGTATACCCCAGGGATACTGTACATCCCTCCATGTGGGGGGGGTGTGCGGGTTCACGGGCCAGTGGTCCCCTGATGGGGGTTTGGGGGCAAAGCCCATGAAGCTATAAAAAATTGTAAAATTTGCTTGTAAAATATTGTAATTTCTTATTCAATCTAGTCTGGTCATTAGGCGGATGATATGACAGTAGAAGTTATGTTTCATTTAGGGTTCTTTTCCCTAGAAGGAAACCTCTCAGTTCACATGAGGGAATTGTATTGTGGTTATGTGTTGAATGTGTATTCTGAGCAAGAAAGAGAAAAGGGGTCCGCGTGAGATATTAGAGGATATTACAATGGATCTGTTGTAGGTTGTGTCTCTTCATTTTGCTAGATAATAGAAAGGAAATACTATTTGTTTCTCTGTGGACGTAGCCCAAGTTGGGTGAACCACATATATTTGTGTCTCTCTTGTTTTATATGTTTTCTATGTTTGTATTTCCGCATATTTTTATGTGTTCCATTTCTCTATAATATATAATTTTATAACAACTGGTATCAGATTCGAAGTTCTTTTTGGATGATAAACTCATACAAAAGAAGTGTTCCTGGTTCGAGTGGGAGAAATGGCAGAAAATCGTAGGTTTAGGGTTAAGAAATTTAATGACCAAAAATACGCGTTGTGGAAGATGCAGATGGAAGATTATCTATATCACAAATATATGTACCTAACATTGAGGGGAAAAACAAATAATTCATAGAGTATGAAAGATTCAGAAAGGGAGATTCTCGACAAAAAGGCACTTGGAACAATACAGTTGTACCTCGTGACGTCGAAAGCCTTTACTATTTCGAAGGAAACAACAACAAAGGTTTTAATGATGGCATTGGTCAAACTATATGAAAAACCCTCTGCCTGAAATAAGGTGTTTCTTATGAAACACTTATTTAATATGAAAATTTTGGAAGGTGGATATGTTGTTGACCATTTAAATTAATTTAATACAGTTACTAGTCAGTTAAGTTTTGTAGGAGTAAAATTTGATGATGAAGTCAGGGCTCTGTTATTTCTATGCTCATTGCCAAAAAGTTGGAATGGTATAGTGATGGCCAATAGAAACTTTGTCTCTAGATCTAGTACTTTAAATTTTGATGATGTTGTCGGTGCCACCCTTAGCGATGAAATGCGACAGAAAAGCTCCAGTGATACATCAGGTAATGCTTTGATTGCAGATATTAGGGGAAGAAAGAAAGAAAGAGGAAAGACCCCAGGATATCACAATAAGTCAAGGAAAGGAAGATTCAAGTCCAGATCAGGGATAATGTGCTATAAATGTGGGAATAAAGGACACCTGAAGAAAGACTGTAAGTCTCGGAAGGGAAAAGAAGGAGACACACAACAAGAAAAAAATCATGAAGAGAATGTGACTGGTGATGTGTTGCAAGATTCTTTGATTCTTTATTTATAAAATGTTATTTATGTCTAGGTGATAGATTCAGGGGCCTCATTCCATGCCACATATGATAAGAAACATTTTCATGACTCTATTCAAGGATATTTTGGACAGGTTTGTCTAAGTGATGATAATCCCTATAAAATCATTGGAATGGGTAAAGTTCTTGTAAAACAACAAAATGGAAACCAATGGTTATTAAAGGAGGTAAGGCATGTTCCAAATTTGAAGAAAAATATGATTTCAAGTGGTCAATTAGGAAGTGAAGGGTGTGTGAAATGTTTTACAGATAAAACCTTGAAGGTCAATAAAGGAGCCTTGGGAATAGCAAAAGGATATAAGGTTGGTACATTGTATTTCTGTAATGGTATTTCTAATTGTGTTAATGCTTTAAACTCCACATGAGAAGATGCAACATTATGGCATCATAGGCTCAGACACATGAGTGAGAAAGGGTTGAATATTCTTCACTCAAGAAATTTGTTGCCAGGTTTGAAGAATATTGATTTGGATTTATGTGAGAATTGTGTTTATGGAAAACAGAAGAGAGTCATATTTCTTAGAGTTGGGAAAGAAAAGAAGAAATAAATATTAGAGATTTTGCATACAGATGTATGGGGACATACTCAGGTATCATCTCTCGATGGCTCTCATTATTATGTTACTTTTATTGATGATGTAACTAGAAAAACTTGAATTTATTGTATTCAGAATAAATATGATGAATTTAACACATTCAAGAAATGGAAAGCTTTGGTTGATATTGAGACAGGAAATAAGTTGAAGTGTCTCAGATCAGAAAATGGAGGTGAATATTGCAGCAAATAGTTTGACATGTACTATTTAGAGCATGGAATTCACAGAGAGAAGACAGTTCTAGGAATACCACAAAAAAATGGTGTGTCATAAAGGATGAACAGGACAATCATAGAGTGTGAAAGGTGCATGAGATTTCATGCAGGATTGCCTTTACAATTTTGGGCAGATGTTGTAGATAATTTTTTTTATCTAATAAACATAGGGCCTTCAAGTTCATTAGATGGTGGTATTCTAGAGGAGGCATGGATAGGTAAAAATGTGAACTACTCTTTTTTAAAGCCTTTTGGTTGTGAAGCCTTTGTCCATATTAATAAAAAAATAGAACAAAGCTTGAGGCAAAATCAAAGAAATGTACCTTTATTGGATATGGTGTTAATGAATTTTGTTATCGCTTCTATCATTATGAAAATCACAAAATAATTAGGAGCATAGATGTAATATACAATGAAAAGGTATTGTATAAGGATTAGATCCAGGAAAAGAAATAGGATAAAGAAAACAAAGAATACATAGTGCTTGATGGGATCACAGAAAAAGTAAAGGTGCTTGAAAATAATAAAAATCAACAGCCACAATAACAACAACCACCACAACAACAACATGCACCTCAAATACTTGAAAGTGGTGTCAGAGGATTTACCAAGATAAGTAGACCCTCTGAACGATACTCTCCTTAATTATATTATGTATTGTTGACTCATTTTGGTAACTCAGAATGTTATGAAGAAGCAATGCAGGTAGAAACCAGGAAGAAGTGGGAGCTATCCATTGAAGAAAATATGGACCCCTTGGTACATGACCAGACTTGGGACTTAGTCAGGTTGCCTGCAGGTAAAACAAAATTACAGAATAAATGGGTTTACAAGTTGAAGGAAGAATCTAGAGGAAAACCAAGGTACAAAGATAGACTTGTGGTGAAGGGGTTTGCAAAGAAGAAAGGTATTTACTTTGATGAAATATTTTCTCCTGTTGTTAAAATGAATTCAATAAAAACTATTTTAAGTATTGTAGCAGTGGAAGATTTTCATATTGAACAATTAGATGTAAAGACAACCTTTCTCCATGGAGATATGGAGGAAGAGATATATATGAAACAACCACAAGGATATGAGGTCAAAGGGAAGGAAAAATTAGTTTTCAGGTTGAAGAAGAGTGTGTATGGCTTAAAACAGGCTCTGAGGCAGTGATATCTAAAATTTGATAGGTTTATGTCTAAACAAGACTATACTAGATGTCACTCTGATCATTGTGTTTATCTAAAAAACAAAAATGATGGCAGCTATATTATATTTTTATTTTATGTAGATGACATGCTTGTTGCAGGGTCTAACATGCAATGCTCATATTTACGCATAAGAAGACACTCAAAGTAAGTGATTAGTAGGTACAAAGATTACATTTTGAGCTAGAAGCACCATGAAGACCAAACATTGAAATCTTTCCTAAGGTTCAAGTTAAAAAATTCAACCTCGCAGGTGCACCATTACTGGAAATTAATATTCACGCGTCTATTTCTTTGATAGTTGTATGGTCGCGAAAAATCCAATCAGCACCTTAGGTCATGGAATTTCTTGAGAAATACTCCAAATCTTGGCAAAAAGGGCAAAAAAATTTGATCCTTGGGCCCCGAGAAGCCTTAAAGGAAAGGACATGGTAGCTATCATGTCATTTATGAGGTGAACCACCACATTAATGAGCCAAGGAGGACAGGAGTTTCCATGAAACTCTATAAATACAAGTTTATGGAGAGCTAATAAACAATAATTAGAGCATTGTTATGTTGTTAAAATTGCTCCCTAGAAATCAAGCATTTCATTAAGAAGAGAATTCCATAATTGAGAGTGTCTTCTATACTTCTTTGAGAGGCAAAGAAATCTTGCAAGGAGATTGAGAAAGGAACTTCCTTGTTGAGGATTTTTTAGCACCATTGCTCAAACGAATCTCTCCAAGTGTCTTTTATTCATCTATTGTAACTCTTCTACATTCAAGATTCAATAAAGGGGATTGTTTTCCTAACCTTTTTTGATGTGTTTGCTTCATTAAGCATTTTTTTTATGTTTGAGCTAGTATAGTTTTTATTTTATGTTTGTTTTTGTATTGTCTCCTTTACTTTCAATGCTTTGTTTATCCATGTTTGTCCACCAACAACAATTTATTTCTTATATGCTCTTTGTAGGTAACAACCAACTCCAAGGAAGGTGTATTGGATACTCAAAAGAAACAAACATGCCACTACAAGATGGTGACTCCACTTGTTTCCTTTATTTGATCTAATGGTTGTTTTGTAGGACCTTTATCTCTAAATTTTTACTCCATTGTGCCTTTGTTAGTTCTCTAGAATTTTTGCAGCCCCACTTGGACCTGTTTCTAGCCGAGGAAGAGCTCTTCTTAATTATTTTCGTCAGTTGCATGAAATTTATCGCAGGCAGACACATATTTTGTGTGTTTGTGCACGACATACCCACATGGGTTACATAGAACTAAAAAAAACATTGTAATTCTTCTTTCCTAAGTGTTGGAAAACCTTTAATAAACTGCCCACACTTCTACAACTTTTTTTAGTTAGATAGATTGTTTAATTTCTTTACTAACCTTAATTAGTAGGGTAATTACTTAGTATTTATTTTCAAAATTTGTATTTCCAAACGTATATTAATTAGGGCAAGAGTAGCTGGCCATTATCCACCCATTTTTTTAACTTGTTTTTCTACTTTGTTTCACAAGTCACATAGCTTAATTAGGAGGAGAGAAAGCGGCCCAAAATCCACACATTTTTTTCACTAACCAAAGAATTTTACTTCATTAGTGTTTGGGACTAGGACCAAGTGTTATTAAAGAAAGGGAGTGTCCCCTTTCTTATGAAAGCTTTCTTAAGCACCTGGTTATTCCATCTCCCTTTTTAGGCACACATAGTATAATTGGAAAAAAGTAAGTGGCCCACTATCCACATATTACTTCTTTTCATGCAAGGAAAAATCACAACTTAGTGTAAGTAACTAATTGTGTAAATATTAATTGCATATCTTGATATTTACACAACTGTATGATCACTTTGTCACTTGCACACACATTACACTCGACACACAAAGCTACTCCAAAATTTTTTACAGAGGGCATAGTTTCAGGAGCCTTTGTACTTAGTGTATTTTATATTACCTTTTCACACCACAAGTGAAGTAAGACTCACTAAAAACAACCATAGCCTTGAACACATTAAATTCCCCACAAAGGCCATAAAATAATTTATAGTTTAGGTTAGGACCATAGGGGGTAGGCATCAAATAATCCACCATGGACATGTTACATTTTTAAATATAACCTTTTTTTTAGGGTACCTAAAATCCTTCATCATCCCATGGAAAATAATACCCGGGCACGTTAGAATCCTGATTCAGAGGGGGTTAGACTTAGGTATTAGTGTGTGCAGTACTATGCGGGGCTATCCGAAGTGCATAGTGCTCGATACTTATGACTAATTACCAAGAAGCTAAAGACTCAACTACCCCAATGGGACGAAGCTATCCTACTGGCCAAATTTTAGGACATATTTCCTTATAGGTGGAGGCACAGGAAGAACTAAAGCGTTATCATTACGTTGGTTGATTCTTTAGCTGTTGGAATCGCTAGTTCTTTCAAGACATAACCCCAATATTCATCAAAAAGATATCTCTAGAAGGCCTAGTTACTTTGAGAGTGGAAAGGATGAATAGGTCTTGTTAGGACTTTTTATCATACACAAAAACAAAAACAAAAGCATTTTTTCTTGTTTGATTTATCACATAGAATAACTTAAAGGGAAAGTAACCAATTATTTTTCACTTTGTTTTATGTATGATATTTACTTGCTTTGATACATGTCCACCTCACTACAAAAGTAACACACAGTCCATTTGACACCATATTGGACCCCATGTTACCTCGTCGTTCTAGGCACTTCCAAAACCTCCCCCCATTATCGATAAGTGTGCCAAGTCTCCCCCCTTTATCGGTGCAACTTTGATTGGGATCCATCCCCCTCAAAGTAATTCATTTACTACCCCTCAAGGAGTCCACACTCTACCCCTTCGGGGAGTCCACATGCTACCCCCTCGGATATTCCATCTCACACATCCCCACGGGGAACTTTCTTGCACATTTTAGTTCAAAATCATTTTACGATGGTGAACAAAGTCTCATTTATAGCTTCCTTAAATTTCCTAGATATAAGCAAGTTGAAAAATGACCCCATTTCTCATAATCAAAATTGGCCCCCTATGCCAACCAAGTTACCTTCAGATATACTAAAATTAGAAGGGAAACACTGGGAATACCCATGAAACCACATAATGACCTTTCATCTTCGGTTCTCTTCCAACAACATCATAGATAACTCTATTTTCCTATGAATTTTTCAATGCACTCTCAACAAACCTACTTTGAAATGGTACATAGGAGAGGCCTCTAGTTCCCATGGGACCTTTGACTCACTAGAAATTTTATTTCTCACATTCTTCCAACTCCCAATATGTCATGATTCGGGATTGGATCTACTCACCTATTTCCATAAAATGTATACCATGCATATCTCATACCATGTCCATGAATGGAAAAAACATCGTAGCTTGTGAAAAGTGCACTGTTGGCTCAAGGGGTCCTGACCTAGGTTCAGATGTTCAAGGTTTTCTAAAAAACCCCTATACTAATGGCCCTTTTAGCAGTGACTTTCTTGCACAGGCCAAAGTCTCACCCGAAGTAGTATGGGTGGGTGCTGGAACCAGGTTTCCGCACCCTGGGAGAGGGTAGGTAAGTCAAGAAAATCTGCGTTCACCTTGATTGTGACCTGAACCAGTATCACAAAGCCTATATTCCCTTTGCATCCACGTGCATAACAACAATATTACTCACAGAAATCAACAGATCAAGAATTAGTATAACAATACACAACTATTTCATATATTCTTGTATGAAGCAAGTAGAACAAACCCAGATCACAGCATAAATAAGTACACAAGTATGTTCGCAACTTAAACGAATAACACAACAACATATACTACGTAATCAAGATGTCACAGATTCATATCACAGTAATTCCAGTGGATTCATATAGGCAACAATACTTCCACATTCATTAATCTTTTCAATCTACTTACAAAACCCCAACCTGCACACACAGCAGCAGGGTCTGCACACAGCAATACAAAGGCCCTCCACGCACATAGCAGCAGGATTCCTTACCCAAAAACCCTGACCAAATCTATAGATTCGCACTTAGCAGCAATCTCTTATCATTCTTAGCTTGTTCTACAACTCAAAAAGGTTCAACTACTTATACTATTTTAGCATATGCATCCAATGGTTCGCAAACCATGGTTTGCGGACTCTTGGTCTACCCTTGACCCATTTACAATGATTCAGGGGCTTTGACCCACCCCAAAACCCCTGCACTATACTAAATATAATCAGAAATATACAAAATGGACCAGTTTCGTATCTTTGTAGGAGACCCTATTCCAACAGTCCCCCAACACAATCTTGTGACTCGTCCCGAGTCACGGCGATGGTAGGTTCTTCACCTGTGCATTTAGTGCAGTGAGGCGGTGATTAGTGGAGGTAGCACCTCTTGACTCTGGGCTGTGGCACTCTGTGCGAGGTCTACCAGATTTTGGGTTGTTGGCCCTTCGGTGGCCGTAGTGACGTTTTTCAGTGTTCGGTTGAGTTGCGTGACCACACCATCGGCATCGTGAGAGAGCTGGAGGGTTGTGGCATCCCATGGCTTTAATCGTTCCTCAAGGATGTGCTTCTAGTACCGGAGTTTCTCAATTGCGTCCAGGAGAGTGCTACTGGTCCGCAACTGTGCTAATTGTTGCGCAGGCACCAAGGTGGGCAAGGTAGCCTCGACTTGTGTGAAAGCTTATTCCTATTGTCTTAAGTCCTGAATGATATTTCGAAGGACCGAGTTGAATTGGACTAGGGTCCAGAGCTGCATGGTTGATTTGAGCAACTAGGCACCTTGATCAATTTTCTCTGAGATGGAGTTCATAGCTTCGGCCACTAGCGCAATGTGGTGGGCTCGAACCTCCGGCAGCGTGGTGGGCTGCAATGTAGCCTGTAAGTCGGATATTTTCTTCTCCAGTTGTGCCTTGATGGTCTGCATTTCCCTCTGAGATGCTTTTATTGCTGCAGCCATACTTTCTACCTTGGACCTAGGTGTAGCTGCGACCGAGACTCTGTCCAGAACCTCTGTGCAGAGCTGGTGGATCGCCATTTCAAGCTCCACCTGATGCGATATAGCAAGGGATTTTTCTACGTCTTTTCGTTTGAGGGCCTGCTTGGCCATACTGAGCTGTTGATGTACCTCCAAGTCTCACTGATGGGTCTCTTGGATTACGATGGCATGGAGACTTTGTAATGCCTCAGTGGGAAACTTAGAGAGGTCTAAGTGGACCCATATATCGACTTGGAGTTTGGTTCTTATAAGGGTAGTGATAGGTAGGGAGCAGAGGTGGCTTCCCCTTGGTGCGAGCACGGTACTACTAATCACCAAGGGAGCCCGTTTCTGAGTTACGCTAGTCTGCAGCATATCTTCCTTCCCCTAAAGGGCTCGGAGCTCATTCTGGAAGGTGTCAATTGTAGCCTTATGTTGTGTCTCTATGCCTGCCCATATTTCCTCTATGGCCAGTGTAATTGCATCTGTGATATGTTCAAGGTCACCGTCAGTTAGTGTGACCATCGCATCATATTCCTGGCACTGGGCGCGCTACTTTTTCTGGGGCCCGATACTAGGCTCACCTGGCCGATTTGTATTTTTGAGAGAGGTGGAAGCTAGGTTATTTTTCCCTGGCACACTTAGTGCCAACTGTGAATCGGCCCCAACATCCTTATTGGCGACCTGTAGCAGCTGTGCGTTCCTTTCCGCGACTATGCCCACACCCCTCGCGCTTGGTTCTGGGGTTTTCTTGGGGTTGATAGTGGAGGGTACTACTTTTGTGCAGGTCCCTTTGGTGCTCTTTTCGCCAGGACTGAGGCCACTCCTCCACTCAGGGAGCTAGAGTGCAATTATCCTATCGATTTCTTCGTCCCCTGACCCAATAATGATTGCCTCTTATTCGGGCTTTGTAGGTGCCAAAGATTCTGCGGGCCTAGGAGCTGTTATCTTAGTGGGAACAGGGACTCTAGGTTTATAGGGCCTATCATTAGCCGGAGTGGGTCGCTTTGCCATGAGCAGGATGCAAAAGGCCCAAAAAATTGCGCAGCATAAAAAAACTACATACAGGTTATAGGCATAATACGGAAATGTTGTATGAGCTAGTTGTCCTACTTTATAGTGCTAATGGTCATCCAACGGTAGGGTAAGTTTCATTTGGAACTTACCATCAAGTAAACGGTAAAAAATCTCAATTAATCGCTTCATTAATTACCAACCACCCACTTCGCTTAACGATAACTTCTCCTCTTTACCTGATTTTACTGTTCCCCTTGTCACTTTTTGCTCCTTATCTACACTCTGCGTACCTGCTGAGCTTGGACTAAACATCCATGCCTCTTTCACATCCCCTCCCAACACAGGCTTGTTCCTAAGGTATTTTACAACCAAAGACATTTTTTCTCCACAGGTGTCCTCCCAATCACACCGGATCACTTGTAGGAATGAGTCTTTCAAAGGTGTTATAGGTATCACACATTCCCAAACAAACTTTTTGTAATACCCCACATGGCTGAGGAGTGACCACAATTGTTTCCCTTTTGTAAGAGTTGTCACAGATATGATAACTTTGCCTTTTGTGTTCCTATTCAATGTAAGATACGTCCTATTGCATCCCTTTCGCAGCTTGAGCGGCTCGGTAGTTGTGCTCACCCCTTCCAATTCCGAGTTAAACGCAGCTCGCAGATCATCCTTACTATCTGTTGGGCCTGAGCTATGGTAGTTGATCATGCTTGGTACCTGTGTTTCCCATGTGGGTAATTCTGGTGCGAGGAACAGGTGCAACTCACCCCACTCCCTAGTGTCAATGTCTCGTAGGGCTACGTCAAGCATCATGGTCATGTCTACTAACCCAAATGTTCCCAGGAACTCTTCTTTTAACGTCCCCCAATGGCAGGTGCACTGATGGAGCTCCGCATCTAAGTACCATGCAGATGGAATCGGCCCTAGGTCATGAATCAATAGGTGAACCCATTCCTTAGTCGTCTTGTCGCACCACTATTTTTCCCATACCGAAAGATATTTGCGTGGATCTTTCGATCCAAGGAATGTCTTGAATCGTAGGCCAATCAGGGCTTCAAATCGCAAGATCATCATATCCCAACATGCCTCCCAATCCTCGAATGCCTCTTCATGTATTTCCCACCAGTGTGCAGGTATTCCATGCAGGGATAGCTTAAGGGCCCATAGCCTTCGTCCCTTCGGAACCTCTACTTCAAATACTCATAAAAATTCCTTAATGCTACCAAAACCATCAAAGTACGGTAGGTCTCTTACCTCTGAGGGAATGCAGCAGAAGTCCCTTGTGACTCGAAGACATCGCAACGCTCGAGTATCATGCAACCGGTTTTACCAATTCTCCATCTCCCCGTCAGAGTCAGATAAGCATTCACTATCCTTTTCCCAGCAGAGTATGCCTTCCGCCATGGGATTGATCCAATCCTTGTCTCGCACAATCAACTTGTAAATATGGTCCATCTCCTCTTCATCGCGCACCAACTCTGTATATCGTTCACCTTCTGCACAATCTAATGGTACTATCACCCTTATGCCATTATTCTCAAACACCATGCTTCTCTTTTTGAGGTTGATGATACCGCCCATATCTATGGCCCAGTCCAATCCCAAGAGTGCAGGGTAGGGGTCCACATCTTCTACAATTTCTATCACTTCAAAGTCTGCTTGGGCTTTTACTCCTGTGATATCCACCGTAATTTTAGACAACCTTCCTAGCAAGATTATTTTCTGTTGATTTTCCATGCGTAGCTGAATCGTGGAACATTCCAACTTAGGCTCTCCCATTCGTTGCCAAGTCTGCTTAGGTAGCACGTTCACATCTGCCCTAGGTCCAAATTAACCTGGCTCATTTCGTAGTCACCGATCTGCGCAGACAACCGCATTTCTCTTCCAGTGCATTTCTTATACCTGTATAGCTTGTTCACATCCTTGACTTCCGGGGTTAGATTGGGTCGTGTTGCGCATCTATCTGTTAATTCTTGAAGGTTCTCCACAGCCTTTGGGTTACACAGCAGTTTTATACATGCCCGTAAAAAGGGCTCAACCTCCTCATCTGCCTTGAGGTTCGCAGGTGGCCGAGCAGTAGTTGCCTTCATCTCAGTAAAGTCCTTGCGAGCTGTGATAAATGTTTCTTTCCCCCTTTTTAGGTTCAGGCCTTCTTGTTTGATAGCGGCTTGACGGATCAGAGGTTCCATTGTAGCCTCCTCCTCAGGCCCCCTGGTGGCCATCCCACTGCGTGTCACCACATTCACACTCAGATCTTTGTTTCGCATCTCAGCCTTAACTCTCTGCACATTCTGCATAGGTGTCGACTGCTTTTCCTGCATTTTCGCTATCAAGATCGGGAAATCTTCAATCGCATGGTCGAGTTGTCTGTAATATCAGCAGGATTTCCTAGTGGGGTTCAGGAAGTCCCTTGCAAATTGTCCTACTTATCCATATTTATAGCAGATTATTTGATCTCGTCCTCATCCTGCACTTCCACTGTGTCCTCCTCCCCTGCCCCTTGATGGGGAGCCACCTATACCTACAGGGGTCCTTGGTGACACAGGGTCTGATTGTAATCTGTATAATTTTTCTTGATCAATCATCAAATCATATGCCCGACAGTTCTGTTCATCATGTCCCAATGATCTACAGAACCTACACCATTGCTGCTTGACCTCTGGAACATATGCAACAAGGCGGGGATAGTGGTTAGTATCGTGCAGCCCTGCGACATGACAATCATCGCACCAAAGCACTAGCCCACTTGGTCCCGCAGCTTTTCTAGGGTGCAATGGGCTAGGTTCCCCAGCCTGCACATAATATGCTAATAGAGGACAGTTATCCTTGGTATGGCCATTCACCCGGCATCGTATGCACCATATTTTGGGGCTAGCCTCTGCCCCACGTTCCTTTCACAGGTTCTGGATCTCTACATGCATCGCTTCCAGCTGTCCCTGGATCTATTGGACGCCCAGCTAATTCTCGTCCCGAGGTACAGATTCTAACTTCATGGCACCTTCCAAGGCCTTCTCCTACGATTCGAAAGTTTGGTGCCCCATAGGTACATGCAGGTGAGGCAGCAACATAGAAATAAACCATTTCGTGTGTTTTCTGTCATCATATTGGAATCCCCCTTCTCTGATCACCTTATTTAGTTGTTGATCGGCCTCCCACACAGATTCAGAAGGTCCTTGCTTGAAATCCTTTAGATCAACCACGATTTGGGATTAGGACTTAGGTTTTTTGAATTGTTGTTTCAGGGTGTTATTAATCTCTTCAATGGTTGCATGTGTGTTTTGGCCGATGCATCCCATGTACCAGTCCAAAGATCTTCCTTCGAAGGCAAGGGACAACTATGCCCTTTTCACCACATCACTGGCCAAGTTCTGCGCAGTCCATACCAATCCTACAACAAACCAGAAATAATCCATGTCTTCATCCCCCACACCCTTAAAGGTAGGAAATTTCATGTGCGCAGCCATGTCGTCTTTCGATAGCGGAGGGGTCGGTGAATTCTTACCTCTAGGCTGATTTGAGAGCGGTGTGGCTAGAGGACTCTGCGAAGCTGCTTCCCTTACTGGATTGTAGACCAATCGATCTCCCTATAGCTTGGCCCTAAGTACTTTCCACTCCATGTTTTTCTCCCATCCAGATCATAGGTCATTCACTCAGTATGGCTACATAGAATACTCTTTTCGCATAATAATATCTTGATCAGCAATGGCAACGTCTTCAGAAACTTACCTCGGAACCCCGTGAAGAATCTTCGCTCTGATTTAGAGTAGGAGACGAACTGATCAATGGAAAATTCTGTCATGAATCCCCCTAACACGTTGTCCACCAAATGGTCCATTGTGCGAGTGATGGTGTTATCAGTCTTTTCTAGCTGCTGGATTAGTTTAGGGGTCCACTCTATGATTCGCTCGTCCTTCAAACACTTTTGGAACTCTACCAGTCTTGTGAGCCACTCCTGGAGCTCGATCGCAATCGTTACAAAGAAGATATCATAGATCTCTGTGAAAATGTACTTATTCTTCCACTCTTCGGTGGTCAACCTCTTACTGTGGTTTTCTTTTATAGCAAATTCATGAACTTGATGTTCAAACCATTCATCAATTTCCATTCTCTCCGGCTTCCAGTATGGCCTTGGCATTACCTGATCCCTCTCTCAAAATGCTCCCGGTCCTGGCAACGGAACCATTTTTTAGCTCAAGGGGTCCTGACCTAGGTTTGGATGTTCAAGGTTTGCCAACAAACCCCTATACTACTGGCCCTTTCGGCAGTGACCTGCTTGCACAGGCCAAAGTCTCACCTGAAGTAGTATGGGTGGGTGCTGGAACTAGGTTTTCGCACCTTGGGAGAGGGTAGGTAAGTCAAGCAGAGCTGCGTTCACCCTGATTGTGACCCGATCCGGTATCACAGAGCCTAGATTCCCTTTTCATCCACGTGTGTAACAACAATATTACTCACAGAAATCAACAGATCAATAATTCATATAACAATACACAACTATTTCATATATTCTTGTATGAAGCAAGTAGAACAAACCCAGATCGTAGCATAAATAAGTACACAAGTATGTTCGCAACTTAAACCAATAACATAGCAGCATATACTACGTAATCAAGATGTCACAGATTCATATCACAGTAATTCCAGTGGATTCAGATAGGTAACAATACTTCTGCATTCATTAATCTTTCTGATCTACTTACAAAACCCCAAAAACCCAACCTGCGCACATAGTAGCAGGGTCCGCACATAGCAGGATAGAGGCCCTCTGCGCACACAGAACCACGAGTCCTTACCCAAAAAACCTGACTATATCTATCAATTCGCACTTAGCCGCAATCTTTTATCATTCTTAGCTTGTTCTACAACTAAAAAAGGTTCAACTACTTATACTATTTTAGCCTATGCATCCAATGGTCAGTGGTTTGTGGACTCTTGGTCTACCCTTGACCCATTTAAAATGCTTTAGGGGCTTTGACCCACCCCAAAGCCCCTGTGCTATACTAAATATAATCAGAAATATACAAAATGGACCAGTTTCGCAGCTTTGTAGGAGACCCTATTCCAACATAGTCTAATCTTGGCAGATCAATAGTTAGGTAGAGAATAATAAGGAACACAAAAGTTTAATGTGAGCCCTTATAAGAAATAAGGATATAATTAGTTAGTTTTATGTTTAAAATAAAAATGAATAAGGGTTTTCAAACTCAAATGCACCCATCTAAATGAAGAAAAAATGTTAGGGTAGTAGATGGGTAGGCGGAAGTAGTTTTTGACAAGCATGGATATCAGAAAACTGGCCATTTCATTTACTAATTCCCCTTCAAAAATCATCCTCTATAGAAATACCTCATCCCCTACATTTTTTCTTTCCCCTTATTTCACTCCTTTCCCCCTTGCAAAAATCCCCTTTTCCTAAGTTACAAACACTTCTTACTTAAGAAAAGTGAAACCCTTTAACTAATTCCCCTTTTATTCAAAAATACCCAAAAAATAAGACCCAAAAAATACTTTTATCCTAAGTATAAATTCTTAAATGATATTTGGGGTCCTATAGTGAAGAAATTCACTCTCGACATAAGTTTTACACTATACTTAGTATATTTTACATCCCTCAATATCCCGCATCACATTTCATTATTAACACACTAACATAATGTATTAATTCCCTTCTAAACCTTTTAACCCCGTATTAAATTAATTCCTTTATGTATATTCCCAACCCAAGTTTTATTTATAACCTATAGTTTTAATTCTCCACATGTTATATAATCCTGCATCCCATAGGTTAATATATTAAACCTCGCTTATATATACTGGTCCCATTTGCTTACATCCCATTGGTTATATTATAAACCACGACCATATTACATATTAACTAATCGCATAGTCTAAATCCCGGGCCCCACGAATTTTACAACCCTATGACTCTATCGCATCATCTCAACCTTTAGATCTTCACTCACCAATTCCAACGGCTATTAAATCATATCACGCATTTCATTGCACAATTTTTAACCCACCCTAGACCTTGCAAAAAGCGAGTTTGTGGGGTTCTCATCCCTGCTATGTGTCTAAATTTTATTCAATTGCATCATTCAAAACATTACCACTTAACACATTTACTCATTGCAAAAACTGTTTGATGGTTTTCTTCTGCTAGTTGCGCAAACCACCTTGTCAATTCAAAATTTACTGCCCATTAATGCATTTATTGTTGATAGAAATGCATGAAACTGCCCATTTGCACCCCTTTTTCACCTTTATGTTATATTTTGAACTGAAGAGGCACTTCCAACCAATTTTTTCTCTACTAGATCACGTTGTCGACCTCATTTTAAGCCCAATTCACCATAATTCGAATATCTTTGATGAAGAAACACATTTCAGTACTGAATTGAAGCTTATAAAGACCAGCAAAAGCTTCAGAAATCTTTCTTCCACCTCAGAAACCCTCTTGCATAGAAAATCTTTGTTTTTTCAAGTATTATTCAAAATAAAATACCATATTCCTTGATCTAAAGAATTAATACAACGAATTGAATCATTTAGGAGCCTTAAGCAGACCAAGAAAGCCCTGTTACTTCCAAAAATACTTTTCTACATACCCTAAGCTTTCCTTTCACAATTCCGAGGTTCAAAACTATTTAAAATTATAGAGATTGAATAAAATGAAGAATTGTAAGCCTCTGTACACTTGAAGAAAACCTCTTTGCCTTCTATTCATTTCATGGAGACCCTAAACATCTTTTTCAGAAATTATAAGGTCTTGAGATTTCATTTTGTTACAGAGATTACAATTTAAGTTAATTGAACAAGTATATACCTTTGCAGACAAAAGATAAAGCCCATGTTCTATCCAAATCCTTCTATAAACTGTTATAACTTTCAAAGGTGCTCCTACAGGCCTAAATCAGTGTTTCTAAATTTAGAAGAAGTAATAAAATTAATAAATTAAGCAAAGAAATGGCTTCCAAAAATATTGTACCTATCAATTCTCTACAACCCCCTATTGTAGATATAGAGCACATTTCATAGGCTGACACACAATTCAAAATGACTAATACAGTCACTGAATTTAACCTTCTTGAGTTCCACTGCTGGAGCCAAGAAAAATCAATAGATCAGACTAATGAAATTTTCATCTGGGAGTCTAATTTACCAAAATATGTTGCTCCTCAAACCTTTTAGTGCCCAGAAGTGATTAGACTCTATCAATCCTATTATTTCCCTTATCATAGAGCCATAATAAACCCTAAAAAATAAGTCATATTTACCATTACTGCTGAGTCAATTAATTAGATGCTGCAGATACAGCCCAGGCCTAATGAAATCCCTTTATCCATTGAGGCACTCAATCAGCTATACCTGAATCTAGACTTCCCCAAGAGGTTCTATATATTTCAAACTTTCATGCCATCTTCTATATAAATTCCCAAGATAAATCCCCCATACCCTTCTGCAAAATTCTATGAAAGGACAAGACACATCATCTCCATGTTGTCTTTCATTCTTGTTTATTTTATAGATGAACATGTTGATGTTGCAGTATTAGGTTTTTTGTCTACTTTTACACATGGTCAGTCTCCTGCTACCATTTTTAATTTTTCCCAAGACCTTGCTGACTGTAAAAATTCCTTCTGAAGGTGTTTCAAGTTTCCTCATTCCTATTCGATGTGTTCTTATACTTTCAATCTGATAAATTTAATATAAACCTTCAGAAGCTTGATTTGGAGGGAAAACCTCAATCAATCATATTTTGGACTTCCTTGATAAGGAAAGACTCCAATGAGTTCACCTATACAGATTTTACTGATTCTTTCATTCATCCTATGGTAAATTTTTTGAACAACAGCATGCAACCCAGAGTTAGTGAAGAAATTAAGAGAGTCCTACAATTGTCTGAGCATAATAGGACATGTGATTGGTACTTGTACCAAAATCACACTGAAATAAGAGTATATGGATCAAGTCTTGTTCCATATAAACTACCTAAATACCTCCCCATGAGGTTATTTTCTCTTGAATACATAAGGTAGATTCTAAATTTAGATGCAATTAATTTCTTGGCAGCAAAGAAGAAAACTCAGTACAAATTGAAAAATTAGGTTGGCCCTTTTTTTTGTAATAGTAGAGATGTAGGTCTTGAGGCATAAAAATGTTTACAAAAGTTTAAATTCAAAAAAAAAATTCTGTGGTGTTATGATCCCCTTGGAGTGATAAGTAAAATGAGAGTTAAGTGCAAACTCACTCCATATGTACATGAAAAGAAACCAGAGATAGAGAAATTATCCAATCAATCTGAATGGTTGGATAATACCTTGGTAGAGGTAGAGAAGCAAAGTGACACTAGTAAAAATTTGCAAACTCCAGCCCAAGAAGATAGAAATGCAAAAATAATTAGAGAAGAAGGATCCTATACTGTAGAAACTACAACAGAGACCAAGTTTAAATTGAGATACAGTAAAAAGCCAAAGTTAAATCCTGTTAATAAAGAAGTGGAAACGATAGAGGTGATTGATACATAAATAGTAGCAAAATACAATGCACCTCCTACAATACAACAACCTACTACTTTAAAGAATTAGTTAATTCAGAAGCATCACAGTATGGAAGTTTCCTCATCTAAAAACCAGCAAAAAAGGATATCGATATCAAAGAAAGATACAAAGAAATCAAAGCCAGAAATGAAGAAATTAATTCTGAAATATATTCCCAATATCTGAAACAAACTCCTGGCATCCAGAATAGGCTAATTTTAGCCTTTGACTATAAGAATAAAAATATGAAGATGACATTTCTTCAACCTACAGTTCAAACTCCTAAGTCATACTTTGATTACAAAAATACATATTTTGAAGTCTTGGCCTAGGATATTCATCCTCTGGACCAAATTGAGTTTCATAAGCAGGCAGGGGAGATGATCTATTCTATAATGACCACCAAGGCCATGAGTGTACAAAAGCTACAAAAAACTCTTGCAAATATCATAGATCAGCTGAAATTGGAAAAAGCTTCTTCACAAGAAAAATACACTAGAATTAAATCCTTGGAAGATCTAGTAATTGAAGTAGGATATGATCCTAAAAGTGTTAAAGTTGCAGAGGAATTGATCAAGAAGAAAAATGTAGACATTGTTGCATTAAAGAAGCAAATAAAGTTTCCCCTACAGAACATCCTCAAGCGAAGGAAGTATTACAGGATACAAATCAGAAAGATGAGATGATGAATCTCATTTTACAGTTGACTACTCAGATAAAGGAAATGGAGAATGAAATGGACAAGTTGGTCCAAGAGAAAAAGGATAAAGAAGAAGAAATTTCAGTCACAGTAATTCTTGTAGTTACTACTGTTGTACCTTCCACACTAGATGAATCACTGGAATCTACAGTTCCCATGGCTATAGCATTACTTGTCACTTCATCAACCACTTTAGCAACAGAACCTTCAACAATAGCAGCACAACATTCAGATGAAGAAAGCAAGTTGGTAAAAGCTATGCAAGACATGATTATTCAGACTAATGAGATAAATAGAATTAAATAATAGCTTAAAAGTCTTGAAGATGAAAAGAAACTTGCCAAGATAATGCATAAGAATGAATACCAAAGAGAAAGCAGATTAAATGATCAGTTAAAGAAGTTAGAAAAATATCTAACATTTAAATAACCCATGGCTCAAATCAGACAACAGCTATGGGCCAATATCATTGAATCAACCAATGATATTTGGTCATCAATATAGGTTATATATGAGCAGAAATATTTAGTCAAATCAGCAGAAGAAGCAATCCAGAAGATAAAAGAAGAGCTTGGTAAGAAACCTGCGGAAGCCCTTGAAATCATCAAGTTTCTAAATTCTAAGAACATGAAAGAGCTAGAAGAAATTGGTATTAATGATAGAACAGAGACCATCCTAGAATTTAGGAAGGTAAATTCTAAAAATAATTTGATGATACAGCTAGAGGAGAAATGCCAAAACATGGAGGTTGCTATTACTAGGTTTATGATAAAATTTTATGTCTTAATGGAGAAAGGTGTTCCACATCCATTAGTTATTCATGATAAACTAATGAAGTAGGATGACTATGACAAGAAAATGAGAGAATTTTCCAAGGATCAGGTTAATCTGCTTACCTCACATGGTATTCCAACAGGGAAGGTAATCTATAAGAATTTGGAGAATTTTTTTTACCTACAACATGAGGTGAAACACATATTTTTCAACAAGCCCACATTCTCAAAGCATACTGAAGCTGATGAGATTTTTAGAAGGATGATGAAGATAAAACTGCTTGAGGCTGAAATTTGGGAAAAATTGACTGATCTACTGTGAAATCAGATTGCACTAAAATAGAGAAGTAAAGGTTAAAAAAGAATTTACGGTTTTGTAGTAAAAAAGTATTAGATGAAAGAGTATCAGTTCAAGGTTAAAGTTTAAAATTACAATGCAAAGATAAAGCTGCCAACGTGAAAGACACCTCACTGTCCAGCTGCAGCCTTTGTTGAACAATAAAGAGAGAAATCATTAACAAAATCAAGACAACAAACAAGCAATTTCAATAAAAAAGGGACAGCTAGCATTAGTGAGAACGCTGTCACTATCTTCTTGCATGAAGATATTTATTTTCCATGAATAACTCCTAGGTTTTTTTTAGGATATTTTGTAAAGATTTTTTGTATAAATACTTCTCATTTAGAACTATTGAGTGTGGATGAATTGTTGAACATTTCTATAGTTGTACTATTCTGAACCTAAGGGTGATTGTACCAATTTCAAGTTAATAGACTAGATTAAAGCAATAAAGCATCATATTACAGGATTCATGTGTTGGGCCACTACACTGAAGTATTTTCACTTGTTTCCTTGTTAATTTCTTATGTTTTTCATCAATACTTGAATGTGTTCTAAATCTAAATGATAAATTAGGAATTTTTATTTCAGAATATGTTAAAATCACTCTGTCTTGAAGTATTGATCATTTTCATGTTTTCTACTGATATCTAGACTAAGCAACCCTTAATTGTTCCCTACTTTCGATTGAACCCTGCCTTTTCACTCATTATCCGAATTTGAGAACCCTTAATTTCTCCTTTACCCTGACTGAAACCATTTTCATCATCAACCTTGAAGATCTGAAGTAACTCAGCTATCTTGCCCTGTAAAAATTTCCCTTTAGAACTTGATCCTATTCTGACTACTTGACACATTGAATCAATTATCCCAATGGAATACAAGCCTACATCTATCCATTTGAGTAAGTGATTTCACCACCAAATCAAATCGAAATTCAAAACCAATTTACCCTACATAACTAGCCTAAAATCAAATACAATCAACAAAGATAAATCATATAGAGAGAGCCCTCCCTGAGCATTAGGAAGGATATATCGTAAGGATTAAAATTAGGTTTGTGGTTACCTCTAATAATATTTAAACTAAAAATAAAAAATCTTACAACCCTTGAGAATTACTGGAGTGATAACAGGTACCCTTAAATTTCAGAGGGCGTCAGGTAAACTCTTTCATTTAAAATATGTTATGCATGTTTGAGGTTTGAAGAAAGATTTAGTCTCAGTCGCAATGTTAGAGGATAGAGGCTATGATGTTATCTTTAGTGAAGGAAAAGTTTTCCTACGACACAAAGCAACAGGGCAAGCCAATAAGGTTGGGATTTGAGTTAAGAATCTCTATAGACTTGATGTAGATGGGATTTCTACAGAGCTTCCTACTATTGGGAAGTGTGAGAAAGCCATGCAATTGACGCTTGAGAGGGAGTAGGATTTGCATGCTGATAAGAGTGAACCTTGAGATGTGGAGCAACCATAAGATGAGGATCATGGAGTGGGAGAAATCACTCATGTAGAGAAATTTCGTTCTAGATGGGAAGAGGGAGTGCATGCAGCTATACCACCAAGTGAGAGGTGGGGCAACATGCATGAGTAATCCCAAGAAGGAATTTCTGGGCAGGATTCATTGAGATGGTGTGGATCTCATGAATTTAACTTGGCTAAAAGGATCCCATAGTACAGCAGTAGCAAGATCATTTGGATTGATGCAGTCAGATGTCATGAGGACATGAAATCAAAGTGACAGTGTCAGATACTGGATCATAGATCAGAGTTGACATCAAGTGAAAAGTCAATGGATGCAGAGGTCAACAATGCAATGGTTCCTGAAGACATGTGCAGTTGGTACCAATAGAAGTCATAAGACTTTGATGACAGATGCATTATATTGATTCAGTTGTTTGGAGGCTATTTAGTTTTTGTAAGTGTTGCATGCAAGTGTTTAATGTGCGAGAAAAACAAGAGAAGTGTTACATGCAAAGGTTGCAGGGCAAACACATGGAGTTGCATGTCACATGCAAAGACATTCCTTTCTTGTTGAGAGGCAGTGTTGAATTTTGCAACGAGAAATAGTGAAATTAGCATCCGGAAGCAACATCCTTGATCCTAGTGAAAACTAAGCACCTACACTAGGTGGGGCCCACACATGCTATTTTTAGGTGTATGTCTATTTTTAGAATGGTGTGAAAATTCTATTTATAGCGGGATTCTATTTATATATGGTTGAGAAAATTCTATGGATGGATGGGTGTCTATTTTTGGAATGCACATGCTAAGTCGGTTCGTGGATTGCATGTCTAAAAATAGAATGCATGTCGATTATTGTTATCTCTCAATAATAATTAGACAATAAATAATAATCTATTCTCTTGAAGAACTTGATTTCAGTTAATTGATGTGGCAAACAAGTTAACTGAAGGAATTTTGAGTTCAAATTTTGGTTGGTGGGACATGCTAGTGGACTTCGTTGTAACTTAGTGATACAAAGTTGTAATAGAGTTGGATGTGTAGTTATGTGAGTTGTGAAGTAGTTTAAATCAGTTAAGTAGTTAAACTCAATTGTGCTAGTTGTAACTAGTTGTAACTAAAGATACACTAGTGAGAGATAAATGAATTAAATATTAAATTAATTCACAAGGAGTGATCTCACATGCAACTAAAGATTTACTATTGTTAACTACATGTATGTTAGATCCAGTGGAGACCCAGTTGAGAGATAGGTGAAAGGGACAGTTTGACTATCAGTTGTGACATTAGTGGGTGCATTCATGCAACCACACACACATTGGATGTGCTCATGATATTTACGCAGTCAAGGAAGGCAAGAATAATTGATTCATAGATTCATGACCATCAGGGATTGTGCAGTGGAGTCAGGTTGTCTGGAGGCAGTAAATTAGCACATGTATTTTCCATTTTTTGTATGCGAGTGTGAGACAATTGTATATTGTATTGAGAGCTCTTGGATTAGATTTTTGTATGAGATTGTTTCATGATCCATGATATATACATAATATACAATAGTGGAGTTTTTAGCTTTATGCTTTCATGGTAAAAACATATGTGTTATGTGCGATTGATCTTTCTTCATGTGTTTGCAATTGGCGATTAAATTTCCACAAATATTTTAGTAGAAGAATTCTGTATTTAACATTGGCATATAATTTTTAGATCAGGAGAATCCAGGAAATACATAATTGTATAAAATTTATACATCGAATTCTGGTTGAAAAATAGCTCGAAAACAGGTCGGTAGCTATTCTTTAGCTCAAGAATAGGTTGGAAATGGCTCTGTATGTGGAAATTGTAACAAAAATGATGGTGAAAGAATGAAAAGGGTGACTTTATGCATTTTTAACCAATAGTGGTTAAACATTAATGTGCTGGTCAATTCAAATGGTACGATGGTTTGATAACGAGCGGAAATACTGCTAAGTGGTTTTCACATCAGTAGAAGTGGTTGGGCGGTATAATCTCTGAGGATGCATTGCAATCGAATGATGCCATGTAGCAGGGGAGTGGGGTGTGAAAACTACTCATTTCGCAAGGTGCTAGAGTGGTTAAATATCTAGCGATCAGAGATGTGATAAGGCTTATTGGCCATTAGATCTGCTCAATCAAGATCTGACAGTTGGCAAAGAGTAGGGAGTTGTTGGAGATTTTGATAGGCGGGGCTCGGGGAATAACATCATGTGATGGGATATATAAAAAGGTTAATGTATAGTGGAGTTAATATAAGGTGGGCCCAGGAAACATCAAATGTGGGAGAATTAAAACTATAGGTTTATAAATATATCAGGGGTCGTGGATAATATATATAAATGG
Source organism: Pinus albicaulis (assembly GCA_034641835.2). Taxonomy (NCBI): domain Eukaryota; kingdom Viridiplantae; phylum Streptophyta; class Pinopsida; order Pinales; family Pinaceae; genus Pinus; species Pinus albicaulis. Next base: position 47,680 of record JAXQQM020067306.1, read on the forward strand.
AAATTTAATACATACGGGATAAATGTATATGCGGGAGTTACTTAAAAAAGATAATCAATAGTTTTAAAATGAATGAGGGGGTTAAATGAAAATATGATGCGGGATTAAATAAACTAAGTTTGAATAACATCGAGGTGAAATTTTCATACCGGGGCCCGACATATCCTAAACAAATACTTAGGATAAGTGTATATTGGGGGTTTTTTGGTGTATTTTTTAATGAAAATGGAAGTTAATTAGGGGTTTTACTTTTCCAAAGATAATATGTTTTTTAGCCTAAGGAAAAGGGATTTTTTGTAGGGAAAATGAGTGAAGTAAGGGGGAGAGGGTTAAAATGAAGGGGAAGGAGTATTTTTACAAGGAAAAATGAGTTTAGAGGGAAAATAGTAAATATGAAATGATCAATTTATGTTTTCCATGCCTTGTGAAAGCTACTTTTACATACTCATCATCTACCCTAATATTTTTTTCTTCATTTCTTTGGGTGCATTTAGGCTTTCAAACCCTTTTTATTTTTCTTTTAACAACAAACTATCTAATTCTAACTTTAATACTTCCAAGGGCAAGGAATAAACTATTGAGCTCCTTATTATTATCTACCTAACTATTGATCTGCCAATGTTAAACAGTTTGGCTACATCTTTATTCTCTATCTATCAGCATGAAATTTAAAGCATGAAAGATCAAGATTAAGCAGTTTGACCTTTATGGATTGTGGCATTTGAATTTACCTCACTTTTATGATCTATTTTTATCTTCTTTTTTTGTTGGGGTTCATTTTTTATATTCTTTTTGATCTTTTTCTTTCAGTCCTTTGATTTTTATTTTAGGACTTTTACCCTCTTTACATTTTTTTAATATGGGACAATAATTTGTAGAAATCAAAGTATGTACATATTACAAGACTAATCATAGTCAATTCAAAATTATGAATCCTATTATAATAGGACCCTAACAATTATAATGAAGTATGTAAATGTCAAATGGCTTATAGCCCAATATGGTTTATGATGTAATAGTCCCTTTCTTCTTCAATGGATTCGTTGTTCAATCCGGATTATAATGTTGACAAATGGTTGATAAGAAGACCGAAACCTTGATGAGATATGGTAGGGTTTTTTTGGGGCTATTGGTGAGTGTCTTTAGGTGGTCTATTTTGCCTGTAGTTCCCCATCTACATCTTGCTTTAGAACGATTGTTTTTCCTTTGGTCCCCATCTACATCTCTTTTGGGTGTCGGCACCAGCAGGGGGATACATTTTGTTTGGGGTTAGCACCATTGGGGGGTAATTGTGGATGTAGTTCTACAGAATACATGCATTTAAAATAATCCTATTATAGTATATTTTGCAAATATATATCAAGTATCTAATTGATTGAATGGTGTGTGTTGGTGTGTGAGTCTCTATATTTAATTGGTTGAATCTAAACTGCATTAAGGACCAAACAAAAATCTACATACACAAATTCCAAGACCACTTCTATTTGTGGGCAACATAAAAAGTTGAAAGGGGATGACTATCTTGAAATGGATTGCAATCATTTTATGGATTATTTCTCTTATATGTGTTTTGGTGTTGGTGTTGAAGATCATGTTGCCTACAATTATTTTAAAATAATTATTTCTCTATAGCATATTTCTTTATTTATTTATTTTACACAGGGATATATATATATATATATATATATAATTTATGTTTGATCACATCAAATACATAAGAAATGCATTACATTTTTTCTCTTGCTTGCTTCCTCTGGTCTCTTTTATTAATCCAGGTGTGACTAGCATTTTTCCTTTTGATTGATCTTTGTGACTAGCATTTTTAAGGAACTTTTGTTTTTTTTTTTTAATTCATTACATATATGTATACAATGTACAAAAACTTCCTAACAAAAAGGAAAAATTTGTAACAGTGCACGCATTACTTGATTTCATCATCGTTTTCCACCAGTAGCTTGTTGAGGTTGGGGAATTGATGCATGTCGTTCCAGCTCTTAGATCACTGGATTTGTTGCACATAAATTGAATTTCTTCCTCGAATTCCACAATGTGTCCATGGCCTTTGTTTGAATTTCTAACACATTTCTTATATTACTGCTTTATAGTGTTTCCTTTGCAACATATGATGTAATTGCTAGTTATACAACTAATAGTACACTTCCCTTGAACTCCAGTCTCAACTCAGTAACTCGACTTTCGTGCATGCATGAGTTAATTATTAGTTGATTGATCAATTAACTACTTAAACATTGAAGCATCACCCCCACTACTATACCTCCTAGTAATTCCTCCAATAGCTGGAACTAGTTTAACTGACCTTAACTGAATTAAATTGTTACAACTTAAATTAAACTCAACCTATGCTCCTAAAATTTAGGAATCAATGTACACAACTCAATTTAAGCCCTCAACTCTGAATTAACTAAGCTAACTGAGTGATATCAACAACTCACTTAAGTCATTCTAGTTGTCTTGTGATGTGAAATTTTGATTCTCCTAATTTAATTCAAAGGAAAATTAAATTAGGAATTTCTTGCTGTATTTTCAACACAAGAGCCAATACTATTGATTCTTGTTAAATTAGGAATTTCTTGCTGTATTTTCAACACAAGAGCCAATACTATTGATTCTTAAAACCATGGATCAATACCATGAGTCTCTCTTTTTTTTTTTTAATATGTTGTTATTTTAATTTAACTTTATTTTCGCCTAGTTAAAATATTTACATTATGTTGCATGTTCAACACACTAATCAATACTATTGATTCTTAAAACCATGAATCAATACCATGAGTTCTTTTTATTTTTATTTATTTATAGGGTTATTTTATTTCATTATGTTGTTATTTTTATTTTATTTTCGCCTAAAAATGTTTACATTACTTTACATTACACATTTTTAACATATTATAAATACTAGGTCTTAACTCAATGAAAAAATGACATATATCTCTCATTCTAAAACATATATATTTATTTCAATTACTTTATCTTACCATATAAAAAAATTGATATAAAATAAAAATAAAAATAAAATAAATTTTAAAATAATATTATTATTGTTTTTGAAATAACTTTGCACACAATATTTATATCATATGAATATTTAGTCCACGCATATTTTAATATCTATGGCATATGCATATATTAGTCGACACATTTTTTTAATGTAACTTTAAATGACAAGCCCAACTAAATATTTTATTAAATTGAAAACCTATTGAAATTTCTCCATTATAATTATGGAATCCAAAAAAATGTTATTTTCAAATCTGAACCCTATCGTGCAAAAAATGTTATTTTCAATACTACCCATATCGTGCAGAAAAGAGCCACCACCGCCTTTCCATATTTGGCTGGAAGGCATGTCGCCATATACACATAGAACCAATATTATTGGGAAAATGTCAAGAATAAGGACAAATCCCAATACCAACAAACATTCCATTCGCCCATTCTCATGGAAATATTAAAATAAAAACAAATCCCAATGGGCGCAGACAACCACAGCCCAAAAAAACAAAAAAGCTGTTATGAAAATATTAAAATGGTAGCACATCCCAATACAGCCAGAGGTGCATGTTCTTGATCAGTCAGCTATACATTTGCTCAACTACTAGTCATAAAGTGAAGAGAGACAAAGATTATATAATATGTGTTCTTGTCCTTCTCTGCAACAACCAGCTGCTTCTGTAATTTCTAACTTTTCGAGGATGATAACATTCCCTCTATAAAATTACCACTCCCCTCCTTTCCCTACACACCTGAAACGCAATTCCTCATTCATGATCAAAACTATTCATACATATCTATCCATATAAATATGGATAGCAATGCAGAGGTAGACCGTAACGTAACTCAAGGAGGAGGAACAATATCATTAGGTATGCTGAATCTGAATCCATCACTCTTTCGTCACCGAATTAATGAACAAGGCCATAGCTTATTTATTGTTTTCATTCATATATTGAATTCCAGTTATTGCAGGTGAAAGCAACATGGAATGTTACCAGCAGAGTACTTGTGCTCTTCCTGATATCTCTGCTGATGAAGAAGATTTGATAAATAGACTTCATAATCTTCTGGGTGACAGGTCACAATCTTGTCTCTTTTTTCTTCTTCTTCTTCTTTTTCAAACTTTAGTATATTTTCTAAATTTGCAATCAATCTGATTCATATATACAATTTCTATGCTTATAAGGATATTTTCTAAATTTGCAATCAATCTGATTCATATACAATTTCTATATGTGCTGATATATGCTGATAATATTATCGGAAAGAAAACTTTGAACCCCGATTCAAACCTCTACACAGTTTTTTCTCTGGCAAAATATTATTAGCATGGATAACCGTGAAAATCTCCAAATACATACAAATATTGTTGTTATTAGTTTGTTGATATAGAAATTAAATTGATACAAACATGGCAGGTGGGGATTGATTGCGGGACGCCTTCCATGGAGAAGGATAGAGGAAATTGTAACTTATTGTAAAATGAGATACGAAGCCAGTACCTCCTCTTCACGCTCATGAATCTCTCTGGCCAGTCTACTGCCTACTGACAATTTGATTAAATAGGGGCCATAAGGATTTTGGAGGACCATTGTGTTAGCAGTTATGCATGTATTGTTTATTGGATATTAAATTCAAAAGTCTCCTCTTAGCATTCCCACTCTTGCGTTTCTCCACCTGCAAGGTGATGATGGAATATTATCATGAATGGAGAGTCTTTATGGTCTCTGGGATTTCTTTGGTTGTAATGTACTCATCTTTGCCTTGATTTATTTTGTATATAGTTGTTTTTAATGTTGGAGTTTTAACTGGTCACAACTTATCTCTCAACTTATGAGTGGAATCTGATCCTTGCATATTTTGGTTACAACAAATGTTTTTCTTTATGCTATGCGTTTATAAGTGTTTGAGATGTTGTAATTATAATATGAAAATGGTTTTTTTATATTTTTTTAGGTTGGTAATTATGTATTTGAAAGTTTTGTTTTTTTATTTTTTTATTTATTTTTATAAAAATATTTGATGTTTTTTAAGATTTAAATTGTATAGAAATTGAGGATGGAAATTAATTATAAAAAAAAAATTGCCTTAAGAGATATTTCTTATTGAGTCTTTAATAATTTTTAATAACATTATTCCAAAATAAAACAAATTATTTTTTTCTTCAAATATATAAACTTCCTTCCATCTAAATTCAAAATAAATCTAAAAAACAGATATATTTATACACAAACACACTAATACTATTAAATTTGCAATAATCTAAATAACCTTCCCACAATAAAACAAATCATTCTTTCAGCTTAAGCTTCCCTTAGTCTAAATTCAAAATAAATCTAAAAAAACAACTAGATATTTTCTCAACCATTTTAGTATCCAAATGGGATGGAACCAGCCATGCAACCTGTCAAATGAGAAAATGCTTTCAGAACGTTTCATATATTGAAAGCTCATTTTTTTGTTAGACAAATAAATTCTGCCGGAAACTATCTGCAAGTATATATTTTATGTACCTCGTTCCTATGCACTGGGGTTGAGCATGGTACAAAGTTCTGTTAGAGGACTCAATTTGAGCTTTGCAATTATAAAAACTTTTCACAGGAAGTTGGAATATCACTACTGTTATGAATTTTAAAAAGGGTTTATTCTGGAAACAGTTGAAATTTTCCATTACCCAAGTGACAAGTTTTAATTAAATCGTTTCTTATTTATTTGGTGTACGTATGCATCCAGATTTTGGCCCAATAAATATTATTGATTTTAAAGTTTATTGATTATCATCAAATCCATTGTTCAAGCTTTGTTTGACTTTTCTAATCTAATTAAATGAAAAGTGCTTGCATGAATGCAAATGGAAGCATCTAAACATATTAATAAAATTGAAATAATGGAACAAATATAATGAAGCATATCATTACCACTATATTTAACAATAATTTAAATATGAATAAATGATTACAAAATCCATAATAACATGATATTAAAACAATTATAACTTTATAATATATATATATAAATATTTCTGAAAAATAAAAATGTAAACTGTAAACATGAAAACAATATCCCGTATAAATAACTCTTTTATACACAAAATAGTCCTGAGTATTGTCATTCTGATCAAAGATGGCTGCTTGTGGGCTGCAATTCCCCTTTTGCTTTTATGAGGTGATTAATTTACGAGTTTGGATAATACGCTAGTTCTCAATTTTTTGTCCATTCTTATTCTTATTTTTATTTTCATTCTCTCTTATTAACCCTTCATTGAATTTGACCATACATACATAATTTATGACTTCCTTCACTTACTTTACATATTAATCGTACTTTACATCTTAATTTAATTTGTTCCTAATATTTCTTGCAACTGCTAATTTCAAAAATTTCTCTCTATAATTCAAATCATGGAAATCTCATTCGGCATCTTTCTATAGTTTCTTGTCTGCTCTCAATGGCGGACATTTCTTGTGCTGACAAATCATTTATCTCCAGAATGAGCACAAGCACTACTCTTTTTATTCCGTTGATCTTCCAAATTACATATTCGTCCCCATTTGATATAAAAATAATTCGTTAGTTGATATAAGAATTGAATTCGCCCCCATTTGATATAAAAATAATTCGTTAGTTGATATAAGAATTGAATTGGAATTGATATAAATTCAAAAGTCTACTCTTACAATTCCCACTCTTAGGTTTGTCCACCTGCAAGGTCGTGATGGAATATTAGAGTCTTTATTTGGTTTATTTTATATAGCGTTGGTTTTAATGTTGAAGGAGTTTTACTGATCACAACTTATCCCTCAACTTTAGAGTGGAGTCTGCCGCTTTTATATTCTTTTGGTTACACCAAATGTTGATATTTATACAATGTGTAAATGTTGTAATTATAATATTGAAAATGGTTTCTTATCTTTCTTAAATTTGTAGTTATGTATTTTAAAGTTGTGTGTTTTATTTTATTTTATGAATATTTCATGGTTTTTAGATTCAAATTTTATAAAATTGAGAATGAAATTTAATTGTGAAAATAAATTTGTCAAACATATATAACTTGTTTGAATGAAACTACGTTTAAAAAACATATATTTTCAATCATTTTACTATACAAAGAGCATGGAACCCGGCTATGTAACCTGCCCAATAAGAAAACTCATTCAGAACGTTTTCATGTATTGAGAGCTCATTTTTTATTAGACGAATAAATTATGCCCGAAACCATCTGCAAGTATATATATTTTATGTACCTCGTCCCTATGCACTTGGGTTGAGCACGGTACAAAATTGGTATGAGAGGACTTTTGCAACTATAAAAACCTTTCACAGACCAGTTGGAATATCATGACAAGAATATCACCATTGTCATGAATTTTAAAAAGGGTTTACTGTGGAAAACAATTGAAAGTTTCCTTTCAATTAAGGGTTCACCGAACAGACAAATTTCTTCTTATTTGGTGTAGGAATCAATCCATTGTTTGAGTTTTCTAATTTAATTAAACTAGAGTAATTTAATAAGCATGAGCATGAATGTAAATGAAAGCATATAAACATACTAAGATTGAAATGTTGAAACAAATAGAATGAAGAATATTATTTCTGTTACAGCTATTTAATAACTTAAATATGAATAAATGGTTATAAAATTCATAATAATAATATTAAATTAGTTAGTTATAGATTTACATGTATAATTTCGAAAAATAAAAATAAGAACCTAAACTCTAAACATGAAAACAATCTCTAGTGTGAATGCGATTCTTATACACAAATTTGTAATCAGTAGAGATTAATTATGTAAAGTTTTCTCATCTATATACCATGTAAAGTTGAATATATCTAATTGGCATGGAGTGCAATACATATAAGCAACAAAATACATAATCAATGAATGGCCTATGGAGTCCAAAACAAATGCTACAAGCTATGGGTCAGTAGTCTACTACAATTCTGCATATGGGTGATCAGCATGATCACTCCTCATCATGATCAAAATCATCACCCTTACTAGACAAGGGATCATCAACATGAGATACATAAATAAATTGGCTCAGAGTTTGAGGGCTCCTAAAACTCCTCAGCAACCTTAGTAGTAGTGGTAGTAGCAGCAGCAAAAATAGACATCAAAATTACAAATCAATGATCAACATGATCACTCATGAAACACATCATTGATTCAACTATACAAGAAATGGGATCATCAACAAGAGATAGGTAAATATAGTCTTTAACTCAAATTTTTCAGGCTTGGATTTCTCAACCTTATAATATGATAGAAATTGAAAAAGTTTAACATGCCTAACCATTGATTTTGGTTTGAGTAAAGGGTTCATCTCTTAAACCTTATAATGTGGTAGAAAAATATTAGCATGTCTAACAAGTTATTTTCCTTTGAGTGAAGAATACATTCTTGTTAAGGCCATGGCTCATGATAGATTAGTTCAACAATCAAGACCACTAAGGTCAACAAAGTTCAACAATCAATTCCACCAACACCAAGGTTCTTAAAGGGTTGCATGCTCTTGGTGAAATGTCAATCTCAAACCCTAGCTGGTGATAGAATCAAATGGAAACATTGCAAACCCTCAAACCATGAAATCATGAAAACCATTTGAGTGAAATCTAAAATTCTAGTTTCTCTATATAAAATCCAATGAGGTCAAAACCGATTCATTTCATAGTAATGTTAAAAATTTAAATAAACTTGGATGATAATGAAATAAAGTAAATGTCACTTTTACTTTAATAATTTAACATTAATGAGAAAAATGAAAGCCTAAAAATCAAAAAATTGCATTATGTAGAGTGTGTGGTTGGCACTAAGTCACACCTAAAAAAACCTGTGGGGTCGCTCAAATAACCAGGTTTTTCAAATTGTTAGATGGTCTCGGCTAATGAACCAACAAGTTTGACCTATTTACAGTTCGAACAGACAAATGTTGAATAAAGTGCACTGTCATGCTGATCAAATATGACTTCTTCTCATGAGAAAGGGCTTCAATTCCTCTTTGGCTTTTATGAGATTATTAATTTAGGAGTCTCCATCATAAAAAAGTTTTCAATTTTTGTCCCTTTTTCTTTTTGTTTCCATTCTTTCTTATTAACCATTTCATTAAATATGACCTTACATGCAAAATTTATGACTTCCTTCACTTACTTTACACCTTAATTTAAATTAAGGTTGCATGCAAATTTTATGACTTCCTTCACTTACTTTACACCTTAATTTAAGTTGTTCCTCCTCGCACATAGTTTATCTCTAAGATTAGCATAAGCAATACCTTGTTTATTTATTCTCTTGATCTTCCAAATTGCATATTCGTCCCCATTTTACGGTTAGATAAATGTTTCAGGAGATTGTAGACAGGAATAATAAGGAAAAAAGAAACCACTTTCGAGTAATGATTAATATAACTCCTTTGGCTTAGATTTGTTGATAAAATAATATTTTTGTATGCTCCCATGCTTGCTCTCGAGGTGTCATAACTCGTCATTTGTGGTCAATTGTCTCACTTCCATGAATCAGGTTTAACTTTCTTGTTTTGATTCTAAGATGGAATGACTATATATTCCCAGAGTGTTGAGCTTCCTTTACAGTGAAAACAATACATTCACTGAACTTTATAACTTATTATAACTTATTATGTTATTTCTATTTATCAAATAAGATTTCACTCTAGTTGTTTAATAAGAGGTTGCTCTGTATGGTTGGATTCAAAGTATAGTTGGATTCAATTTGCTAATTGTTGTCGACAATTATTGTCTACCCTAGAGACAGCCTAGAGTTGCTATAGACCAGTGCCTAGGACATCTTAGCATAGCAAGGAGCTCATAATATATATTGGGTTGTCAATCCAAAAGCTCTCTTACTATCTCTTGTAAAACAAGGAAATTAGCTTAAATGGAACCAAACTCTCTCAGAAGCTGATACAAAGATAAGAATAATGTAGGAACAGCATGCAAAACTCCAATACAAAATCATCACACAGTTAACAGATAGCTTACTGCAAAGAGGGCAAGTTCAAATAGTATGCCACAGAAATCAAATATCAGAAAGTGGATGCAGTGAGGAAAACATGAAGGAGATACTAGTTAACATGAGGCTGATACCTAGATACACAACAGAACCACATATGGGCTTATCCAACTAAGAATCCAGACATGATAATGGCGTTTTAAAAGCACCCTCCTCAAGTAACTAATATAGCAGAAAATATGAATGACATGAACATGGAACAATATATCATGACTAGGCCTATTTAAAGCACTTGACTAATCCAAGTATGGGCACCAACTAGGATGAATCCTTACTTAAGATCAGTGAGCCACTCGCATTCTAGAACATGATACAAGAAGATAAATGCAATGAAATGTGATATTATATTAACACATAAGAAAATATTACATACTGTGGGATACCAAAGACCAGAATCCTCATTACAGATATAACTCCTCCTCACTGAGACCCTACGGGCTCTGAGCCTTTACACAAAAGCTTTACAAGATGTATACAAGAACTTCTCACTGCACAGTTTGCTGACAGAAATCTAGAACCCTTACAATGTTTTTCTTCTAGAGTTTTATAGGAGAGGTAGAAAACTCTAGAGAACGAGGTAGGTGATGCACATTTAATGATTTGATTTGAAACAAAGTGGCAAAAACATTTGCGCCCATACTGTTAAATGACTAGGTGGTATTATCTTGTACTTTGAGATCTACCTGCTGAAATAAATGCACTGGAAAAAATCTCTTCAGGAATGCAGCATAGGGGTAAATCTTCACGAACATTTTGTACTTTCCTGAAGAAAACTTGGCTGAAGTAACACCTTGAGAGTATTGCTTCCTCTACATTATACTCTCTGCCTTTAAATGCCTGAATTTGAATTTGAAACCTTTCATGTCGAACATTGAATTCATTGCTCCTTCATTAATATTTTGCTGCTGCTGCATTAATGTTTTCATCCGTAAAATCTTGGTTTGGAATGGCTCTGGAGGTTTGGATAGATTTTGAACCTTGTTGTTTTAATGAGTGTCATGTCACGGCAGCTCCCCGGGGCTTCCCTTCATAAATTTTTCTCTGAAAAATTATCTTTGGAAGAGGCCTTGGCTTTTGTAATGGAGGCAGTAATTAATGGTGATTTTCTTCCTCCCGGACCCTGCAAAATACACAAACCTTGTTAAGAAAACAGATGCACAGGAGAGTGAATGCAGTGGAGTTGACTTAGGTGACAAGGCGGTGTGATAAGATGACAGAAGCATGAAGGGAAGCAGTGAAAAACACAGGGGAGCGACGATGAATTGGCTGGGTGGAGGTTGATAACGTGAACACTGAAACATGACATATGAACAGAATTTATAAATGGTAGAGGAGGAATGTATTTCACACGTGGAGCGGTGACATGGAGGTAGACTGGGGTACGCATCGCAATCGCAAATCGGGAGATGGAGTGGAGCGGAGTGATCAACATGGGATTTGCGATGCGATGAGCAATCCTTTGTAAACACAATATATAAAAAATTTCCCGTTTGCAAAGGGAAGAGCCTTTAAATGCATGAACCGGCGCAAGAAATAAGAGGTGGGGCCAGGAGGTCTATCACAATCGCAATATCGCAGATCAGGAAGATCAGCAGGGTGTCACATAAAACATTGCGATTGCGATTTAGCGGGGAGTGCAGTGACCATTGGATCTGGCGGAGAGATGGACGGCTGAGATGCGGCAGCGAGGCCAATGGGGATAAGACCTTACAAAAAGGCAAAAAAATGACGTTTCTCAAATTTTCAAAGGGGGAAGGCATATTTTGTATGAGTGGCGGAAGATACGGTGGGCCCCAAGGGGGATCGCAAATCGCAAATGGAGAAAATGAGATGGGGAAATGCGATGGGGGGAAAGTGCGATGGCGCGATCGATCGCGTAGCAAATAATTGCGACGGATCAAACGATCATAACCAATGAAAATGAGATTTGCGATGGATGCGATTTGCGATAAACGCTCTAAGGGGCAGCACTCGGTCACAGCGCTTGGTTACATGGATGAAAGGAGGTGCGGGGCTAGTGGAGAAAGGGCTGAGGCCTACCATATGGTTGGAAGTGGGTTTTTAACCCATTTTCAATGTGTTTTAGGGTCAGCCCCGGGCAACGATAAGGAGATGGAGGGGGTAATATGATCAACATCGGCTCCATCTGGGGACGGTACGTTCCTCTGTGGACGTGCCGAGAACTCCGCAGACCTTCAAATGCTCTTTTGGATGGCTCTGCTACTTAGCCTTTCTGCAATTTACTCCATAATTCGTCGACGTTCCCATCAAAACAAAACTGAAGCAAAACTTATATATAGTATGGTACATCAGGCTTGTTTTGCCTGAATCAAAATTGGAAATATGGTTTGAGAAATTGTCCATTTACAGGGGATTCAAGCAGATCACCCTGTAGGTCTTCCAATATGAACGTGTTATTACCTTTCAGTTCTACAATTTTAAATGGACCAAACCACAGTGGATCGAATTTAGCATGTTTGCCCTTTTCAGCCCTCCGAATATCCCATCTGAGAACCAAATCACCAATTTGAAATTTCCTGTCTTTTGCATGCCGATCAAAGATGTTTTTCATTTTCTCCTGATACTCCGCTAATCTCTGATTCACTTGGCTCCATGTTTCCTCCAATTCTACCAGTTGGTTAATTCTTCTGACCATGTCATCTGGTTCTTCCTGATTTTCCTGCATAAAGCGTGCCACTGGCAATGCCAGCTGCACCGGAAACACAACTGCTCGTCCATATACTAATTCATAAGGGGATTTCCCTGTTGCTCTCTTGCTAGTTATTTTGTTCGCCCACAGAGAAAATTTCAATTGGGAATCCCAATTATTTTGATTCTCATTAATTATCTTCTTCAAGGCCCTCACCAGAGTTTTGTTGGAAGATTCTACCAAGCCATTCCTCTGTGGATAGTAAGCTGTGGAGTGATTTAATGCAATATTATACTGCTGGCAGAAATTTACAAATTTATTGGACCTGAAGGCCTGTGCATTATCAGTTACAATTCTAGTTGGACAGCCAAATCTGGATATGATGTTCTCTTCCATGAATTTGATGATTACAGCATCTGTAGCATTTCTCGCAGGTATGGCTTCCACCCACTTTGTAAAGTAATCTGTTTCAGTCAATATCCATTTATGTTGGCCACTTGAAGGGGGATGTATTTCTCCAATAAAATCTAATCCCCATTGCTGAAATGGTTCATCTATATGAACTGGAATTAGGGGCAAAGCAGGTAGATTTTGTCTTTCAGCAAATTTTTGACACTTATCACATGCTCTAACCCAATTAAAAACATCTCCAAATAATTTTGGCCAATAGAAACCAGCCTTCAGAACTTTATAAGCTGTAGCTCTCCAGCTGTAATGTCCTCCATAGATTCCTTCATGAAATTCTATCATTATATTTTCTACTTCATCCTCTGTGAGGCACAATAATAGTATGCCTGAAGGATCTCTCCAATATAACTGACCATTGGCAACTATATACTTCTGTGATTTCATTCTTACAGCTCTGTATTTTATCTTATCACAACTTGGAGGACAGCTGAGTGTTAAAAGATATTCAACTATTTCTTTGTACCAAGGACTAGTGAGATATTTTATGTGTATCTTTTGAGAGGCCATCTCTAGTCCTTGTTGTTCTTCTCCTTTCTCAGATTCTTCATTTGCTATCATAGATAAATTTATGCCTAGAGCCTGATGATTTGATTCAGACAGAATTTTGGCTAGCCCTTGTCCTTTAACCAACTTAGTGGGCCTTATGCCCAAATCATACTCCTGAATTTTTGCAATCCATCTTCCTCTTTTACCTTCACTATCCCCCTGAACAAGAATGTCTTTGACAGCTATTGTAGGGACATATGCAGTGATGTGAGATTGCAAAATATACATTCTGAAAGCTTTAAGAGACTTCACCAGGGCATATGCCTGTTTCTCCAATATGTTGTATTTCAATTCTGCATCATGCAATACCTGACTGAAAAAGGCTATACGCTGCTCATATCCATCTTCATTTTTCTGCAACAAGACTTCAGCTACAGTATGAGGTGAAGCAAATGAAAAGATCATAAATGGATTGTTGTAATTTGGTCCAGTTAGTACAGGAGCTTCAGCAAATGCCTGTTTTATTATGGTGAATGCATCTCTAGATTCCTGGGACCATTTCACCTCATTGTTCTTTTTAAGCATATCAGTTATATGCCTAACTATCTCAGCATAGTTAGGAATAAATCTTCTCAGAAAATTAATTCGTCCTAGGAACACCTGCACTTCTTTCTTATTCCTGGGTAAAGGAATATTGTTTATAAATTCAACTCTCTTAGGGTCTATTTTCACACCATCTTTAGTTACAATGTGCCCTAAGAGTTTTCCCTCATCTAATGCAAATAAAGATTTTTGAGGATTGAGGGAAAGACCATACCTTCTGCATTTTTCAAAGGTTCTTTGCAAGTGTTGAATGTGTTCAGTATCATCCTTTGAAAATACTGTGATATCATCTAGATATACCACCAGAAACTTGTCCTTCTCTCCAACAAAGGCTATGTCCATTGCCCTCTGAAAAGTAGCTCCTACATTAATCAATCCAAATGGCATCCTGGCATACATAAATGTTCCCCATGGTGTTGTAAATGCAGTTTTCTTCTGATCCTCTAGGAACATAGCTACCTGATTATAACCAGAAAACCCATCCATCATTGACATTCTGGAGGCTCCGACCACTTTCTGCAGAATGTGATCCATCTTAGGCAATGGATAATTATCTTTTAAAGATGCTCTATTTAAGTTTCTGAAATCTACACACAACCTTATTTCTCCATTTTTCTTTCCAACGGGAACAAGGTTTGCTACCCATTCTGAGTATCTCAGTGGCACAATTATTTTGGCCTTCAGCAGCTTCTTGATTTATTTTTCAATAGAGGGAAGTAGCAGAGGATTTATCTGCCTGAGCTTCTGCTTATAAGGCTTTGCATCTTCTCTCAAAGGAATTTTATGCTGCATTATATCAACATCAAAAGTTTTAAGGTCTTGATAAGACCATGCAAATACATCCTTATATAACTAAAATAATTTCAGATATTTCTCTTTATATTCTTCTGGGACCTTTTTGGATAATTTGACAATTTTGGGGTCAGCATAAGTACCCAGATTTAAATCGTCCACTTGTTCTTCTTCTACTGTTTTACTGTGCTGCAATGGAACATCGTTTTTATCAAACAATATTTCTAGAGGCACCAGCCCTCTATGTATGATATTTCCTTTTAGCTGCAGCACTTTATTGCCTGCTATTTTTTCTTCCCATTTTTTTTCTACAACATTTTCAGCTTCCTTTTCTTCATTATCATCAATCTCCATATTGGAGAATTCTCCCACTATCTCCAAGAATCTCTTCATATGTTCATCATCTTCAAATACCTTCCAATGTTTAACATTATCTTGGATTGATGGTCTGTATCACACTTCAATTTCATACCTCAAAAGAGGATTCTGTGGAGGACGAAATGTGCTAGCAGCCACAGCAAGAGAATCTGCCATTCTGTTCTGCTCCCAGGGCATGAACTGTATATTAAAAGCTGAGAAGAAATTTTCCACCATGTCCCATACTTCATTTATGTAGGCTCTCAGCCGTGGATGCTTAGTTTGACATTGATTTCTGACCTGCCTTACCACCAGCTCAGAGTCTCCCATGACTTTTAAACTTTGTATGCCCATATTCTTGGTTGTCTGTAATCCCAACAAAAGTGCTTCATATTCAGCTACATTATTGGTAGCCTCATATTCCAATTTAAAGGACAGTGGGACCCATTTGCCTGTAGGAGATATTAATAACACCCCAACTCCATTACCTTCTCTTGAATTTGCCCCATCAAAATGTAAAGTCCAGATTCCAGCTTCATTATTTTCTGAAGGCTGCTCATCCTTAATTTTGAAGGAGGATTCATGCACATAATTTTGATCTTCTTCTAGCATAAAGCATGAAAAATCTCCTTCTTTACTATAGACTGGTGAATTTTTAGAGTTATCATCCTTAGTAACTACCTTGACAAATTTAGTCTCTCTGTATAACCTCCTCTCTTGTCCACCAAAAACTAGGATGGTAGCATATGTTAAATCCAGCTTAATTGACCCACCAATTTTTGTACCCCAGGACCTTGACAGCAACATGCCAAAGCGGGCTGGGATATCAGCCACCACAATGTCCATGACCACACTCTTTGCTGGAATCTGGGCCAAATTTACCACTAAATCTTTAATCATCCCCAAGCATTTGACTCTTTTGGAATCAAATGAATAAAGGTCTTTATATGGACGTGTGATTTGCAGTCCTAGTCGTTCCATGACAGATAGAGGCATAAGATTATGAGAAGCCCCAGAATCTAACATACAATTGTGTAACAGCAAGTCATGAATAACTAGAGACACATAAAAATGAGGAGTAGAAGGATCTACTTCCTCAACATGTGGGCCAAAGACTACCATGAGTCTTTCTTCTTGAAGGTTTAAACTATCAGGCACAATTGATATTTCAAGAGGGAGCATAAAAGAAGTAACTTGAGACTGATATGCAGGTTGTTTTAGCAGCTCGGTCAAGGGGACTGGAATTTTAATTTTCTCAAGTTCTTTTTGCAAACTAAAAGCAGGAGAGGGATTTTCTATCACAACTTCTTTTGACTCTTTATTTTCAGCTGAAAATTTAATTTCTTTTCACACAGATTCATCATTAGGAGGACTGACTACTTTTGAAGAAGAAGGAATCTGGTCATTAGGCTGCAAGGGAGTATTTAGAGGACTCTTACCTTTTTCTGTGTTTCTCTTTGTTGTTGATTCCTTCTGAGCAGGTACCTCCTTCTGAGGTGGCTCCTCTTCTTGATCTTGAGTTCGGGTCCTCTTCCTTGAAGATCTGAGATCATATTTTCTATTGAAGTGTGCTTGCATGAAATCAACAAATTGTTTACAATAATGATCAATCTCTGCTTCTTCTTCTTCTTGCAAAGGGCACTCTATTTCATCATTATTTGAAAAAGAAATATTTGAGTCTTCTAGTTCATAAGCAGCATCTTCAGTGGAGTCATCTGCTAGACCTTCACGGTACAAGGGATGTGGTACCCGATCTTGCTGCTCCTTTGCTTCCCTTGGCAATATTTGCAATGGTGCTCTCTTATACTGGGGATTGTATCCTCTGTTTGGAGCATTATAGAAATTCTTGGGAGCTGCATTCTTAGCCTCCAACTCAAGCTTGACCATCTTATTTATCATTTTGCTTATTTCATCCATCTTATCTTAATCCTTCTCCTGGTTAGAGGAGGAAAATTCTTCTTTTCCCTTCCTTCTAACATCCTGTTCAACCTTCCCTTTAAATTTTCCAGAGGAAGCAAAGTTAGCTTCCAATTCAAGAGCGTCTGACTGAGCATCATCTAGGGTGGCAGGCTTTCTCTCCCTGAGGGAGAAACCGAAATCTGAGTCAAAAGCTGCAATGAAACAACTTTTGCAGCGTTTTGATGAGGCTTCATATCTGCAGGGAGATTTAGATACAACTTATTAAATCTCTTAATAAACTCCGACACCCCTTCATTATGTCTCTTCTTGAGTGTATTGAACTCAGTGAGACACTGTCCATGATCTTTCTTTTCTCCCCATTTCCTGAGAAAAGTATTCTCCATGTCATCCCAGGTGGTTACTGAACGGTTTCCCAATGTCTTGAACCACTTTCTGGCTTCACCATCCAAATATTGCGCAAACAATCTTAAGACCATGTCTAAATGTTCAACATTAAGGTTCTCTGCAAAGGAGCAGAAAGTCTCAATATGTCCTTGAGCATCAATTTCATTTTCACCATTGAATCTACCCAAAATCTTCAAATAATCCTGTGGCATATCATTCAGCACTTGTGGTAAGGCCAGTGGAGCATATTTTTTCAATAGGAAAGCAGGAACATTAGCCATTGGATGAGGTGGGAGCTGTGCAACAGTTTGATTTACAAATGGAGGAAGTGGAAGAGGTGGGAGAGATGTATAACAATGGGAATAAATTGCACAGAAGCCTGAGGTGTAGATGGGAATATTTCACGGTTAACAACAGCTACTTTTGTGACTTCTTTAACTTCTTCAGCCTTAGGGGTGAGATGAAGGTTTTCTTTGGTTCTAGCACTTCCCCTGGGTGGACTATCTGAGTAATATTCAGGATTTTCCTCAGTGGAGTGGGGATTTTCTATTTGGACTTCTTGAGAAGAAGAGGATGGGTAATATTCTTCAGAAAATTCAGGGATTTCAGCACGGGCCGATTGTCTTTCTTTCCAACTTCTTCTATGAATAATATTCTCTGGGTCAGATACAGAGGATGTCTTTAACTTAGAGGAATCTGACCTCAAATGTGGCTTTCGAGGAGCCAGGACTACCAATAGATTTATCAAATAAAGAACAGTGGAGTCGCCAAGGTGAGAGATATACAACTCTTCAACTCGTTGTGCTCACATGATTAGAGAGTGAATATGATTTGTCGAGGCCCAGGGAAACTGATATTCTTAAATTCATACGCGGCAACGGTGCCAGAAAGATGTTGTCGACAATTATTGTCTACCCTAGAGACAGCCTAGAGTTGCTATAGACCAGTTCCTAGGACATCTTAGCATAGCAAGGAGCTCATAATATATCTTGGGTTGTCAATCCAAAATCTCTCTTACTATCTCTTGTAAAACAAGAAAATTAGTTTAAATGGAACCAAACTCTCTCAGAAGCTGATACAAAGATAAGAATAATGTAGGAACAACATGCAAAACTCTAATAAAAAAGCATCAGATAGTTAAGAGACAGCTTACTGCAAAGAGGGCCAGTTCAAATAGTATGCCACAGAAATCAAATATCAGAAAGTGGATGCAGTGAGGAAAACATGAAGGAGATACTAGTTAACATGAGGCTGATACCCAGATACACAACAGAACCACATATGGGCTTATCCAACTAAGAATCCATACATGAATATGGCATTTTCAAAGCACCCTCCTCAAGTAACTAATATAGCAGAAAATATGAATGACATGAACATGGAACAATATATCATGACTAGGCCTATTTAAAGCGCTTGACTAATCCAAGTATGGGCACCAACTAGGATGAATCCTTACTTAAGATCAGTGAGCCACTCGCATTCTAGAACATGATACAAGAAGATAAATGTAATGAAATGAGATATTATATTAACACATAAGAAAAGATTACATACTGTGGGATACCAAAGACCAGAATCCTCATTACAGTTATAACTCCTCCTCACTGAGACCCTACGGGCTCTGAGCCTTTACACAAAAGCTTTACAAGATGTATACAAGAACTTCTCACTGCACAGTTTGTCGCATAATCAGAACTTCATAATGTTTTTTCTAGAGTTTTACAGTGTAGAAAACTTCAGAGAACGAGGTAGGTGATGCACATTTAATGATTTGATTTGAAACAAAGCAAAATATCTGCTACCATACCGTTAAATGACCAGTGGTATTATCTGTACTTTGAGATCTCATTTCGCTGAAATAAATGCACTGGAACAAGTCTCTTCAGAACGTAGCATGGTAAATCTTCACAAACATTCTGTACTTTCCTGAAGAAAACTCGGCTGAAGTAACACCTTGAGAGTATTGCTTCCTGTACATTATACTCTCTGCCTTTAAATGCCTGAATTTGAATTTGAAACCTTTCATGCCGGACATTGAATTCATTTCTCCTTCATTAATATATTGCTGCTGCTGCATTAATGTTTTCATCCGTAAAATCTTGGTTTGGAATGGCTCTGGAGGTTTGGATAGATTTTGAACCTTGTTGTTTTAATGAGTGTCATGTCACGGCAGCTCCCCGAGGCTTCCCTTCATAAATTTGTCTCTAAAAAACTATCTTTGGAAGAGGCCTCGGCTTTTGTAATGGAGGCGGTAATTAATGGCGATTTTCTTCCTCTCGCACCCTGCAAAATACACAAACCTTGTTAAGAAAACAGATGCACAGGAGAGTGAATGTAGTGGAGGTGAATTAGGTGACAAGGCGGTGTGATAAGATGACGGAAGCATGAAGGACAGTAGTGAAAAACATAGGGGAGCGACGATGAATTGGCTGGGTGGAGGTTGATAACGTGAACACTGAAACATGACATATAAACGGAATGTATAAATGGTAGAGGAGGAATGTATTTGACACGTGGAGCGGTGACGTGGAGGTAGACTCGGGTACGCATCGCAATCGCAAATTGGGAGATGGAGTGGAGCGGAGTGATAAACATGGGATTTGCGATGCGATGAGCAATCCTTTGTAAACACAATATATAAAAAATTTCCCGTTTGCAAAGGGAAGAGCCTTTAAATGGATGAACCGGCACGAGAAATAAGAGGTGGGGCCACGAGGTCTATCGCAATCGCAATATCGCAGATCGGGAAGATCAGTAGGGTGTCACATAAAACATTGCGATTGCAATTTAGCGGGTAGTGCAGTGATCGTTGGATCTGGCGGAGAGATGGACGGCTGAGATGCGGCGGCGAGGCCAATGGGGATAAGACCTTACAAAAAGGAAAAAAAATGACGTTTCTCAACTTTTCAAAGTGGGAAGGCATATTTTGTATGAGTGGCGGAAGATACGGTGGGCCCCAAGGGGGATCGCAAATCGAAAATGGAGAAAATGTGATGGGGAAATGCGATGGTGGGAAAGTGTGATGGCGCGATCGATCGCGTCGCAAATAATTGCGACGGATCAAACAGTCATAACCAATGAAAATGCAATCTGGGATGGATGCGATTTGTGATAAACGCTCTAAGGGGCAGCGCTCGGTCACAGCGCTTGGTTACATGGATGAAAGGAGGTGCAGGGCTAGTGGAGAAAGGGTTGAGGCCTACCATATGGTCGGAAGTGGGTTTTTAACCCATTTTCAATGTGTTTTAGGGTCAGCCCCGGGCAACGATAAGGAGATGGACGGGGTAATATGATCAACACTAATAGTGAATTTTTTTGCAGAGAAATGTCTAGAATCTTTAGCCATTGGCTGAGGTAAGTTTTTAAGAGTAAAGAATATGGAATTTCAACTCTAAAAATAATGAACAACAATTTAGAAAATTATTTTGAAGTTTTTTCCATAAAAAAATTTAGAATTTTTTTAGAAAATCAAAACTCAAATAAAGAAAATAAATTTGTTTAAATACAATTTTATGTGAGTTGAAAAAGGATGAATGATAAAAATTAAAATTAAAAATTAAAAGAAATAAAATAAATTAATGTGCTTTGAAGACTTAATCAATGATAACACACCTATAAAGACATGAATATGTAGGAAGCAATATTAAATATTGCACGCAACAAAAATATGATATTTAACCTAAACACCTTACTTCCCATGGAATCTGTATTCATTGTTAAAAACATAAATTAAACAAATTCCAAAAGTGCAGCAACTAGCTAGTTAAACTAAAGGGAAAAAACTAGTAGAGTTAATTATTTAAACCATGATCCAAGCTTAAGGTTGTAGCAATAGAAACAAAGTCAGTTTGGTTAGTGATTTTAATATTTTTCAAGCAATATTTTGAAATTCTCATGATGTAGTTCTACTATCCCTGGGCATCCATAGCCCTAGAAAATCCACCCCACCCTAATAAGATAGGCCTTGTTCTATTGTTCATATTCTAGACAAAGACATATCCATTTTCCTAAAAAAAATGAAACTTCATTTCCTATAGTTTTTTCTTTTTTGTCTTTCCTTTGAAAATTAGGCTATGATGAAAGAAATAACTCTTTCAAGATGGTGAAGATGATACTTTTGTCAAAGATTTATTTATGGAAAAACAAATTTTCAAAACCCCTTATTATTTGCATTGCATTAAGAAAAAAAACAGAGAATAAATACAATGCTTGATTGATCAATTAAATAGTTAAACATTGAAGCATCACCTCCACTTCTAAATCCTAATAGTTCCCCCAACAATTAATTAAGCTAAATGAGTGAAAATAGTAACTCACTTAACTCATTCTAGTTGTCTTGTGATGTGAAATTTAGATTCTCGTAATTTAATTCAAAGGAAAATTAAATTAGGAATTTCTTGCTACATTTTCAACACAAGAGTCAATAATATTGATTCTTAAAACCATGGATCAATACCATGGGTCTCTTCTTCTTTTTAATAGGTTTTTTTTGTTATGTTTTTATTTTTATTTTATTTTAAGAGAGTTAAAATACTTACATTAAGTTGCATTTTCAACACACTAGTCAATACTATTGATCCTTAAAACTATGGATCAATATCATGGGTATTTTTTATTTTTATTTTTTTTATAAGGTTATTTTTATTTTGTTATGTTGTTATTTTTATTTTATTTTCAGCTAATTAAAATGTTAACATTACTTTACATTACACATTTCTAGCCTAGTATAAGCATTAGATCTAAAGTTAGTGAAAAAATTACATATATTTCTCATTCTAAGAAGTGTATATATATTTTAAATTTCAATTACTTTGTCTCACTATATAAAAAAATTGATGTAAAATAAAAGTGAAAATTAAATCATTTTTAAAGTAACATTATTAATTCTTTTAAAATAACCTTACACAATATCTATAACATATACATATATTAATCCACAATTCTTTTTAATGTAATCTTAAGTGAAAACATCTTCTTCATATATTGTACCCAATTAAAATTTTATATGCATATATTAATCCACAATTCTTTTTAATGTAATCTTAAGTGAAAACATCTTCTTCATATATTGTACCCAATTAAAATTTTTATTAAATTGAAACCTATTGAAATTTCTCTACTATAATTATGGAATCCAGAAAAAATGTTATTTTCAAAGCTGAACCCTATCGTGTAAAAAAGAGCCACCAAAGCCTTTTCATATTTGGGTGGAAGGCATATTGCCATATACACATAGAACCTATATTATTGGGAAAATGTCAAGTATAAGGAGAAAACCCAATATTAACCAACATTCCATTCAGCCATTCTCATGGAAATATTAAAACAAAGCCACCAAAAAAATACCAAAGCCACAAAAAAAACCCAAAGCAGTTATATAAAATATTAAAATGATAGCACATCCCAATACCTACAAACAGACAGCCACAGGTGCATGCTCTTGAGCACAACTACTAGTGCTAAAGTGAGGAGAGACAAAGATTATATAATGTGTTCTTGTCCTTCTCTGCAACAATCAGCTGCTTCTATAATTTCTAAATTTTCGAGGATGATAACATTCCCTCTATAAAATTATCAAAACTATTCATAGATATCTATCCATATAAATATGGATAGCAATGCAGAGGGAGACCGTAACGTAACTCCAGGAGGAGGAACAATATCATTAGGTATGCTGAATCTGAATCCATCACTCTTTAGTCATCGAATTAATGAACGAGGCCATAGCTTATTCATTGTTTTCATTCATATATCGAATTCCAGTTATTGCAGGTGAAAGCAACATGGAATGTTACCAGAAGAGTACTTGTGCTGTTCCTGATATCTCTGCTGATGAAGAAGATTTGATAAATAGACTTCATAATCTTCTGGGTGACAGCTAACAATTTACTAAGCTGTTTTCTGACAAATTCTAGGATATTTTTTAAATTTGTAATTAATATGATTCATATATACAATTTCTATGTACATAATATTATGGGCAACAAAATTGTGAGGATACCATTTTTTTTTTTTTTAATGGCTTAATATTTTCATGTTTTTCATGTTTTTTCAAGTTAATTTGGATTTTGTTTTTAAATTGATTAGCTCAAATTTTATAGAATAAAAATATTTGCTAAAATTTTTACAATATAAAATGATTATAAAACTAAATGTTTTTATAAAAATAACATAATTTTTTTACAATTTACATATTATGGATTACTAACTCTATTTTTAAAATTTTCTCAATTCTTTTCTTAAATAAAATATTATCAACATAAATAACTGTGAAAATCTCACCTCTACACAATTTTTTTTGAAGTAAAATATTATAACATAAATAACTGTGAAAATCTCTGAATTCATAAAATGGTTGTTATTAGTTCGTTGATATAATAATTAAATTGATTGCGGGACGCCTTCCATGGAGGAGAATGGAGGAAATTGTAAGTTACTGTAAAATGAAATACGCAGCCAGTACCTGCTCTTCACGCTCATGAATCTCTGGCCAGTCTACTGCGTATTGCCAATTTGATTAGTTAAGCATAAGGATTTTGGAGGACCATTGTATTAGCACTTATGCAAGTATCATTTATTGGATATTAAATTCAAAAGTCTCCTCTTACTATTCCCACAGTTTCGTTTGTCCACTTGCATAATGTTATCATGAATGGAGAGTCTTTATGGTCTTTGAGATTTCTTTGGTTGTAGTGTCATCTTTGGCTTGATTATTTATTTTATATAGAGCTATTTTTAATGTTGAAGGAGTTTTATCTGGTCACAACTCATCCCTCAAGTTAAGAGTGGAGTCTCAGTCTTTTTTCGTTTGTCCACTTGCAAGGTGGCGATGGAATATTATCATGAATGGAGTGTCTTTATGGTCTTTGAGATTTTCTTTGGTTGCAGTGTCATTTTTGGCTTGATTATTTATTTTATATAGAGTTATTTTTGATGTTGAAGGAGTTTTATCTGGTTTCGACTTAAAAGTGAAGTGAGTCTTTTACCTAAAATGTTTTTCTTTATACTTCTGTTTTGTGTTTGAGATGTTATAATTATAATATTGAAAATGGTTTTTAATATATATGTGAAAGTTTTGTTCTGTTTTTATTATTATTTAATTTTATAAAAATATTTTATATATTTTTAATTTAAATTTAAATTTAAATCATTTAAGAATTGAAATCAATTGTGAAAATAAATTTGTCTCATCGCATTATAAAAACAAATATGTAAGTTGCTTTCCATTTAAATTCAAAATAAACTATTGAGAGATAATCTATAATTCAAATTAAATAATCTAAAAGACAATTATATATATATTAAAATAATTTAATCACATCCTCTCACAATAAAACAAATCATTCTTTTAATCAAATATTAAGCTGCTTTCAATCTAAATTCTAAATAAATCTAAAAAACAATTATACATATGGTTAAATTATAATAAAAAATAATCTGTTACCATTTTAATATTCAAAATACATAAATGGCCTTCAATCTAAATTAATTAATGTGTGAATATTAAATTTCGCGCGCGCGCCCAT
>JAXQQM020058125.1:0-107227 GCA_034641835.2 Pinus albicaulis
TATACATTCCCTCCCAAGTAGATATACCGGCGTCCTTGTTACAGGCGGTGTCTGCGTATAGCGAAGCCATTTCTTTGTTCTCAGAACTTGATCTCTTCTCCTTCTTACCCATAATGTTTAGCGGAAGCTTTGTATAGTGGTCTGCTCCTTCGTGCCTGCGTTTTACGAATAAATGAGAGTAATGACATAAGAAAGGTGATGAGACTGTTTTGAATGTGAAAGCGTATGAAATATAATATTTAAATTTTGAAACGACTTTCAATCTAAACACAATCTCTTTTCACATTAATAATCAATCCAATCATTTAATATAATCATTAAAGCGCATAACGGATTTGACATGTGGGAAGATTGCCTTGGGATAGTGCACCTACATGAATCTGCGACATTGCGATCTGCGATTTGCTGCGCAATATCGCAATATCGCAATGTCGCAATATCGCAAAATGAAATCATCACAGTCATAAAAATAGCGCAAAAACGGGAATTGCGCAATAGCGCAAAGCGCATATCGCAAAAATCACAAAAGTGCATATCGCAAAAGTGCAGAATCGCAAAAGCGCAGAATTGATAAGAGCGCAAAAGATTTTTATTAATCATTTCTGTTTTCTGCGCTATGCGATCTGCGATCAATGTGTTTTATATATATACTATTTTGTTATGGATGCGCTATCTTGTTTCAAGAGCAATTTTATTACAATCTATCATAAACTTAAGTGTTTCTAAATATTCTTTCTAAGGGATTTTATAAGTTTATGATAGGAAGTTTTATTTGTAAAGGCAAACAAATCAAGTGTTGCAGGAGAAGCTACAAGAGGTTCGGAACTGCTACAAGAGGGCCGAGAAGAAGCTATAGGAGGGAACTGAAGGAAGAAAGGGACCCAAAGGGACCCAAAGTTATCCGCAAACCCTCATGCACATGACCAAGCTATTTTGAAAAGGATAAAGTAGTTTTCTCCCTCTCTAATTTCCATACGATTTCATGAGAAATTATGTCTGAAGTTAGTTCCCTATAATAGAAAATTGAGCAGTAGTTCCCTTTGGAAATTTTTGTGTGTAAAGACAAGATAGGTACAGAAAAATATCCTGTTTTGATATAATTTTTTCCTCCTTCTCCCTCACTGATAAAAAAAAAGTTTCATTGGGAGAATTTTGAGGTCTAAAATGGGCCTATTAAGGAAATTATAAAATAATAGAGGAAATAATAAAATAATTTTAGATTACATCATCAAATTTTAGAGGGAAAAAATAAAAAACAAATTTTTCAACTCGTATTTTCAACTTATCTCCCTTTAGGTTTTAATCAAATTTTGAGCGGAAACACTCGTTGGATGCATAATTTGATTCTTCATCCAAAGAGTACCCATTTTCCATACTTT
Organism: Pinus albicaulis; assembly: GCA_034641835.2. Taxonomy (NCBI): domain Eukaryota; kingdom Viridiplantae; phylum Streptophyta; class Pinopsida; order Pinales; family Pinaceae; genus Pinus; species Pinus albicaulis. The sequence goes on from JAXQQM020058125.1 coordinate 1,380, forward strand.
CGATGAACCTTGGTACACGAAAAATGAGAAATACATGAAAAATGTTATTGCAATCACGTTTTTTCATATATTTATCATTTTTCATGTAGCATGGTCCATCAAAAGTATGCAACATGGGTACTCCTTAGATGAGGAATTAATTTTTTCATCCAAAGAGTACTCCCGATTGAAATTTGAGTAAAACCTTAGGGAGATAAGTTGGAAATATGAGTTGAAAAAGTAGGTTTATTATTTTATTAACTTTTATTCTTTTTACCTTTTTACTCCAAAAATGGTGAATCATCCCCCATGGTTGACATCATCATCTTGAATCTTATTGGTTCTTATCAATTTTATTTTGGTTGTACATTTTTCTTAGGAGGCCCATTTTAGACCTCAAAATTTCTCTAATGAGTATTCATTCTACAATCGAGTTTTCTTTAAGGAAACATTGAAATTTACACCTAAGTAACATTGAGAAGGAGAAGTAGAATAAATGAGGGTGGATTCAATAGAAGACATCCCATAGACATTAAGATAATTCACCAACACCCTCTTGTAGTAAACATGTTTCTAATACATCAATGGATGGGTTTATTTGAATAGTTGAAAGGGTATGATGATGACATCACTCAAGAATTTTCCATGACACTACATTCTCAAGTAGAATATAGTTCCACTCTTGTTGTTAGAATATTATCCATCTCTTTAAGTCTTGAAACCATAAGCAGGGTAACCACCTTACCCTTAGGAATATGATGGAGAAAGGATGAAAAAGAAGTAAGTGTTACATATAGGAATAACTTTTTCATTCAAATAGAAAAGCATGTGGAGGATAAGAATGGGGTTACAAGAGAATGCATGCCTTGCCCCTGGGATGAATTGGTCTACCACATTCTCAAATACATATCCTGTGAGGGGAGGTTTAGCATTTTATATTCCTATCATTTTAGGCTACTCCATGAGCTAATATTCAAAAAATATTTACCAAGCCCACAAAGACTAAGTTCTCCCCATTTCCTTGTAAAATAAATCATTGAAATGAGCTAGAAGGTGAGGGAAGGGAAGCATCAAAACATTTCTCACCATGGACTCATTAAGTTAATTGTGATGGATGCTTTAAGTCACTTAAGGAACCCTGTGTTATGGGTTGATTTTGTAGACAAGGACAGGAAAATATTCATTGAAAACCAATCCATCACATGTGTAGAAACACCAACCTCTAGCACTGGAGGCAGGGGAGGAAAAATAGAAGAAGAAGAGGTAGGAAAAATAGAAGAATAAGAGGAAACAGAAACAAAGGAAGAGAAAGAGGAGTTAAGGAAGAAGAAGGATAGAAACAAGTAGGAGAAAAAAAGGGCCCTAAGGAGACTTCTAAGCCCTAAGCACCAAGAGATAAAGAATCAAGTACATCAAACAATTCTTTCTCTAGGGAATACTAATAAAGAATTGGATGCAACATTGTCTACATTGGGCACACATGTGAAGCCCAGAAGAAGGAATCCAAGGCAAGGTCACCTATACTTCAAAACAATAAAGCGCACCAAGATTATGCAAGAGAAACCATAACCTCCTTCAAAAATCCCTATCACTATTGATGAGTCATCAATCAAAAAGGAAGAAGTAGGACCTAGTGAAGGGAATATTAAGGAGGTTACCTAGTGTAAGGCCAAAACAAATCATCTTGTGATACCTATAGGAAGACCCACCACTAGGGAAGTCACCTTTAAGAGACTCAAGACACAAAATTCTATTAGGAAAGAAGAAAATTAGGAGCTACAGGATGAAACATAGCAGCAACAGGAGAAACAAAGGATGTTACAAGAGCAGAAAGAGGAGTTATAGGAAGGAGTATCCACCTCAAAAAAGGATGAACAATGCCTCCAAGAGCTACGGATCCTGAGCCACACTCTACTAAAAATTTCTTATGTGAGTTAGGATTATACCCAAGATGTTCGTTGTAACAGCCTTGGTCAAAAATCCATATAATAAAGTTAATAAAATTAAAATAAGACCATGGTAATGGGATGCATATTCCAAGTTGAATTTTTGCAAAAAAATTAGTGATGGGGATCACTTGTGATTAATTAATGGCTAAGGAAATTGGAAAACACAATGGCAAAGGATTTGGAAAGGAAAAGTGGAATTTATTTCCATTTATTTGTGAAAATAATGGAAAATAGGAGAAAAGGAAGGTGAAAGGTCACAAGTTGCATATGAGGAGGAAAATGCAAGAAGATAATGGAAATTGAAGAAAATAGATGCCTCATTGATAAAAATACTTATGGGGATCAATTGGTGACTTTTTGTTTAGTTCAACTTTTAATCAGTTTAGTTTTGCAGCCCTCATTTTCTCTCTCTCTCTCTCTCTCTCTCTCTCTCTCTCATACTCTTAGACGCGGATTTTTCTTGGAGAACTCTTGGAGGAGTTTGGCATACTTGGGATTTGGAGCAAGAAGAAAAAGGAAGATCTAGAAATCATGAAAGGACATCGAGATTAGCAGCTACAACATGTTTTTCTTGTAGGTACCAAGTTGCACGTATGATTTTCTTGCTATTTTTGGCATGCATGGCATATGCTTGTGGTTTCCTGGTTATGATGTATAATTGGAATGGAGTATTGTCTGGATTGATAGTGGTTTTTCCTAACCTTTCCATTTCCTGTATTTCCATGGTGTTGTGGGTTTTACCTTTTTTTTATGTGTGGTTCTCATGTACCTTTGGTTGTGGGTTGATTTACTAGTTCCTGGAAGCCTTGGTTGGACAAACACTCTGGAAGCCTTGTAACAGCTTGGGTTGACTTACTAGTCCTGGAAGCCTTGGTTGGAAAAAAACTCTGGAAGCCCTTGGTATGTTGATGGTACTAGTCCCTGAAGCCATGGTTGGACAAACGTTGTGGAATCCCAATGACTTCATTGCATTGATTTACTAGTCTTTGAATCCCTGGCTAGAACAAACACTCTAGAGCCCTAGAAAGCTTGGGTAGAGATCAATCTGGTGATGGTTAGTGATGTATAAAAATGAGGTGGAATCACTGGTTGAGGGTTGAGGTGGTTTGGCCTCTGGAATCCTTTCATTTGGATTTTTCTATGAGATCACACATTCATTCTTGGAATATGGCACGAGGGTGATTGGCTTAAAGAAATATTAGGTTCATCCTAGTCTATGGTCAAGTGGTGATTGGTTGTGGGTTGAGTTACTAGAACCTAGAATCATTTGTTGAAAAAACACTCTAGAAGCCCTATTACAACTTGGGTTGAGTTACTATTCCTAGAATCCATGGTTATAAAAACACTCCGGAATCCCTTGGTGGGTTGAATTACTAGTGCTGGAAGCCGTGGTTGGAAAAATGCTCTGGAATCTCGGAAAACGATATGGGTTGAGTTACTAGTCCTAGAAACCCTAGTTGGAACAAACTCTCTAAAGCCCTGGAAAACTTGGGTAGAGACCAATCTGGTGATGGTTAGTGATGTCCGACTGTGAGGTGGAATAACTGGTTTAGGGTTGAGCTAGCTTGGACTCTGGAATCCCTAGTTTCGTTTTATTTGGATTGTTCCATGATATCCCACATTCATGCTTGGAATATGGCATGGGGGTGGCTGGCTAAAATAAATATTTGGTTCAGCCTAGTCTATGGTTTGGTGGTACATGGAAGTCCTAGACTTGGTTGCATTCTACACATGTTAATAACAGATTCCCTCCTCTTGTATTTTATGGGTAAATTTACTTGTTATTATGTGGTTTATATGGTTATTATATCCCTACTATTAAATTTCTTATATGTTTTTTATGAGTATGTTTTATAAGAGTGATAATGTATGGATCTCATCATGTTTTGATTAATATATGAATGAAAAATGAATATATGACCTAATAGTAGATAATCTGGCTATTGTGATGAGGTATCAATGCTTCCTAACGATTCTCAAATAAGTATGACACCCCATATACTCAGATCTATTATTATAACCTGTAGGATGCATATTTATGATATGTTTGATGAAATTCATATCATGGCTAGTAGGTTTCTAGTCAATTCCGTGATCAATTTTGTTATCAAAATAAGCATCTTCATGTATTTTATTATTTATTGAAGTTTCATAAGTTTATGGGAAGTGACTCAGTCCTAGCCCTGGAAAATAGCCTTAAATATCGCATTCATTGGCATAGCACTGGAAAAAAATGGCTACAGTCGCACTCAGGAAGGATCATGGGAGTGAATGTGGCTCTCAGTTTCTTGGAAGGCTTGGCAAGGGAGAAACTGGGGCTCTAAGTTAGTAAAATGTTAAGTTCCCTCAGGGGTTGGTCACCTAGAAAGGTTTTTTGGCTCCTCGAGGTTCTGTAGGATGTGTGAATGGTTAGGTTAGTTCTATTACATCGGTTCCACTTCCTTAAGGTGACCTAAGAGGTTGAATCACATCATAGTGGACTCTCATCACATGTTTACCCTGGTTGACTTATTAGCTTGGGTAAATGTGGGATGAGGGTGTTACAGAGTGGTATCAAAGCATGGTTCACCCCTTGGACCAAATGGATGGTATGTTGGTCATCCCTACATGTCAATTTCATATGTGCTCCTTATACTTGAAATCTATGTGCTTGTTGAATATGCATGGTGTGGTCATATTTGCAGTAGTGTTTCCATTTGAAATTTGATGGTGTTGTTGTTGTATATGGTCGTCATGAGTGCATGTTGATGGTGAATTGGTCATGTATGTTAGTGTATGTCGTTATGCATGCATTGTGTCTAGTTGGTGTGTTATTTTGGCATCATGCATGAAAATTGAATAAGGATTGAGATGATTTCTATGTATTGTTTTGAATGTGATTATGTCTATATATATGCATTACACTAATCTAGTTGATCTTGTAGCTGCGATACCCTCCCTGAATTAGACTGAGGTACATTGGTTTGTTTATGATTTTGTTTAGCTTACATGATATACTTTTTAGGAATAAAAGAATAAATATGGCTAGCAGAGTGGTAGACTATAGTTCACGATATTCTCCCTATGGATAAGATCAGCAGCATGCTGAGGAATACACCCCTCACATAATAGACACTCTCAGAATTCTAATGGAAAAAATAAGGAGTTACAAAGAAGATAAGGACCGAATCATTCAATCACAAGATATACTTGCTAGGGAAAAGGATAAACAAGCAAAATTCATTGTAGTTATCCTTTAGATCTTTTCATAGTTGTAGATATGGACAACTTCGAATCAGCCATGTGAAGGAGGATAGGACTAATGGGGCATATGGGAGTCAGTCTCATGGTGGGATAAGTTCAGATAAAGATGAAATGATCAGGCACGGTAGGTTCTTGGATACACCATATAGGAGAGGTGATGGACATAAATTTTATTCTATCTCTAGTTCTGACTAACATCATTATCATCATCGTTAGCATCCATATAAGAGGAATGATGGGGGATATTTTCTGGATGAGTTTAAGAAATCATAGACACCCACATTTAATGGATAAATAAATAAATCATATGATTTAGAAGGGTATTTACTTGAGATGAATAAGTTCTTCAGGTTGCATGATTACTCAACGAACATGAAAGCCATAATAGCTACGTTCAGTCTTAAAGGTAAAGCAAATATTTGGTGGGAAGATGTAAAAAATTCCAAAGGTATTCATGAATATTAATTGACTTGGAATGAATTTGAGATATTATTCAGGAATAAGTGTCTATCGGAGAGATACTATGATGATATGGCAATGGAATTCTATGATCTCAAGATGGGATCTACTACATTTACAAATTGAGAGTATTGATGCAGATATCATTCGAAAAACACCTTGTATTTTATCTAAGCCAGGGGGTTGAAGAAATATTAAAATTTCATGTAAATATTAATATTATTTTGAGTGATTAATTAATTATTTGTGAGAAATTGTAAATGTGAGAGAAATTAGTTTCTAGATTATTTATAATTAATGAGGGAGCCTAAGTTGGAATTAGTTTCTAAGTTTTAAGGATAAGATTCTAGATAATAGGGTTTGTTGAGATATTCTAGTGGTGTTGAGATATTAAGGGGATTGAGCATTTAATTAGTTAATTTTTAAAAATTGTATAAATTCATCAAGCCTCAAAGGCATGAGAGGTGAGTGATTGAGAGAGATTGGGATAGTTGGAGAGAGTGAGAATAGCCAAGGCTGTAAGCCTTCAGGCAATTATAAAGGGCCAATTGACTGGAAAATAGGCCAAGGAAGGAAATTGTATTGTAAGTGGTTTGTGTGTGTAATACGTGTGTCTATTTTTTTTTCTCAATGTCAATTATTAAGCTTCGTTGCAGATTGAGTTATGGATATTTCGCCTTCTTTGAATTATGGGTTATTATGTGCAAAGAAATGGTGTGTAGTCCTTATGAAAATCATTCAATTCTCGCAGGTCCAGAGGAATATTAGTATCATTTCTCGATTTATATGTGAGATCGCGCCTTAATTAAAATCGTGGAGTGAAGTAAATTAGATCGCGCCTTAATTGGAAATTGTGGAGTTAACAAATCGATCACAGATCGATTCCAAGGAGAAATAATTTCCGTATAAGTAAATTGCCGCCATCGTTTGAAAGAGGCACTACCGTATATTTTTGTCAAAAGTTCGTCTAGAATGTTTTGTTTTACCGTCTCTCGAAATGTAGTATGCCGTCATTGAAAGGAATGATTCACAATTTTGAATGAACGGTATTGAACGCCTGCTATTTTAATTTGAAACATAACTTAATTGCAAACTGGAGTGGCTTGTATGTTGTGGTATGCAGTAGAGCGTGTAACACCATAGCAAATTGCGTATTGGGAAATCGATGGCAGAAGTACCATAGCGCCGTATCAAAATCGATCTGTAGAGGTGAGGAACCAGAATTAAAACTGGAATGGTGAGTCGATTTAATAATGGAATGAGAGATGTCTTAATTGAGATCAGAACGTATGGTTTGAAAGGAAACGGTGGCAGTGTTTGTAGTGAAACAAGTTATGAAATTCGATTTGAATTCACATCGTTGGTGCTGTTAAATTGAGTAATAATTGTTTTATTGTGATCATGGTAACAGTCAGAGCGCAGAGATACAGGTATATGAAAGAACGTTTGTTGAATTAAATAGATATGTATCGGTTTCATTAAGCTGTTAACGTGGCCGCAGAACGAAGACCAGTCTAACTGTGATTAAATTCGTGGAAGAAACCCACAACATTAGAGGAGGCGTAATTCAAAAGGTTGAAGACGCAGTTCAGAAATTGAAGGCGGTCCAGAGGTTGATACATTGTCAAAATTCAAATGGGTAAGATATGTTGTTGTTTGCATAAAGATGATATATGGTCGTATTAAATTGCCAGACTCAATCTTTACAGCTGGGCGCATTTGTTTATGGAGATTTGGTTGAAAATCTGTATATGTAGGTTGGGAATAAATCTGATTGAGCAGTTTGATGTTTAAAACCAAAACATATGGAAATTAAACATTGGGTCTAAAGAAGTTGCCAGGTTGAATATTAAAAGGGCACACTCTTTAATTGAATCTAATCATATATAATGAGAGTATTGGATTGGTTGACAAACTTTCGAATGTTTGATCATGAAGAAATGAATCTGGTTTTCATAAACCATTAAATAGATGAAGAAATGGGTATTAGCTTCAAGAGTGGTTATGTGATCTTTCAATCATAATGAATTGATTGTTAAGATGAAGCTTTTAGGAAGAGTGTGAAATTGCCTAATGAATGAAATGGTTTGAAATTGTCTTGGAATTGGTTTTGTTTGAAAGTATTTGAGTTCATGAAGTTGGGTTTGATTCCAAGCATGGGTTTTTTTAAAAGGATGAGATTATAACCATAATAAACAAGCTTTTGCAAATTTAAGTGTGAATTTGCTATAAATTGAAGTTGAATTGAGGAATAGTTTGGGGCGCATGTTTTATATACATGAATGTTGGGGATCCTGGATGATGCAGGCCTAGGTCTGCATCAAATTTTGGTATCAGAGCTTGGCTCTGTTGAAATTGAAAAGGTGTTTGAGGACAGAAGGTTTTGTTGAAAACTAAATTGTGTTTCTTTGAATGTATGATGAATGATTGAAGGAAGATCAGATTTTTAAATTTGATATGCAAGCTACACAAATGCAGCGAACAGGAAGGCAGAAACGAAAGGAGGACAAGATCGGGCACAATCTTAAAGGTGAGATGATTTCTTGATTTGAAATTTATGATTGAAGTTTATGGTTGCAGACAAGATGATGGCAGTGAACCTGGCATTCAGCTAAAGGCTAGATAAGGAGGACCATTGCAGTGTCTTGAAGAAGAAGGAGAGTTGAAGAGATAGCCTAGAGAGAGAGCAGGGGAGAGTGCTCAAAGGGTTCCAGAGGCAGTGAACCAAAGTACTTACCAAAAGACTGAGTGAGGAGAGCTTGGTGAGGTAAGTGGCGGCAAGACAAGAGAGCTTGTTGCTGAGGCTAGTGCAACTCATGGAGAAGATGATCATGGAGGATCAGAGAAGAGGTTCAGAGGAATGCCACAGAGATGAGATGACTGCAGAAGTCTGAGAAAGAGAAATTGCAGTAATGAAGGTACAATTGCAGGTACTAGAGGAATGGCTGCAAGAGTAGGAAAATCAGAATAGAGGATGGATATTTCCACTAAAGGGAAAGAGAGTTATTTGGCGACAATTGCAGAGGAGGTTGAGGCAAATTGTGATTGCCTTATTGAAAAGGGAACTTAGAGTTCTTGAGCCAGAGATGGAATTTGAAGATTCCACATGCAGAATTGTTCAGAAGGAAGTATTAGAGGAAGCAGTCAAGACTGAAAAGTCTTGTGGTTTTAAAACTGACAAGTTGTGTATGTTTGCAGGGAAAGTACAGGGAGATGAGCAAGCTTTAGAGTTTGTTCAGGAGAGAGAATTGAATCTGAATACGGTTCAGATCGATGCTGAGATAGCAAGATCTCAGGAGGAGATGAAGACGAAGGAGTCTACTCAGAATGTTGGGGCAGAAAGAGAAAGACCAGCTGATGATTGGTCAAGAGCTGGTGAAGGTATGAAGTATTGCTAGAGGAAGCTAGAGCAGATGATGGATGTACAGTTGAGATGTATGCAACTCAGAGCAGTTGAGTTGGAAGAGGAGGTTCCTATTGATGAAACAGAGGACGAGATCATTGATGATTTCTTAAGTTATTGGGTAAATCCAGATCAGCTGGATAATGTGAACTCTTGTATTTTTGTAGCTGATAATTTTGATGTGGTTACAGGTGTTGAGGATAATGCGCAATCTTGTGAAGCTGTCGCAAGTGTGGAAAGGAGTCTTTCAGGAGATAAGTACTCTGAAGAAGAAAGAAATGATGCTTTTGCTGTTACAACACAGGATGTTCATGTGAATGAAAAGGAGATTCAGCTTGAAGAGCTGGTATATGAACCAACAGTTGAGACTGTTGAAACTTGTAATTTTCAAACTGAAGAGTTGTGTATGAATGCAGGGATGATACATGACAAATTGTTTTTGAAAAGTGGTGGAAAAATAACTGATTTTATTGCAGAAGTTGAGGATCAGAATTATGTTCTGATGACAGATGAAGAGATGGTGACAACAGAAAGATTGACTTATGGAAGTATTGAAGATTGCACAGAAAGTTTCTCAAAGGAGATGGCAGGTTTATGGCATGAGTTAAGTGTTCTAGAGCAGAGACTAGAAGCACAAAGGATAAGTGTTCAGAGTATAAAGACACAGATGAATGGAAATAAAGAGGTTCAAGAACACAGAGGTATTTCCGAAGAAGATGACGTCGAGGAGAGACTAACTGATAGTCTCAAGAATGATTGGGATCAGCATACTGAAGAGCTGACAGTGGGAAGTAAGGCACTGAGGCCTTATGATTTTTATTCTAACAAATGTTTTGTGAATGCAGGTATTGTTGCAGGTACTGGAGAATATTTGACTCAGTCAAGCAGTCAAATGAAGGGAGAAGAAGTTTTCTGTTCCAGAAGACAAGAGGGCATGGATGATCGGGTGGCAGTCAGAACAGAAACAAGCAAAGAAGCAAGAAGTCAGCAAGTGACAATACAAATAGAGAAAGCCGTCTTAGCTCAGCAGACAGCTAGAAATCAGCAGCCGGGAGATTTATTGGACCGAGAGATTGAAAGTATCAGAAGACTGATGACGAAAGAATCCCGGAAAAGACCAGCAGCAGTAAGACAAAAGAGAAGCAACAAAAGAAAGATTGTAGCAGACTTGGAAGGTAGAGCAAGTGGAGCACTACAACACAAAATATGGAAACCTGGAGGACAACAGCAGATAACAACAGCAGTAAAGCAATTGACAAGCAAGGAAAATAAAATTTGGGATCCAGGAAGAAATAATTATCCAGACTTATGACCAGGTGGTCATGAATTTTCTTACATGGGGAGTCTGATGCAGGAGCATTAGCTCTGAAAAACACCTTGTATTTTATCTAAGCTTGGGGGTTTCATGTTTTGAAGAAATATTAAATTTCATGTAAATATTAATATTATTTTGAGTGATTAATTAATTATTTGTGAGAAATTGTAAATGTGAGAGAAATTAGTTTCTAGATTATTTAGAATTAATGAGGGAGCCTAAGTTGGAATTATTTTCTAAGTTTTAGGGATAAGATTCTAGATAATAGGGTTTGTTGAGATATTCTAGTGGTGTTGAGATATTAAGGGGATTGAGCATTTAATTAGTTCATTTTTAAAAATTGTATAAATTCATCAAGCCTCAAAGGCATGAGAGGTGTGTGAGTGATTGAGAGAGATTGGGATAGTTGGAGAGAGTGAGAACAGCCAAGGCTGTAAGCCTTTAGGAAATTATAAAGGGCCAATTGACTGGAAAACAGGCCAAGGAAGGAAATTGTATTGTAAGTGGTTTGTGTGTGTAATACAGAAATTGATTTTTTTCTGAATGTCAATTATTAAGCTTGCGTAAGATTGAGTTGTGGATATTCATTCTTCTTTGAATTCTGGGTTATTATGTGCAAAGAAATGGTGTGTAGTCCTTATGAAAGAAATTCAATTTCTGCAGAGGTCCATTAGTATTGTCGATTTATATGTGAGACTGCGCCTTAATTAAAATCGTGGAGTTAGCAAATTAGACTGCGCCTTAATTGAAATTGTGGAGTTAACAAATCGATCACAATAGATCGATTCCAAGGAGAAAGAATTCTGTATAAGTAAATTGCCAGTTACTGTTTGAAAGAGGCACTACTGTATATTTTTTGTCAAAAGTTCTGTCTGGAATGTTTTTGTTCTACCGTCTCTGAAAATGCAGTACGCTGTCATTGAAAGGAATGATCTTCACAATTTTGAAATTAACGCATGGAACGTTGGTTATTTTAATTGAAACATAACTTAATTGCAAACTGGAGTGGCTTGTATGTTGTGGTATGCAGTAGAGCGTGTAACACCATAGCAAACTGCGTATTGGGAAATCGATGGCAGAAGTACCATAGCGCCGTATCAAAATCGATCTGTAGAGGCGAGGAACCAGAATTAAAACTAGAATGGTGAGTCGATTTAATAATGGAATGAGAGATGTCTTAATTGAGATCAGAACGTATGGTTTGAAAGGAAACGGTGGCAGTGTTTGCAGTGAAACCAGTTATGAAATTCGATTTGAATTCACATCGTTGGTGCTGTTAAATTGAGTAATAATCGTTTTATTGTGATCATGGTAACAGTCAGAGCGCAGAGATACAGGTATATGAAAGAACGTTTGTTGAATTAAATAGATATGTATCGGTTTCATTAAGCTGTTAACGTGGCCGCAGAACGAAGACCAGTCTAACTGTGATTAAATTCGTGGAAGAAACCCACAACATCAGAGGAGGTGTAATTCAAAAGGTTGAAGACGCAGTTCAGAAATTGAAGGCGGTCTAGAGGTTGATACATTGTCAAAATTCAAATGGGTAAGATATGTTGTTGTTTGCATAAAGATGATATATGGTCGTATTAAACTGCCAGACTCAATCTTTACAGCTGGGCGCATTTGTTTATGAAGATTTGGTTGAAAATCTGTATGTGTAGGTTGGGAATAAATCTGAGTGAGCAGTTTGATGTTTAAAACCAAAACATATGGAAATTAAACATTGGGTCTAAATAAGTTGCCAGGTTGAATATTAAAAGGGCGCACTCTTTAATTGAATCCAATCATATATAATGAGAGTATTGGATTGGTTGACAAACTTTCGAATGTTTGATCATGAAGAAATGAATATGGTTTTCATAAACCATTAAATAGATGAAGAAATGGGTATTAGCTTCAAGAGTGGTTATGTGATCTTTCAATCATAATGAAATGATTGTTAAGATGAAGCTTTTAGGTGAAATTGCCTAATGAATGGAATGGTTTGAAATTGTCTTGGAATTGGTTTTGTGTGAAAGTATTTGAGTTCATGAAGTTGGTGATTCCAAGCATGGGTTTTTCTAAAAGGATGAGATTATAATCATAATAAACAAGCTTCCGCAAATTTAAGTGTGAATTTGCCATAAATTGAAGTTAAAAGATGGCATGAGTTTGGGGCGCATGTTTTATATACATGAATGTTGGGGATCCTGGATGATGCAGGCCTAGCCCTGCATCAAGTCGCATCTCAAGACATGGACCTATCATAAATGTAAGTTATTGATGCAGAGCACTAGTTCAAAACACCTTGTATTTTATCTAAGCTAGGGGGTTTCATGTTTCGAAGAAATATTAAATTTCATGTAAATATTAATATTATTTTGAGTGATTAATTAATTATTTGTGAGAAATTGTAAATGTGAGAGAAATGTTTGGGATTATTAGAACGAACAAGGAGCTCAAGTTGGCCCAGTTTTGCTTAGAACAAGATTCTAGATAATAGGTTTAAGTAGATATTCCTAAAGAAGTTGAGATAATAAGGATTGAGCATTTAATTAGTTCATTTTTAAAAATTGTATTCTTCACCGAAGCCTGTGCTGCACATGGAGAGGTGTGAGTGATTGAGAGAGATTGGGATAGTTGGAGAGAGTGAGCCAAGGCTATAAGCCTTCAGGCAATTATAAGGGCCAATTGAATGGAAAACAGGCCAAGGAAGGAAATCGTATTGTAAGAGGTTTGTGTGTTAATACATAAATTGATTTTTTGATTGAATGTCAATTATTAAGCTTGCGTAAGATTGAGTTTGTGTAAGGAAATTCGTTCCTCTTTGAATTCTGGGTTATTATGTGCAAAGAAATGGTGTGTAGTCCTTATGAAAGGAATTAAATTTCTGCAGAAGTCCATTAGTATTACCGATTTATTATGTGAAACTACGCTTTAATTTAAATCGTGGAGTTAATAAATTAGACTGCGCCTTAATTGAAATCGTGGAGTTAACAAATCGATCATAATGGATCGATTTCAAGGAGACAGAATTCTGTATAAGTAAATTGCCAGTGAATGTTTGAAAGAGGGCGCTATTGCATCTTTTTGTCAAAAGTTCGTTTCAGAATGTTTTTGTTTTACTGCCTCTCGAAAAGGTAGTATGCCCAAGCATTGAAATAATGATTTCATAATTTTTTTGAAAGTGTTTTCATGGAACGCCGTTATTTTAGGATGTGCATAACGAATTGCAACTAGAGTGGTTTAAAGTTGTGTGGGTATGCAAAAGAGAGCGTGTAACACCATAGCAAACTGCGTATTGGGAAACGGCGGCGGTACAACATAGTGCCGCATCAAAATCGATTCAGAGATAAGTAGAAAACCGTAATTAGTTACGGAATGGAGTTGACGTAATAATGGAATGAGATGTCCTTAATTGGAGACTTAACGCATGGTTTGGAGGCGAAAGCATAGCGTTGTTTGCATGGAACTTTTGCTGAGTGAAGCGATTTTGAATTCACATCGTTGGTGCTGTTAAATTGAGTAATAATCGTTTTATTGTGATCATGGTAATAGTCAGAGTGCAGAGATACAGGAATATGAAAGAACGTTTGTTGAATTAAATAGATATGTATCGGTTTCATTAAGCTGTTAACGTGGCCGCAGAATGAAGACCAGTCTAACTGTGATTAAATTCATGGAAGAAAACCACAACATCAGAGGAGGCGTAATTCAAAAGGTTGAAGACGCAGTCCAGAAATTGAAGGCGGTCCAGAGGTTGATACATTGTCAAAATTCAAATGGGTAAGATATGTTGTTGTTTGCATAAAGATGATATATGGTCGTATTAAATTGCCAGACTCAATCTTTACAGCTGGGTGCATTTTTTTATGGAGATTTGGTTGAAAATCTGTATGTGTAGGTTGGGAATAAATCTGAGTGAGCAGTTTGATGTTTAAAACCAAAAAATATGGAAATTAAACATTGGGTCTAAATAAGTTGCCAGGTTGAATATTAAAAGGGCACACTCTTTAATTGAATCCAATCATATATAATGAGAGTATTGGATTGGTTGACAAACTTTCGAATGTTTGATCATGAAGAAATGAATATGGTTTTCATAAACCATTAAATAGATGAATTCAAATGGGTATTAGCTTCAAGAATGGTTATGTGATCTTTCAATCATAATGAAATGATTGTTAAGATGAAGCTTTTAGAAAGAGTGTGAAATTTCCTAATGAATGGAATGGTTTGAAATTGTCTTGGAATTGGTTTTGTTTGAAAGTATTTGAGTTCATGAAGTTGGGTTTGATTCCAAGCATGGGTTTTTTTTTAAAGGATGAGATTATAACCATAATAAACAAGCTTCCGCAAATTTAAGTGTGAATTTGCCATAAATTGAAGTTGAATTGAGGAATAGTTTGGAGCGCATGTTTTATATACATGAATGTTGGGGATCCTGGATGATGCTCAAATTTCGCATAGATTGTATCATAGCCAAGTTCTCGTTGAAATTGAAAAGGTGTTTGAGGACGAAGGTTTTGTTGAAAACAATGTTTTGAATGTATATACAATAATAAATATCGTATTTTTAAATTTGATATGCAGCTAAGCACAAAATGCGATTATAGTTAATAGTAGGAGAACAAGATCATGCACGATCTTAAAGGTGAGATGATTTCCTGATTTGAAATTTATTATTGAAGTTTATGGTTGCAGACAAGATGATGGCAGTGAACCTGACATTCAGCTAAAGGCTGGATAAGGAGGACCATTGCAGTGTCCTGAAGAAGAAGGAGAGTTGAAGAGATAGCCTAGAGAGAGAGAGTAGAGGAGAGTGCTCAAAGGGTTCCAGAGGCAGTGAACCAAAGTACTTACCAAAAGACTGAGTGAGGAGAGCTTGGTGAGGTAAGTGGCGGCAAGACAGGAGAGCTTGTTGCTGAGGCTAGTGCAACTCATGGAGAAGATGATCATGGAGGATCAGAGAAGAGGTTCAGAGGAATGCCACAGAGATGAGATGACTACAGAAGTCCGAGAAAGAGAAATTGCAGTAATGAAGGTACAATTGCAGGTACTAGAGGAATGGCTGCAAGAGCAGGAAAATCAGAATAGAGGATGGATCTTTCCACTGAAGGGAAAGAGAGTGATTTGGCGACAATTGCAGAGGAGGTTGAGGCAAATTGTGATTGCCTTATTGAAAAGGGAACTTAGAGTTCTTGAGCCAGAGATGGAATTTGAAGATTCCACATGCAGAATTGTTCAGAAGGAAGTATTAGAGGAAGCAGTCAAGACTGAAAAGTCTTGTGGTTTTAAAACTGACAAGTTGTGTATGTTTGCAGGTAAAGTACAGGGAGATGAGCAAGCTTTAGAGTTTTTTCAGGAGAGAGAATTGAATCTGAAGACGGTTCAGATCGATGCTGAGATAGCAAGATCTCAGGAGGAGATGAAGACGAAGGAGTCTACTCAGAATGTTGGGGCAAAAAGAGAAAGACCAGCTGATGATTGGTCAAGAGCTGGTGAAGGTATGAAGTATTTACAGAGGAAGCTAGAGCAGATGATGGATGTACAGTTGAGATGTATGCAACTCAGAGCAGCTGAGTTGGAAGAGGAGGTTCCTATTGATGAAACAGAGGAAGAGATCATTGATGATTTCTTCAGTTATTGGGTAAATCCAGATCAGCTGGATAATGTGAACTCTTGTATTTTTGTAGCTGATAATTTTGATGTGGTTACAGGTGTTGAGGAGAATGCGCAATCTTGTGCAGCTGTCGCAAGTGTGGAAAGGAGTCTTTCAGGAGATAAGTACTCTGAAAAAGAAAGCAGTGATGATTTTGCTGTTACAGCACAAGATGTTCATGTGAATGAAAAGGAGATTCAACTTGAAGAGATGGTATATGAACCAACAGTTGAGACTGTTGAAACTTGTAATTTTCAAACTGAAGAGTTGTATATGAATGCAGGGATGATATATGACAAATTGTTTTTGAAAAGTGGTGGACAGATAACTGAGTTTATTGCAGGAGTTGAGAATCAGAATTATGTTCTGATAATAGATGATGAGATGGTGACAACATAAAGCTTAGCTTATGAAAGTATTGAAGATTGCACAGAAAGTTTCTCAAAGGAGATGATAGGTTTATGGCATGAGTTAAGTGTCCTGGAGCAAAGATTAGAAGCACAGAGGATAAGTGTTCAGAGTATAAAGACAAAGATGAATGGAAATAAAGAGGTTCCAGAACACAGAGGTATTCTCAAAGAAGATGACGTCGAGGAGAGACTAACTGATAGTCTCAAGAATGATTGGGATCAGCATACTAAAGTGCTGGCAGTGGGAAGTAAGGCACTGAGGCCTTATGATTTTTATTCTAACAAGTGTTTTGTGAATACAGGTATTGTTGCAGGTACTGGAGAATATTTGACTCAGTCCGGCAGTCAAATAAAGGGAAAAGAAGTTTTCTGTTCCAGAAGACAAGAGGGCATGGATGATCGGGTGGCAGTCAGAACAGAAACAAGCAAAGAAGCAAGAAGTCAGCAAGTGACAATATAGATAGAGAAAGCCGTATTAGCTCAGCAGACAGCTAGAAATCAGTAGCCGGGAGATTTATTGGACCGAGAGATTGAAAGTATCAAAAGACTGATGACGAAAGAATCCCGGAAAAGACCAGCAACAGTAAGACAAAAGAGAAGCAACAAAAGAAAGACTGTATCAGACTTGGAAGGTAGAGCAAGTGGAGCACTACAACACAAAATATGGAAACCTGGAGGACAACAGCAGATAACAACAGCAGTAAAGCAATTGACAAGCAAGGAAAATAAAATTTGGGATCCAGGAGGAAATAATTATCCAGACTTATGACCAGGTGGTCATGAATTTTCTTACATGGGGAGTCTGATGCAGGAGCATTAGCTCCGAAAAACACCTTGTATTTTATCTAAGCTAGGGGGTTTCATGTTTTGAAAGAAATATTAAATTTCATGTAAATATTAATATTATTTTGAGTGATTAATTAATTATTTGTGAGAAATTGTAAATGTGAGAGAAATTAGTTTCTAGATTATTTAGAATTAATGAGGGAGCCTAAGTTGGAATTAGTTTCTAAGTTTTAGGGATAAGATTCTAGATAATAGGGTTTGTTGAGATATTCTAGTGGTGTTGAGATATTAAGGGGATTAAGCATTTAATTAGTTCATTTTTAAAAATTGTATAAATTCATCAAGCCTCAAAGGCATGAGAGGTGTGAGTGATTGAGAGAGATTGGGATAGTTGGAGAGAGTGAGAACAGCCAAGGCTGTAAGCCTTCAGGCAATTATAAAGGGCCAATTGACTGGAAAATAGGCCAAGGAAGGAAATTGTATTGTAAGTGGTTTGTGTGTGTAATACAGAAATTGATTTTTTTCTGAATGTCAATTATTAAGCTTGCATAAGATTGAGTTGTGGATATTCATTCTTCTTTGAATTCTGGGTTATTATGTGCAAAGAAATGGTGTGTAGTCCTTATGAAAGAAATTCAATTTCTGCAGAGGTCCATTAGTATTGTCGATTTATATGTGAGACTGCGCCTTAATTAAAATCGTGGAGTTAGAAAATTAGACTGCGCCTTAATTGAAATTGTGGAGTTAACAATTCGATCACAATAGATCGATTCCAAGGAGAAAGAATTATGTATAAGTAAATTTCCAGTTACTGTTTGAAAGAGGCGCTACTGTATATTTTTGTCAAAAGTTCTGTCTGGAATGTTTTTGTTTTACCGTCTCTGAAAATGTAGTACGCTGTCATTGAAAGGAATGATCTTCACAATTTTGAAATGAACGCATGGAACGCTGGTTATTGAAACATAACTTAATTGCAAACTGGAGTGGCTTGTATGTTGTGGTATGCAGTAGAGCGTGTAACACCATAGCAAATTGCGTATTGGGAAATCGATGGCAGAAGTACCATAGCGCCGTATCAAAATCGATCTGTAGAGGTGAGGAACCAGAATTAAAACTGGAATGGTAAGTCGATTTAATAATGGAATGAGAGATGTCTTAATTGAGATCAGAACGTATGGTTTGAAAGGAAACGGTGGCAGTGTTCGTAGTGAAACCAGTTATGAAATTCGATTTTGAATTCACATCGTTGGTGCTGTTAAATTGAGTAATAATCGTTTTATTGTGATCATGGTAATAGTCAGAGTGCAGAGACAAGGTATACAAAGGACCATACTAAAGGATATGTATCCTGCTTTACCAAGATGTTAACGTACAAGGCATCTAAGACCAGTCTAACTGTGATTAAATTCATGGAAGAAAACCACAACATTAGAGGAGGCGCAATTCAAAAGGTTGAAGACGCAGTCCAGAAAATTGTAGGCGATCCAGAGGTTGATACATTGTCAAAATTCAAATGGGTAAGATATGTTGTTGTTTGCATAAAGATGATATATGGTCGTATTAAATTACCAGACTCAATCTTTATAGCTGGGCGCATTTGTTTATGGAGATTTGGTTGAAAATCTGTATGTGTAGGTTGGGAATAAATCTGAGTGAGCAGTTTGATGTTTAAAACCAAAACATATGGAAATTAAACATTGGGTCTAAATAAATTGCCAGGTTGAATATTAAAAGGGCGCACTCTTTAATTGAATCCAATCATATATAATGAGAGTATTGGATTGGTTGACAAACTTTCGAATGTTTGATCATGAAGAAATGAATATGGTTTTCATAAACCATTAAATAGATGAAGAAATGGGTATTAGCTTCAAGAGTGGTTATGTGATCTTTCAATCATAATGCAATGATTGTTAAGATGAAGCTTTTAGAAAGAGTGTGAAATTGCCTAATGAATGGAATGGTTTGAAATTGTCTTGGAATTGGTTTTGTTTGAAAGTATTTGAGTTCATGAAGTTGGGTTTGATTCCAAGCATGGGTTTTTTTTAAAGGATGAGATTATAACCATAATAAACAAGCTTCTGCAAATTTAAGTGTGAATTTGCCATGAATTGAAGTTGAATTGAGGAATAGTTTGAGACACATGTTTTATATGCATTAATATCAGATCTCGATTTTGCGTGTCTAGTCGATCACATATTTGTAGATAACGATAGGTCGTAAATCCTAATTCACCGATGTGTCGATGAAAATTTTCCAACAGAACAGAATGTCATTCTGTATCATTATCTCTATCAAGCTTGATCAGTGTGTGGACAGTGTAACTCTCGTCACATATCTCTATTTTTCTCCTAGCGTCACAATTGTTTTTATTTTTCGTGCAATGAAACCTGGTACAAATCATTCAAAAATATCAAATATTTATCATGAGTGACTGGTGCATAGTTTTCCTTTCATCACAACTCTAAATTTTCACGAGGATATGCTCCGTGAGAATTACGATGAGGATTTTAGTTGCCTGCAAGAAATGGCACTGTGACGAGATTTTTTTCAGCGCTTAAGAACGTTCGAGATTCTTGTTTCATCAAGGTCATGAAGGGGCATATAATGAATCTTCTAGGTGTTGGGGAATTCGTGGCAATGAGAAAAAAGTCAAGCCAAAGTCTCTTGAGAGTTATTGACATCTACGAGGTTTTGTGGGACATAATGCTTCACATCGAAACCATTTATTACGAGGAATCTTGTGCGAACGTGAGGACACATGTATCTACAAACTTCGTTAGGCTCGGGGAGTAAACATTGGAAATAATGGTCACATTTAAGAATACAATCTAGGCAGAGAATTTAAAAACCTCGGTCCTCGGAGGCATGATTCATCCATTTACGAAGTATGTTATGAACTTCCAAATTCCCCAAATCCTCCTTTCTTGTTTCTTTGCACCTCTTGAAATTCCAATTTTTAATTATTTTATTTAGGAACAACATTTTGTAGTTCTCATCACGGGTCAATGTATTTATGCTCTAGAATATAATCATGTGCTAAGTAAAGACGACCATGTACGCGAACTAAAACGTTGCGTGGCAATACTATTGCATATATTTGAGACCGTTCGACCTTTATTAGATATTGCATTCCCAAATAAACTATAGTGATCCCTAATCCATTTTCCTATCCCTCGACCCAAGCTTATAGAAATGGAACCTAATATTTACATCACTACTAGTCTTATTGAGGAATTCAATTTAAAATTTAAAGGAATGTTCAACGTGTTCTCCTTATAATCTTAAAAATAACTTAAATTTAAAATTTAAAGGAATGTTCAACATGTCCTCCATATAATACCGGCATAGATCCATCTTAAGTATGGATCTAACATGAGCCTAGAGGGATAAAATTTCTTTAGAGTGCAAAATACAATGTGTTATTTTTTATTGTTCAAATTGTATTCTTCATTTTATTAGGCAATCTATTTTTTTTTTTTTATTAATATATTTTTGAGTATATGTGAATTTTATTGATAACCCACATTGAATATTTTTTTATATACAACATTAAAATATTTAATTTTAACAAATTTTTTCTATATATTGATATATATGAAGTTGATATGGACATAAATTAGTTAATATAGATCTTCAAATAGTTTATTTAAATTTACTATTGAAATATTTTTGAAAAGTAGAAGATTTAAACATCTTACTCACATTTTTTTTAAAATTTTTAATTACTTTACAATATATTCATTTATTTCATAAGGGACATTATTTTTCTTTTTAAAAGATAATTTTTTTTTTTAATTTTAAAAGGGAACAGAATGACTAACATAATCTTTATTTTTATTTTAAAAGGGAACAGAATGACTAACAACCTTACAAATGAGCCTCTTTCATTAAAAAAAGAAAATAACTAAAATTATTTATTTATGATGCTAAATATAAAATATAAATAAATATTTTCAAGAGAAGGGAATATTTAGATCTCCAAGGTTACAATGGTCTGATCATAGTGAACATAATAACGAGAAAATATTTGGGCTATGTCAATTGCAACCCACTGACAGATGGCAAAAATCAGCTCGCACTAGGCTGCAACACATACACCAAGGTTTATAGATTCATACTTCTTCACCTATTTCTTAACGATCATGTACAGGTTCCCACATGTATAGAAAACATGGAAATCCTCCTTTATAAACTTTCATAATCTCTACATATTTTCTACCATGTACCAAATGCCGGTATCCTCTTCAAGACACTAAAACCATGTACCAAGTGTAAATATGGTATAAGATTTATAGAAATTTTTAAAGACAGGTATAGAGGATATATAAATATCTTTTTTTTTTTGTGAATTTGGTAGAACTTTACTATTTTCTATTAATTATCAAAAATCGGGTTACATCATATACAAAGTTAGTGGCGTCAACATGCCCGAAGGAAATCAGGTCTGTTGGCCACCTTAACGCATTGAAAGCCATCCAAAATTGGTATTGTTTCCTTCTTCGACTCATTGCAATGGCCATTTTACTGTTTAAAACATTAACTAAATAACAACTACAAACATAACCACTATTCGCAAAATTCATAAAACTTAAACTGGGCTACTACCCATCAGAAGAGTCTATTGGTGCAGGATCCTTTGCCGTGGAGCGAGGCATGTCCACTTGCTGCATCTGTTGCATCTGCCTTTCAATACGACCAATTCGAGCTGTCGCTTGACACTGTGACACTTTGATATGCTGGAGTTGAATGTTGATATCCTGAAGAAGTTCCATTACTGGTGATGTTTCATTCTCTTTACCTGGATGAAGACTTTGCATTGCTTTGGCCATAACACATTTCATTATCTAGTAAGTATGAATAGTTTGGTTGAACAGCGATAGGCAACCTCTAGTATTTCCAGGATCGGTAATAAAATCCGTTATTTCCTCATCTGTCTCATTATCTTCCTCATTACTATAACTTTATTTTTCCCATCGCTGAATTACATTTCTGATTTGTGGAGGATTTCCAAGAGAGTAAGCTTTCAAGATATTCTCTAGCATCTCTTGCTTTGTCCTTCTACCTCTCTTGCTAGTCTCAGTGGTAGATTTTACAATCTTCTGCTTTCCTTTATCTTTATTTTTAATCATACACTTCCTTGTTTGCCTCTTAACCATAGTTTTGTTCTGAATACGTTGTTGAATTAAACCTGTATTCACTATCTGTGATCCTGTATGACGGGAGGAGAGGGGTATAACAATTAATCTTTTTTATTCAGAAGTAAATCTTCCTCTAGCTCGTGATTCATAGAATGATAGATACAGTGTCGTTGACCGAGATAATACAAGAAATGGTTTATACAAGTAGTTTGCTGGACATAGAGACTAACCCAGAACTGACTCTCTATCTTACCCAGTAAAACCATACTTAAACACGCTGAACTCCCATTATGACAAAGATAAATGATAAAACCAAAACAGAGTGCAAGAAAATATTCTTCACTATGACTACCACGTGTTTTCAAGATATGTCCCTGCTGAAACGAAACAAGGTTGACATAATAACCAAATAAACTTCTTTTAATATCCCCTACACATATATAGAGTTGCAAACAGATATAGAGTTGCAAACAGATGGACTTAAGGATTTTCCCCTGCCTAAACCCAACAAAGAAAATAAATAGACTACAAAGGCTACCCCAATTATCCCCTTCATCATTCAAATATATCAAACTAAGGCGAAATCCAACAGAAGTGAACTCAACACCATGCATAAAGGAATTGTAAGAATTTTCAAGCAAATTCAAATGCCGAGTGAAACTAAAATCGCATTCATGCATGAAGGATGGAAAGATTATGAGAGATTACTTCACAACCTTATAGGGATAGCGAAAATGAGGTTGAATAGCCTCCTGTGGGATTAATTTACAATTCCTGACCTCAGAATATGAGATGACTAAAACCATTCTCAAAACTTTAGAGCCTCCGCTATCGTGGCTCGTACAACGATTAATGGCTAAAAACATAAAGTTGGAGTAAAAAAGAACATATCCCTAGACCCAAGCTTGAACCCTCCTCTGAACAATAGCTGCGCTGCACTAGTTCCAGCTTGTCGCCTCAAATCGCTGCTCCTGCTAGAGTAAAATGGTTTCTACATATTCCAAATATGCCTCTTTTAAGGCAAAATTACGTGTTTTCCAACGCCCTTCGACCTTTGACTATCTTACTAAATGCGCAATCATCCAAATGAAATCCATGTACCTCCTCATGAAATGTAGTGAATGCGTTTTTCAACCCTCAAATAAGTTTTTTGAATGTGAGAAAATTAATTTGAATTTTATACTTTTAATATATTAATTAGAGTGTTTCAGAAACAAAAAAAACGTTGTTTTATATCATGATTAATATAAACAGTGCATTATACAGCATAAGAAGTATAGTGTAAAACACTTCCGAATATAAAAACAACATTGCCCCTATAAACAGAAAATATTGTGATCTGGCAAAAACATACCCATCAGATGATCCCCCCAATTTCCAGTTGGAAAAAATTTAACAAAAGTAGCATGGAGACATCAAAAATAACTCCACCGATAAGCCAGAAGCTATGCACGATTTGAGAATGGGATCGCCATATTCTCCGAACATGTTGTATGCACAGAAACCTGCATAGGCAGGATCCCATATTGCCAAAAAATCCCCAGCACGTCCCACGACATTTACAATAGTGGCATATGCACCGGGGCATAAAGATGAAAACGAAAAAATGGGCATGAAACTATCATATAAAGTCTCATGCAAAAATGGATCTCCAGCATCGAATCCCTTAGCAAATCACTTAGGCGAAATTGTTTAAAGAATTCGCCCATGCCTCTTAAGATGAAGGAGAGGATGAAAGTCATTTAGAGACCCTTGGCGGGTCACTAGCTCTAAGCACCCTAAGATCATCTGCTGAAAATATAGGAACCTCCCTGAGGTCAAGGAGTTCATCCCGGAAAAGGGATTTTGTTTTCGGCCTCCCTCTGAAGTGTCTGGATGCAGACTTCGTTTTTTTCCTCACTGTGATATTGCAACCCGAAGCCGGCGAGATGACAATATCAGGATTCCTAGGGATATTATCAAATATAGTGAGGGCAACCAAGTCAAGGTTCGGGTTGTTTAAAAGGGATTCAACATCACATCCAACAGAATTTATAGGTGAGTCCGATAAGTCCACATTCTCAATATGTGGAGAGGGAGGAGAGGTGGGAGAGGATGCACATTCAAGGGGAGGCATGGACGGAGAGGTATATAATGGAGCAGGTGTGGGGCAGGTTTGTTGGTGGTCAGCAAGAGCAGTAGAGACATTAGGTGCGTCTGATAAGTCCACATTCTCAATATTATGTGGTGAGGGAGGAGAGGGGGGCGGGGATGCGCATTCAAGGGGCGGCATGGATGGGAAGGTATATAATGGCGCAAAGATGGGGTAGGTTTGATGGTGGTCAGCAAGAGAAATAGAGACAAAAGGCATATTATCCTTCGTCTTGATAGTCGATCCAAGGTTTACTTCGGATACTAAATGCAAGGGCGAAACGGAATTCAACGAGGGAGTAAAAACATTGTTGTCTTTAGAATCAGAAGGAACGTCGGCTGTCCAGATCCATCAGGCGGGATAAACTCGTTGTGTGGTGGAGATAACTCCCCACATTGTGCACTATCATTAGCAGATAAATCAAAACCAGAAGCCACAAGAGGAGAAATACCTGATGGGAAGACATCCAGTTTTTCATTTGAAGTCAGCATCCTATTTGCGCCATCAGACCTTTGAATGCCCCTACGGGGCCCCCAATGCCGCCGGGGGCAGTTGCCCTTCAAATGGCCAATGTTGTGACAAACCAAGCAGCGGAAAGGTATGCCCCAATAATCCACCCTTTGCATGTGTCTTCTCGAACCCCAAACGAGGTCAACATCCCCAGGCAAGCCTCCAGAGAAGACCAATTCGACTAATATCCAGGCAATGTGTTTGTCACTAGCACCAAGCAAACAAGGGTCGATGTATTTCGTGCATCCAATGGAATTTCTGATGGCCCTCAATGCTTTAACAGTCCAGAAATCCAACGAAAGGCCCGGGAGCTTTACCCACACCGTCCTATTCTTTGGTGTCTCTATTATTGGGTTAAAACCGAGGTACTAGGGCAGAAGTTGCAAGAAACTCTTTCCATGAACCCATGGCTTGTTAACAATCAAGGCAACATCATTTTCGTTCATAAAATGAATACTATACCAATTATTTAGGAGCAGGCTGACCTTCGAGGCATATCCAACAATGGCACTCCAAACTTTCTTTGCCCATTCCATCATGTCTATCTCATGTCCATCGGCAAACATCCATCACCCGATTAATGCCCGTTTTTGCAGACTAATGACCCGCCCCCATAGATCCTCATGTTCCAGTACCACTTCTTTGATATCCACAGCAGGCTTGAAGTAAGCTAGTCGATCCTTATTCTATTTGCGCCTGCCTCTGCGGGTCAAAACAACCTTGGGTCCTTTCAAATTCCTCCCAGCAGTATTTACCTGATGTCGCACATGAAAATCTGGAGGCACAAAAATGGACTGTGCAATAAGAGTAGCATCCAATTCGAATTCCTTTTGACCAAATTGATCAGCAGCCCTCGTGGCAACAGTCATGGCTACTTGTACCGACGAGTTAGAGGACAGGCAAGGATGGACCCCCCTCGACAACAAAAATAGGATGATGTGTACACGCAGGAAAGGGATCACGGCCGACCAAAATTCCACATGGGAACCGTCAATATATCATACCGATATTATGATATGAAGCCATATGATGTTGATAAACTCAGAAGGACCACCTCGCCACGGGGAGAGTGATATGTAAGATTATACCGGACAGAACAGTGTGTCGGTATTTTAATGATATACCTAGATTACAGATCCAAGTACTATTGTAAAGAGTACCAGCAATCCCAAATGAGATAGGCCGAATCCACCGCAATCAGAATTACAGCCAATATTGTCAGCAGCCCATCCAACCATAAATGGACGTCCCATATACCATCAACCGCACCATAATGATCAAAGGCGTCCAGATATTTGTATATTGTACATGGGAACCCTCGTCAGCATGCAGATGATGATGTGTATGTAGAGTAGAGGGAGCTAGGGAAACATCCAATCACCACATAGGACCAGCACCATAAAAAGGATCCCTAAAGGTCAGTCTCGCCAGGGGGAATGTCAGATGTGAATTATATCCGATCAGCTCAGATTGCCGACATAATAAAACTGATCGAGAGATCCAAATAAGGCCACTATAATAATAGGATATATAATCCCGATGTGGAAAGGTGGAGCCACTGTAATGGGAATACAGATTATTTTGACGGCATACCCACCCGTCCAACTACCACACATTAATGGTCATAGATCCCCAGAAAATTTGAAATTTTCCGGAAATATTTCGCCGATAACCAGTGGAACAATCCATCCACCGGAAAAACTAGTTCAAACCTCAGTCGTCATCTGGAGAGGCAACAACAACAGCAATAACATCCAGGGAGAGCCCACCATCTCTTACCAATGCGGAAACCAAACTTCTCGCATGGGCGGGATATTATGAAAAATTCGGTCCACCTAATCCATATGGCCTGCTACCATGAGATTCCCGGGATTGGGAGAGACACAGAGCCAGTAAAACTTTCCTTTAATTAGAATAAATCCCCGTTCCACAAGACTGAATATGGTAGGGAATCCACGAGTTGGACTGTGAGTCATAAATAAACATCAGAATTCCTATATTACCACCTTACATTAGAGTCTAAAAATGCAATGGCAAAAATCATGAATTAAAAAATACCATAAGAAAAATTAGTCTTACTCGGAACCAATTAGAGTTAAAAATACCTTTGAGAAAATTATGGGTTCGCTCATGTAAACAAGGCATGACAAAGTATTGTAGTTAAAAACACGAGTTAAAAATATCATAAAAAAATCATTGATTAGCTCACGTTTACATGACATGCATCGGGTTAGCTCATGTTTACATGACACACATCTCTTTCATTCAGCATAATAATTATTTTATTTTTTATATTTTTAATTTTCTGTAATTTAATAAAGTCAAAAGGTTAAACAAAATAAAAGCAAGCAATACAATATATTTTCCACAACATATCTCATGAAAAATATACATGTATATGTTAACCTTAATGTTTTGATGCGATTCTTTCACATCATTATTGCAACCAATTTTATGAGAAAGCTTCATGTCCTCAGTGATTAGAATTGGATATGGGGCATGCTTGATAGACAATTACGACCAGATTGAACGTTGACAATCACAGACTTACTTTTAGAATTAGCTTATTTTCTCAAACCCTTAAAGCTAAAGTCTATCTTTCACTTTTTATGTGTAACTAATTCAATGGACGTTGATGTTATCGGAATTTCTGGCATATGCAAAATGTAGTTTGATATATACTCGGTCATTCCAGTTACAGAATTCCCACGGCCCTTATTGCTCAACATAATGTTGACGTGGTGATATGACATCAGCCCTTTATTATAATTTCATATACTACTTTTTCTCTAGGACATTGCAGAGGCCATGTCCACTTAACAACCTACGAATTGATAATCAACCATGAGATGGCCGGCGTTGCGTCCCTTGCCATTTGTGTCGATCTGGTTGAAAACACTCGCATCCAAATCCAGTCCACCATTGGAGCACTGATCAACAATTCGCGCTATCACAGATGCGCCAGTGTCTCTGTTAGTCACCTGTATCAACAAATATAAATCAGATATTTGGGTGATAAGGAAGAATCGTAGATTTTAAAAATATGTTGGAAATCGATAAACATTTAGTTAGTGAAATATGGCCATTTTTAATTCTAGCAGGGAAAGATATGTTATCTTCTTTACCTAGTTTCAAATCATTTAGAACATTTTTGGAATAGGCGCTTTCATTCTCATGAAATCTCTGCTCTTGATAAATTATAAATTCAACTTCTTACTAAATATATCTAACTTAAAAACAGTACTTAGGTTTAATGATTCTAAATTTGTTAAACATGAAAATCAATATTGAACTTATACAATTCTACAAAATGGAATACATATACATACCTTCAAGCATTTTCCACAGGATGCCTGGCCATGGGGGCCAACAGGGCCACAGAAGGCAGTCCACCCATATTTCTTCCTCCATTCCAGAGGCTTGCTAGCATCCCAGGTAGCGCAGTATACAGAGGCCTTCCCCAAATCCCAGCCAATGCTTTGTGGGTTATAGTAATTATAGGTTGCCCTCACATTGGACGCTTGCTGAGCCTCACACGACCCCATGACAATTGTCAGGGCCACAACGGCCATTATCGCAACACCTGCAATCTTCATTCTCACACACAGACAGAATGCTACAAACAGTTTTTTTTATGAAGCTGAGAGATGCAGGAGAAGTGAATGGAAGAGGGTATTTATAACAAGCCAGAAGGGCTGTATGGGCACGGTTCAAAACCATTAGAGTCGTGCTAAAACAGCTTACATGAATCTGCAAGACAATTCCTAGGCGGCTGTTCAACGCTAAAGTGGAGGAACTCTGGACTAAAGGCCAATCGAATATTTTTACTTGGGTACGTTCAAGGGATTGAAATATCATCATGGATTTGCATGGTCGGTGTTGAATGTCACAACACCCTTCTGGATGATTGGGAAATTTTGTGCAAAATCGTTCCGGTGCGTTATACCCACAGGTTTTTTGATTAATCACTTTCGACATGGTCAAGGATGTGTTGCACCAGTCTCCTGTCCAATTTGTCTCATATTGGAGTAAAGCGTTTCAGGTAATGAACAAGTTTTCCTCTGATATGACTTGTGTTTCATGCATATTGTTCTTTTCTCTAGCGCACTAATACTATAACCAAAACTAACATTAAAAGTCAATTGTTCTGTGTTTACTTTGAGAGACCTGAAGTCACTATCTAAAGCGTATATATAAAAACAAATTGGAATGGAAATGTAAGAGATAATTTTTTTTGGGTGGATTTCTGTTTTATTTTTTATTTTATTTTATTTTCTTATCACAAAGATTTGAAATAATAATAATTTTAATATTATTCTTAATTTACAAAATAAGTAATTTATGCCACCCTCTTAAATCAAATGTGATTTTATGTCACCCTCTTAAAGCAAAAGTGATTTTGATTAGAGTTTAAAGCAACATTAAAAAAAACCCTTCTTAAATGGTCTATTATAGAGATTTTATATATAATATTATTATATTATATTATAAACATATTTTTATTATTTTTAATATATTTATAATGGAATTTATAATTTTATTATCATAAAATTTATTTAAAGTTCATCTCCCTAGAAAAAACTAAAATTATGCTTTAATTCATTTTAAACCACATTTAAATTTCGATTTCACCACTTTAAGGTTGCAGTAAATATACAAACAACCTCAATTTAGATGTTTCTTTATCAAATTGTACATTTTTAACTCAACAAAGTTAAGCCAACGCAAAGGTTGAATAATTTAAATATAGTAAATTTACATTTATTTTATATTTTTTATATATTTATTTTTAATAAATTGAAATTAAAAATATTTATATATGTATGAAAAATTAATTGTTTTAAAATCATATTTCATAAAATTTTATTTTCACGAAAATCAAAAATTACATTTCATGAAAATTTTATTTTCACGAAAGTTAAAATTTATAAGCAATTATTCACACAACCAAATCAAAAACTGATGTATTATAAACATTCCCATAATTTTAAACTATTTATATATTTCATGAAAATCTTATTTTCACTAAAATTAAAAATCATAAGAAACTATTCGCACAACCTAATAAAAAATCTGTACACTAATATATTATAGCCATCCTAATATGATGGTATTGTAAACCATGTAAATATTTTACATTTCACTTTTGTAGTTAATAAAATGTTGATCACTAAGACTAACGACATGATCATCTAAGGATACCAAAATGGATAAGGTAAGAAGTAGTGGGGGAACTTCACGTTGGTGGGAATGTAGGGAAATTGGAATACGACGAACGAGGTCGAGGAAAAGTCAATAAAAAAGAAGTTTTTAGATAAGAGAAAAGTAGAAAATAGAGGGCCAATGAACATATAGATTATACCAGAAATGAAATTTAACACTAATATCTTGAGTTATTATTAAGAATATGAAAATTAATGGTAGGGTTAATTATTATATATTTAATATTATTAATTAATTATAATAATTAATTAATTAATTACATTTTTTTTATTATGTTTTTTGTGTTTAATATGATTATATTTTTATTATGTCTAATATATTATTTTGATTAGGGAATAACTGATTTTATATGGGGAGAGGAATTGAATTAGTGACTTCACATCAAAGAGTACATTAGCATAGCACCAGATCACGGTCTATCCAAGACCCTGTGGACTTGGATTGACAATGATCGGTGTTATCTTCAAGCACTCCTTGATGTGAAGTCACTGGTTCAATTCCTCCCCCCATTGGGATGATATCTTGGACATGATGAAGATATAATCCTCCCAAGCTTACAAAATAAAAACCATAATGAAGAAGAAGTGTAATTAATTAATTAATTAATAAAATTAAATATATAATAATAAACTCTACAATTAATTTTCATATTATTAGTGTTATTAATAATAAACCAATAAGGAAACAACATATGGAAAGCATAGACATATATGGTGTAACTTTTTATTGATAGTGTTTATTATTAATAAGAAATCTATAAGGAAACAATATATGGAATGCATAGATATATACCATATAAATTTTTATCATATCAATGAAAAAAATCATTTTTTGGAAAAATAATAATAAACCCATAAATATTATCTTTCATTTCATTTTAGTCTAATCTATATGTTTGAAAATTAATTAATTAGAATAATGTCTTTCAGATTAATCACATAATAAGGATTTGGTCGAAGTTTCAAACCAACTAATGTGGCTCATCCTCAAGACCTTGAATGAACTACATTCGAAACGTCGACCAAATATTTATTATGTGATTAATCCGAAAGACATTATTCTACATTATGAATCACAAAAGTCTTAGGTCTAACATTAATTAATTAATTAAAATTTAATAATAATAAATAATATTTAATATTAAATATTAAATATTATTAATTATAATAATAATATTTTTACTATAATAGTTTTTAAATTATTATTATTTTTATACTTATTAATGGTAGATATAAAAATAAAGTTTTTACCTATACCAATCACACTAATATTTTTAATATAGATATTTTTAAATATTTATTGTGTTAGTATTTATAGAAAGAAAAAGAACTATAAGAAGCTTCATTTAATCAAATACAAAGAAAACTTTTCAGAAACTCGAAAGAAGAGAATGCAATCCTCTCATATTGTAAGAGAAAGAGGAAGTTATCATGGGTGCTTATAATTGTCCTGGTTAAATTTCTAGTAGCCTAAACTCATAACCATTGTTCTTACTTTACCATAGTGGTAGCCTAAATAGCGGGTGGGCTTTTATTGAAAAACAATCTATATTTGGATGGAAATAACTCAATATGCTTCGTTTTGCGATAATTCACTTTTCCTGCAAGTTCTTTATCTCTGTTTGCCAATTCCTTGATTATTTGCACCTGCTTAAATATTTTACATGTTCTTTAATATCATAAAATAAAGATTCTCTTAATTCTATCCCAGAATTTATAAATATGAATGTGGACATAAAGCTCGCATAATTATGAAAGTTTTAGTGCGTTCTATGCATTACATAAGATATAATTGTTGATAAGTTTTGCATTGTTTTCTCCATGTAACTTATTAGCGATATTTAAATATAGCTCTGTAATGCAAAGGCGTGGAAAGTAAGGAGACGTTGTAGATTCTACGGCATGATTCAATTTCTTCTGTTATGGGATCTATTATGTTTAGTTATGAATTTTTATATCTATATGGAAGACATTTAATTGAGTTAATCATAACCATGAGCGTTGTGTTTATTTGACTTCCGACATTTGATTATGATTATTGTTGACAATATATTTTGGAATAATATGATATTTATATTTATTAAAATAAAAAACAATATAAGAGTGTTATTTAGGGAGATAATTTATTAGGATAATAATAGTTTTTTTATATAAAAGTTGTAAATTTTCGAAGATTTAAGGATTGAAGTTTTAGACATAGCCCCTTGTGCCATGGGCCGGTGAGGGGTTGTGACTTATGGGTTTAGTTGCACAAAACTAAAGGACATAGTTTGATAGTGACTCAGATTTATCAAAGAACCAGTTTAGATCCATCTAACACCATATTAGCTAATCATAACCATGAGAGTTGTGTTTATTTGACTTGACATATGCTTATGATTATTGTTGACACTATATTTTGGAATGATATGATATTTATATTTATTAAAACAAATTACCAATATAAGAGTGTTATTTATGGAGATAATTCATTACAATAATAATAGGTTCTTTATACAAAAGTTGTAAAATTTGGAAGATTTAAGGATAGAAGTTTTAGACATAGCCTCTCATGCCATGGGTCGGTGAGGGGTTGTGACTATGGGCTTAGTTGCACAGGGATGAACGACATAGTTTGATAGTGACTCAAATGTATCAAATAACCATTTTAGATCGATCTAACACCATATCTATCATTTTTCTAGAGGGATAAAATCCCTAGAGGTGAAAACCTTCTTTTTGGTGTGTAGAATTTAAAGAAAGGTTTGCACCTCTGGGGATTTGGTCCCTATGTGCCCATGATAGATCTGGTTGTAACATTTACCATAACTCAACCAAAAAAAAAAAACTTTTACATTCTTTATACCTAGCTATAAGTACACATATATTTACCAACCTTAATAATCTGATTCCCCATGGGGTTATACATAAACCCTCTTTTAAACATGGCTAAATATAAACATTAATTCATACAAAATTCCATGCATTACTATTCAAATATACGTATACCTTTTTCACATACCTATGATCCTAAACTCTACTTATATTTGGCACTTGTAAACACAATGATACGATGGTTTACATTTTCATATGATTTTATAGTATTACGTTGGATCTTATCATAAGGGACATCATTCTGTGAATGATTTAACCCCGAAGGGACTTTCAATATTGCAGAATCATGTCATTATAATGTTTTCAATGCTTGAATTATTCGACGTATGATTTCATTAAGGTTAGGATAGTGTTGTTGTACCCCTTCGCATGGAAATTCAGGATATTGATTGACACCTTCTCTGTCGGCCTCCGCTGGATCTCAGGGTCAAAGATACATGATTTAAATCTTTTGATACCCACTTAGGGTAGTGACCAGACCTAACCCTAACTATTTTTCTCCATTCCCTCGGCTTCAGCTTAGTCACCATGGACTCTCAATAGGTATGCAGAAATCTAAATACAATCTTGCAGGCTTGAATTTTTATGGCTTCACAGTTAACAATTATGATTCTTTATGATATTTTTCTAGGTTTAACGTCTTGCAGGAATTTGCAGGTCTCAGGAACTCGTCCCCATGACTAATTATGTTACCTTGGGTTGTGGCTGGGTCTCGGGCTACTATCACCTTTTCTTAACAACATCGGTTCATCTAAATTCGGACAGTAAGCCCTACAATAACCCATTTCTGAGATTGCTACTCTTTAACATAACGTTCTTGTTGAAAATCCCTATCTTATAAGTCTAATATCTGCTATATCTCTGTGCAAAGATTTATATTTTGACCTGCGAAATAATTCCTACTCATGTAACCTACTCTTGTTTTTCTATTCCACTTGCCCTTGAAATCCATTCCACGGTTATGAGGGTGTAGTTTTTCTAATGCTCGTGTTCTGGTTTTGTGCAGGTATTTACATAAATTGAAGGAAAGGGTTTCATATCGCATTGTCTTTTTAAGTGTGCACTTCATTTTCAGTAACCCTACTGCCATGCTTAACAGGTACCATCTACTCTATTTTGTCTTAGGCTTATAACACAGGCCTCCAGGCTCGGATCTACGATGTCGCACAACGTTATAAGTTTAGGATTTACTTTTCTTAGTTCGATGCATTTGTTTTTCTGTTGATTTCCCTGCATTCTACGGCTCTGACCTGCACTGAGTTAATTGTATGCGTTATTATGGGTTCTCATTGTAATTTTAATGGCCCTTTTGGATTTACATTCGAGCACCCAGCTCAGCCCACAAGGGTTTCCTCCATGCAATAGTTTTAATTGAATGTTATGTGTATATGTTTCTTTATCATTGACAGTTCCTTGTCCCTGAAGTTCTTCGGTGCTGTTGCTTTGTTATTTATTCAAATTTTTGGTCCCTCTAAATGAAAATTGCCACAATCTCTCTTTTTTCTGTAGATGTTTATATATATGAATATAATGTTCATTGCCTTATCTTTCTCGACTCTCGCATTTGAAGTTAATGGTTGTTCGAATAGATTTATTATCTATCTTACTAGCAATAGATATTGGTCCTTTATTTTTATTTTTCCTGCAATGGAATTTACAATTCGAAGGTTTTCTATGTGGAATATGTTTGGATGTAACTACTGTGGTTTTATGGGTTTCTTCTTCACTTGCTTTTTCTAGAAGTTTTCATGTGGGTGTTACATTTCAGTGGTAAATTTATCCTTCCATTCCAGAAATTAAATATATATTTTTCCGGTATAAAGGAGACATTTCCATTATTGTTTACCATTATTTTGACTGTAGCATTTTCTAAGTTACGAACAGTAGCTTCTGTCTCGATTTCAAGAACATAATTTGGTTTTACCTCTTTCAGTTAGGTAACTAGAGATATGTCTGAACCATCTAGATTTTATGTCCGTGTATATCATAGTTACGGAAAAAATACCAGTTCTGGGGTTTAGGGTTTCAACTTTGGACCCTGAACTAACTGTTTCTTCTAGTTTGTATTTTCAGTTATATATTTATGTCTTTATTTAGTCTAATTTTGTGGTTACAACTTACACTGTATTTTTCTTTGAAATTCAGGCTATAACTACAACATATATATAGTTTTGTCACACAACCCACATACATTCAACAATTCCACAGTAAAACCTTAAATATAATACAAGAAAGACAAATATACTTTATCCTCAACATGCATAACATAAAATTCTTCTTTCCATATTTTCAAGTAACAATACCTATATTGAAAGAATTCTGTCTAAAAACTTTCTTGTATTAAATAAGTATGTCTAAAATATCTGCATTAAATGAGTCTGTTTACTTATCTTGCATTAGACTTTGTTGATGATGTGATCCCTACCATGAGAGAGGTGATTACATCCTCATCTCCCTCGTGATCAACACCTGAGATGAATAGGTTGATAGAAATTCTGGAAGAGACCTCGAGACCCCAAGTCCAGTACTCTTCTCTTCCAAGATTCGGAATGTTGAGCATTTCCACTGGTCACTACCAGCTCAAGAAATCATCACTCTCTTCCTTCCTTTCGTTAGTCACAAAACAAAACCCCTTTTCCTCACTTGGATGTAATTTTATCCCTAGAGGAAAAGTAATTGTCTTAACTATTTTCTATTCAACCACTTCTGAGTTCTTGGAATACTTTTATCATCAGTATTTTAACCTTTTATGGAACCACTATTCCATAATTAAATCTTATTTCAACAAAAACATAATTAATTTATTTTCATCATGTAATCCTTTTCTCAAAAGAAAATAATTTTTTTAGTCTCTTTAAAAATAAATAACATATAAACTAATTAGCATTTAAGCCAGATGTCACAACTCCCCCCCGGAAGTAACCACCGTCCTCGATGTTTCATTCCTGCTCGATAAACAATTATGGATAGGTCTCACAAACAAATCCTTTATCTTCCAAGGTGGCCTCATCCGAGTTGAAGTGATTCCACTGCACTTTAGCCTGGGTGATGGCTCGTCTCCGGAGCATGATTTTTGTCCGATAGAGTATACACTGAGGTTCAACCAGAAATTTGTAGTCTGATTCGACCTGAATTCAACAAAACATGAGTTAAATCCTCATATAACTTAGTATTTTAAGATAAGATTTTTTTAATCTTACTCTACCTAAATGCTTGCTAGTGGATTACATGTTTTGGGTCTTGTTCATATTGTTTTATTAAGCATACATGGAACACATTGTGCACCCTAATATGGTTGGGTAAAGCAAATCAGTAAGCCACAGGTCCCACCCTCTTCAATATTTGGAAAGGTCTACAGAACCTCGGGGCCAACTTGGCACAAGAGGTCCACCTTTGTTTGCTATTTTTCGGTTTAATCATTGCATATACATCATCGCCTACTTCCAATTCTCAATAAGTTCTCTCCTTATATGCATATACCTTCTTCCGACCTTGAGCCACTTTCAAATTTTGTATGACCTTTCTTACCTCTGATTCCATCTCAACCAACATCTCTGGTCCAAGCATTAACTTGGTTTCAGTGCTGCTGAAATTGATGGGAGTATGACACTGTTGCCCATACAAAGCTTCAAAGGGGCTCATCTTAAGAGACTCTTGGTAACCATTATTGTAGGAAAATTATACTGTGTAGATATTCTTCCCATTTTGTTGGCTTCTGCATCACGTATATGCGCAACATATCTTCCAAAATTTGGTTCGCTTTCTCAGTTTTTCCATCCATCTCAGGATGATAAGCGATGTTGAAATTTATTTGGGTTCCCAAACCTGTAAATAAGGTCTTCTAGAATGTTGAACTAAACTTCACATCCCTATCTGATATGACAGTCTTTGGAATGTCATGCAGTCTAAAAATCTCTCTCATAAAGATATCTGCTATTTGCAAAGTTTTGTAAGTATACTATACAGGTATGAAATGCGCTTCCTTACTCAATCTATCAACCACCACCATAATGGAATCATTGTGTCTTTTTGACCTTGGTGAACCAATAATAAAATCTAGGGATATAACTTCCATTTCCATCCAGGCACTAGTATAGGCTGCAACAATCCAGTTGGATGTTGATGCTCCACCTTAACATACTGACACTCCAGGCATTTGTTTAAGTATTCCGCAATATTATTTCACCTACCATGCCATAAACAGAATTTTCTAATTGTTGTTAGTATTTTTTGGTATCCGGGATGTCCTACATAATTACTTCGGTGATACTCATCCATGATCAGTTATTTTAAACTCATTCAATTTGGGATATATAATTTTCCTTTGAAGGCTAACAATTGATCCTTGTTAATTTCATAGTCGGAGGGTTTTTCTTGTCTTCTGGCTTCCTCCACTTGTTTCCATAAAAATCAGTATTCCGGATCCTTCTCGGCTTCCTGTTTTATTTAATATAAAAATTTAAATTTGATCTAATTATAGAAGAACTTATATACACATTGCAATTTTCTGCTTAAGGCATCTCCCATATGATTTTGTTTTCCTTTTACATGTTGTATATCAACGTCGAATTATCTTAGGAAGGCATTTCACCTTGCCTATCTAGCATTTAAATATTTTTGGTTAAAGTAGCTGGTTAGGCTATTGTGATCAGTTTTTAACACAAATATTTTTCCTAACAAGTAGTGCCTCCATACCTGGAGTGCATGCACTACTGCTGTCAGCTCTAAATCATAAGATGAATATTGTTGTTCATGCTCCTTTGATTTTCTTGATTCATAGGCAACCACTCTTCCTTCTTGCAATAGAATTTCCCCAACTCCTTCATTACAAGCATCGATACAAACCTGAAATTCCTTATTGGGATCAGTTACCCTTAAGACCAGGGCAGTGGTTAAAAAATGTTTCAACTTATCGAAACTATTCTGACACTCCGTATTCCATCTAATATTTTTCCCTTTCTTTGTAGAGATGTAATTGGGAAAGCTATCTTTGAGAATCCTTCAATGAACCGTCGATAGTACCAAGCTAACCCCATAAAGGATCGGATATCTACCACATTTTGGGGTACTCACCATTCCATAATAGTTTTGATTTTCTATGGATCAATCTCTATTCCCTCAGCTGAAATAACATGGCCTAGATACTGGATCTACTCTTTGAAGAAGTCACATTTGCTGAAATTGGTGTATAGCTGATGTTTTCACAACATTTCCAGTACTATCCTTAAGTGATCCCTGTGCTCTTCCATGCTTTCTGAATAAATTAAAATGTCATCAATGAATATTAGAACAAATATATCCAGAAAGGGGTGAAATGTGCCATGCATTAGCCTCATAAATGTTGCTAGTGCATTAGTTAAACAAAATGGTAAAACCACAAACTCGTAATTCCCATATCGGGTACGGAAAGCAGTCTTGTATATATCCTCATCCTTAATTCAGATTTGGTGATATCCAGATCTTAAGTCTATCTTTGAGAATACAGTGGCCCCCTTCACTTGATCAAATAGGTCATAAATCCATGGTAATGGATATTTATTTTCTATGGTCATTTTATTGAGATGCCTATAACCCATGTACATTCGTATGGTTCCATCCTTTTTCTTTACAAAGAACACTGATGCTCCTGAAGGGGACAAACTTGGTTGAATATACCCCTTATCCAACAATTCTTGCAGCTGCATTTTCAGTTTGGTTAGCTCTAGTAAACTCATTCGATATGGTGCTCTCGAAATTGCTGATGCTCCTGGCATCAACTCAATAGTGAAATCGATGTCCCTACTTGCAGGTAAACTTGGTACATATTCTGGAAACACATCCATGAAATCTTGTACTACAAGTATGTCTCCATCATAGGAATCTTCTCCTTAGAATTAGAAAAACCCACCTGAATGGCATATAACTGACATCATTTTCTAATACACTTACAAATTTGAGAGGTTGTAATAGGACGCAACTGTAAGGGTTTCTTGATTCTTTGTATCTCTTTACAAGTTCCATCTTCCATTATATAATATATAATATTTTCTTTAAAATCTATCAATGTCCAGTGCTTCTCCAACCAATCCATTCCCAATAGCACCTCATAGGATCTGAAAGGAAATACATTCAGATCCACATTTAATTGTTGTTTTCCAATTTTGAGTGTACAATTTGGAACTTTGCCACAAACTTTTCTTTTTTCTTGTTAAGTCCCTATATTAATAGTGTAGTCCCTTATTATGTTAGTGTAGCCCCACATATTGTTATTGTTGTAGCCCTGTAACCCCCATATTGTTATTATTGTGCCCTTACATTATTATTGTTAGGTTGGCTAGGTTTACATTGTGGCCCCACTAGGATTATATTGTGGCCCCATGGACTCCTATATATAGAAGGAGGTTTTATTCATTTGTATCATCCAGGAATTGTTTATTTATGTAATGTATAGGAGGTTTCCCCCTCGAAGTGGCTTATTTCTAAGGCGTTGATATCTCTTTTCTTCTATTTTTGGAGCTAGTTACACAACATTTGGTATCAGAGCTTTGGATTCTAGGGTTTCGTTGCTCCAAACAGGTCATCGTGGCATTTTCGCTATAACTTTTTTTCTACGCAGTTTTAGAAGCTGAAATTTTTAGGGTGAGAAGCCGAAATCCTGAGGAAGCTTTTCTAAAAATTTCAGAGCTTGGTTCGCAATATTTGCAGAGATATCATCTGTGTAAGTTAGGTCTTTTTTCAGGCTCCTAAACAGGTCATCGTGGAATTTTCACTATAACTTTTTTTTTACGAAGGTTCAGAGTCTAAAATTCCTATGGTGCGAAGCTGAAATCGTGAGGAAATTCTTCAAAATATTTTAGAGCTTGGTTCACAATATTTTTGGAGATATGATCTGTGGAAGGTAGTGCTTTTTCAGGCTCCTGAATTTCATCTCAAGAGGTGATCGTGGGAAAAGTGCAATAGCTCTCTCTTTGGGCATCGGATTGCAGTGCCGTAAAATGTGGTCGCAAGTACATAGACCATAGTTTCATGGCTGTCAATTTTAGAGAAAAAAGATGAAACAGTGACATGTGGCAAGTTGTACATGTTCACTCTACTGAACTAGTCCATAATTAGGTCATTGTGGGAGATTGGACACAACTTTGTCTTGGAGAATCCAAATCAGGTTAGACCTGTGGCATTCAAAAGAGAATTAAGAGGGCTATTTCATTGTTGAATTTCAGATATTGAAGACTCGCAATCACGGAGATAATCCAATTCCAATATCGAGCTCCTCAAAAGCAAGTAAAAGGTGTGTATTGTTTTTCCCGAATTGCATAAATCTTGTTTGAAAAATCAGTTTGAAGTGATTCCAAGGGCCTATTGAGAATATATTTCAGTATTTCATTCTGAAATGCCTCCTAAAAAGAATTCAACACCCATTAAGCCCTCATAAATCTATACTATGATGCATGAAGTGGAAGAATTGCAGTATGAGATATCAAAATTACGGTACCAAGTGCAACAAATTTTGATCTTACAAAGAGCAACTGAAGCTGACATAGATGGTTTAAAAGAAGAAATGGAGGCTATGTTGGATGGTTTGAAGGATAAAATAATATCTAATATGGATGATAAATTAGTGGAAGATGACATCGAGTGTCAACAACAAGTTCTCCAACTCTCAAAGGATAACCTAACTTTGGTGCAGAATCTAATGAAACAAAAGGAATATCAACATCACATCGAAAGAAGTTCTGAAGCAGTCAAAAAAACAAGAACTTGACAAGTACGATCAATTTCAGAGTATCTCAGCAAGTGGAAGAACTTTCCTGCAGAAGATTCCTCATGGGAGGACAAAAATTTTATACAGAAGCATCAAGAAATAATCAAGCGTTGAGGACAACACTTGTTTGAAGGAGAGGGGCATGTTAAGTAGCTATATTAATAGTGTAGTCCCTTATTATGTTAGTGTAGCCCCACTTACTGTTATTTTTGTACCCCTGTAACCCCCATATTGTTATTATTGTGCCCTTACATTATTATTGTTAGGTCGGCTAGGATTACATTGTGGCCCCATGGACTCCTATATATAGAAGGAGGTTTTGTTCATTTGTATCATCCAGGAATTGTTCATTTATGTAATGTATAGGGGGTTTCCCCCTCGAAGTGGCTTATTTCTAAGGTGTTGATATCTCTTTTCTTCTCTTTTTGGACATGATTTCCCAACATTTCTTTAATGGCTAGCTGTACTAGCAAGGGATTTTTGAATTTCTGACTTTGTAATTTACAAATTTCTACTATTTTGGGGTTTACATAACTTAAAATTGCACTTGGGTCAACCAAAATAGAAACAAGTTGTGAAAATAACTTACCTCCCAGTTCTATCATCACGGGTTGATAATCTTCCTGTCGATCCTCCAAAGCTGCTTTAGTTATGGGTGTGTTCTAGACTACATCCCCCACTGTAAAGTCTTCTTGTTAATTAGCTATTGTATCATTTCTTCCCCACAGTAGGAAGTTCTTATAATATTCAGCCTCACCGCACCCCCAACACTGTAGGGGTGGTTTCTAATTTTGTCCTTGCTCAGGTTTGCTAGAATCCTTTGTGGATTTTTCTTCCATAGGCTAACGGGTTCTTTTATGGTTTCTTCCAAACTATTTGCTGACTGAATTCCTTGTAGAATTCTTAAAGTTACTAGTCCTAGTATTTTTGAAATTTGAACTTCTTTTCTACCCTTTTCTTGGCTGCCAATTCTTGCCTAGTTCTCCTTTTTCCTTGGATTGTTGGTAACACATTCTCACTTTTCGAATTGCTTCATCCATGGTCCTTAAATTCACAAACTCAATCTGTTCTTTCATGTGGGTTAGAAAACTACTTAAGAACCGCTAAACCTTAGCCTTTTCATCCCTTAGATAAGGAACGTATCTTAGTAGGGAAGTGAACTTGGTTATGTACTCATCCATTGTCATTTGACCCAATTTAAAATCATGGAATTATCTGGACATTTTGTCATAGAAACGTTCTGTTAGATACTTTTCCTTGAAGTATTGTTGAAATGTATCCCATGTCACGTCCTAATCTTCTATGCTGTGGAAATTTTTGCCTTCCTCCCACCACAGGGTGGCCTTATCTCTCAATCGAAAGATGGCCAGTCTAGCTTTCAGATTTATACTATACTCATAAACTTGAAAGTACTTGTTCATATTAAACAACCATGCTTCAACCACCTACTCCGCTTCTCCATCAAATGTAGCTGGTTTTATTTTTTGGAACTCACCTTGTAGTTTCACTTTTTGTTTCTTAATTTATTGTTGTTCTCACACATTACCAGACTTAGCCTCATTATAGTTTCTATTTTTGTTACTCCGCTGTGAATGGCTTATTTCCATTCTGTCATTAGTATGGTCCTTAGCCTTTCGTTCATTTTCTTCCCACGTATCTCTATCAGAACTGGGTTGTAACACTCCTTGATTCTGTTTATCAGAAAGGCTCTTTAGTATTCTTTCATCTTCTTGCATCAGGCGTTCATTGTCACTCCTAACCTGGACCATTTCTTCATGTAGCTTCTGCATAATGCTTAACAGAATATTTGTTTGGTGTTTTTTTTCTTCCAACAATCTACTCGTTTGTTGGTGCTGATCCACACTCAGTTGAATCCACATTTCTGGATTCATTTTTGGTTGGGATTGGGGTGTAGGTTCCCCTGGGTTTCGTGGTGTTTGTTCTTTCGATCCCCTCATATTTTGTATTTATCTATATTATATATTTTATGTGCATCATTTACACACAACAGTTTATCACGTTAGGTGACCCATTAGGTCCCAGCATATGACCGTTGCTTTGATACCACTTGTAACATTCACCATAACTCAACCATTAAAAAAAAAAAATTGCTTTCACATTTTTTATACCTAGCTATAAGTACACATGTATTCACCAACCTTAACAATATGGTTCACCATGGAGTTATACATAAACCCTATTTTAAACATGGCTAAATATGAACATTAATTCATACAGAATTCCATGCATTATTATTCAAACATACCTATACCTTTTTCACATACCTATGATCCAAAAATCTACTTATATTTGGCACTTGTAAATGCAATGCTACGATGGTTTATGTTTGCATATGATTTTATATATATTACATTGGATCTTATCAATAGGGACATCATTCCATGAATTATTTAACCTCGAAGGGACTTGAAAGATTGTAGAATCATGTCATTATAATGTTTTCAATGCTCAAATTATTTGTCGTATGATTTCATTAAGTTTAGAATAGGGTTGTTATACCCCTTCACATGGAAATTCAGGATATTGATTGACACCTGCTCTATCGGCCTACGTTGGATCTCAGGGATAGATATCCACGGTCTAGATCTTTCGATACCCGTTTAGGGTAATGACCCAACCTAACCCTAATTTTTTTTCTCCATTCACTCGGCTCTGGCAGCACTGAACCTCTACACCTTGCCGCCTTCGTCCCCATTCGACCAATGACATCTACTCCTCAGCTTAGCCACGATGGACCCTCAGCAGGTATGAGAAACTATTAATACAATATTTCAAGTTTGAATGTTATGGCTTCACAG
This sequence comes from Pinus albicaulis, assembly GCA_034641835.2. Taxonomy (NCBI): domain Eukaryota; kingdom Viridiplantae; phylum Streptophyta; class Pinopsida; order Pinales; family Pinaceae; genus Pinus; species Pinus albicaulis. The sequence goes on from JAXQQM020058125.1 coordinate 45,006, forward strand.
TTCTCAGTTATGATATTTTATGATATTTTTTGAGGTTTAATGTCTTGCAAGAATTTGCAGGTCTCAGGAACTCGTCTCCATGACTGAGTATCCTACCTTGGGTTGTAGTCACGTCTCGGGCTACTATCGACTTCTCTCAATGACACCAGTTCATATAAATATGGACAATAAGCCCTACAATAACCCATTTCTAATATTACTACTCTCTAACATAGTGTTCTTTTCAAAAAGCCCTATCTTCTAAGAATAATATCTGCTATATCTCTATGCAGTGATTCAGATTTTGACCTGTAGAATCATTCCTACATAGGTAACCTACTCTTTTTTTTGTATTGCACTTACTCATGAAATTCATTCCAGAGTTATGACGGTGTAGATTTTTTGATGCTCATGTTCTAGTTTTGTGTAGGTATTTACATAAAATGATGGAAAGGGTTTCATATCGCATTGTCTTTTTAAGTGTGCACTTCATTTTCAGTAACCTTGCTGCCATCCTTAACAGGTACCAGCTACTTCATTTTGTCTTAGGCTTAGAAAATAGGCCTCCAAGCTCAGCTCTATGGTGCCACATGGTGTTATAAGTTCAGGATTTAGTTTTCTCAGTTCGATGAATTTTCTATTGTTTTGATTTCCCTTCATTTGAGGGCTCAACCCCACACTAAGTTAACTGTATGCATTATTAAGGGTTTTCATTGTAATTTTAATGGCCTTTTTGGATTGACGGTCGAGCACCCATCTCGTCCCATGAGGGTTTCCTGCATGCAATAGTTTTTAATTAAGTGCTATATATATATATATATATATATATATATATATATATATATATATATATATGTTTTTTATCATGGACAGTTAATTGTCCTCGAAATTCTTCGGTGTTGTTGCCTTGTTCTTTCTTCAAGTGTTTGGTCCCTCTAAATGAAAACTGCCACAATCTCTCTTTTTCTGTAGAGGTTTATATATATATATATATATATATATATATATATATATATATATATATATGAATATAATTTTCTTTGTCTTATCTTTATGGACTCTCACATTTGAACTTAATGGTTGTTCGAATAGATTTATTATCTATCTTGCTAGCAGCATATATTGGTCCTTTATTTTTTTGTTTCCTACAATGGAATTTATAGTTTGAAGGTTTTCTGTGTGGAATATGTTTGGATGTAACTATTATTGTTCTTTGGGTTTCTTCTGCACATGCCTTTTCTAGCAGTTTGCATGCAGGTATTACATTTCAGTATTAACTTTATGCTTCCATTCCATAAATTAAATCTATATTTTTCCAGTATAAAGGAGACATTTCCATTATTTTTTACCATTATTTTGACTATACCATTTTCTAAGTTACGGACAGTAGCTTTTGTCTCACTTTCAAGAATAGAATTTATTTTTACCTCTTTTAGTTAGGTAATTAGAGAGATTTCCAGACCATCTATATTTTTTTCCATGTATATCGTAGTTACAGAAAAACGACCAGTTCTGGGGTTTAGGGTTTCGGCTTTGGACCCTGAACTAACAATTTCTTCTAGTTTGTATTTTCAGTTATATATTTATGTCTTTATTTAGTCTAATTCTGCGGTTACGACTTACACTGTATTTTCCTTTGAAAGTGAGGCTATAACTACAACATATATATAGTTTTTTCACACAACACACATACATTCAACATTTCCACAGTAAATCCTAGAATATAATACAAGAAAGATAGATATAGTTTATCCTTGACATGCACAGCATAAAATTCTTCTTTCCATATTTTTAAGAAACAATACCTGTATTGAAATAATTCAGTCTAAAAACTTTCCTACATTAAATAAGTTTGTCTAACATATCTGCATTAAATGACTTTGTTTACTTATCTCGTTTCAGAAATTGCTGATGATGTCCTCCCAACCATGAGGGAGGTGATTACGTCCATATCTCCGCTCGTGCTCCACACCTGAGATGCGTAGGTTGACAGAAATTCTGGAAGAGACCTCGAGACCCCAAGTCTAGTACTCTTCTTTTCTAGGATTCAGGAATGTTAAGCGTTTTGAGTGGTCACGACTAGCTCAGGAAATCATCACTCTCTTCATTCATTTCCTTAGTCACAGAACATAACCCCTTTTCCTCACTAGGATGTACTTTTATCCCTAGAGGAAAGGTAACTGTCTGAATTGTTTTCTGTTCAACCACTTCTAAGTTCTTGGAATAATTTTATCATTAGTCTTTTAACCTTTTTTGGAACCACTATTCCATAATTCAATTTTATTTCAACAAAAACACAATTAATTTATGTTCATCATGTAATCCTTTTCCCAAAATAAAATAAATGTTTTAATCTCTTTAAAAATAAATAACATAACAACTAGTTAGCATTTAACCCTACTATCACACTAGTGTTAGATAGATATAATCTGGTTAGAGTTGAGGGCAACAATGTAACAGTTTTAGATTATAATTATGATGCATATGTTTGTGATAAAATTCAAAATTGACATTATGTTTTCTTTTCTTCTCATGCCCATATCATTATCTTAATTATTTTGGTCTGTGTTTCATTCATTTAATGGTTTATACTTTTCTGTTTGGATACTTTGAGTGTTTTGTGTGTTTATGTGTTCGGATTTGGATGGTAATGTTTGTGAATGTTACAGTTATGTGTTATATTTTTATATGTGTATGCAATTGTTTATAAATAATTAGTTGGTGATTAAGAAGGGAGACAATATTGTCAATAGTTTTCATGAGGATTGATATTGGACATCTATTTCATTTAATTTTAGGTTTAAAAAATTTTGACAACTAATTAATTATAGGTAGTGTTCCCCCAAATATTAAAAGATATATCTTGAAGGGTAGTTTTAATAATTTACTATGTCAAGGTTACTCTTGAAATAATTTGTTTCTTTGTTTATGTCTCAAAGAATTTATTTCCTTCAAGGATATTTTGATGATTTTTTTTTTTTTTACCTACAGTCTATTTTGCGAAGTCAAGAAATAATGTGTTTTTAATTTTTTTTTAATGAGTGACTAGATTCATAAAATATTTACATTATTTGTTTCTCCAAACAATTATCACATCTCCTTCAAGAGTATTTCGATTTGTTTTGATATTTTTAAATATAAAATTTCCTCTTATAATTATTTTGAATACATTGTTGCATGCAATTACTCCATTAATAATTTTGAATATAAGTAATTTTATATTAGTAATTAATTGGTGATGAAGAAGGTAGACAGTTTTCTCAAAGATCAAATTTTGACAACTAGTTATTTCTTAATAGTGACCCTCTACGTATTACTATTATATCTTGGAAAATATATATTTTAATAATCTACAGCCTCAAAATTAACAACATCTAATGCAAGTAATCAAAATAGGATTAGAAACCAACATCTACACTGAAATCAATGCATATAATGGAAGAAATCAAATGACATTAGAAATCAATGCATGTAGTGCAAGAAATGAAATATGATCCATTCTAAAATCCATGCATCTAGTGAAAGCAATCAAATAGGATTAGAAATCCACATCTACACTGAAATCCATGCATCTAGTGCAAGCAGTGAAATAGGATTAGAAATACAAATCTACACTAAAATTCATGCATCTAGTGAAAGCAATAAAATATAATTAGAAACCAACATCTACATTGAAATAATTTTATCTAGAGAAAGTTATCAAATAGGATTATAAATCACCATCTACACTTAAATCAATGCATCTAGTGCAAGAAATATTCTTTATTCTCTCTCCCATCCATCTAATCTTGAATTTTTTTTATTATAATTTATAGTCTCAAGGTTAACAACATTTAACCCATCTAAGGAAAGAAATATAATAGTATTAGAAAACAACATCTACACTAAAATCAATGCGTATAATGTGTTACATGACAAAAGACCTCCTCATCATCTCAGAGGAGAAGGAAACATGGAAGGAAGAAAATGACCCAGACAAAGACCCATTTTTCAAAGCTAACGCACCCTAGAGACAACCGGGTTGAGCTATAATGCATCCCAGCAATTTAAAGGGAGATTTAGTGCCTATATTAATACTTTGTATTGATTACGAGGCAACATTACTAGTGTTTTCATGAATAAAGGGACAAATCCTGCACAAATTGACTCACATTTTTGCTTTTTCTCAAAAGGACTTAGTCCAAAAGCAACAACCTGTGGTGCAGGCCTCTTATTGGACGTTGCTAAACACAAATGAGCATCTATAAAGGCCAAAAGCAAGGAAAGACAAAGAAACATCATGATTTTTTCTCATTCAAACTGATTGAGAAGTTTGGCAAGGTCTGTCCTCCCCAATTCCTATAAATTGGAGGCTTGGGCTCTTGGTCAAAGGTCAAAGGTTTGATTGTGTGGAGATCAGGGCTTTATTGTTGAGATTGAGGCTTAAGGATTGGCAAATTTCATTGAGAAATCTTAGCGCAAGTATAATTACACTCGGAGATAGAGAAGAGAGAGATAGAGGAGTCAGAAGACTGATGAAGGCTTGGTTCAACCAACGGTTGTAATATTCCTTCTCATATATTAATAGAATTGTATCTATTTTTTCCATTTGATGTTTTAGTGTCACATTTATTGTTTATTTGTCTATGAAGCATGATACAAATGGATCATATTTTTATAGTTTAATATTGATTATATGCTTGTTTAATTTCTAGTAAGTGATAACATTGTGAAGATGACACGTGTGCTTTGTTTGTTTTCAGGATCTAGACTTGGATCCGGTGAGGAAGGACTTCATCCATGTCACTTAGCACTCTCCAATAGATCTGTTGTCTACAAAGAGGTAATCCTTCAATATCTCACTTCGTCGATTATTCATTAGTATAAACATGTGTGCGATATATTTGTAACTATACAACTAATCTGATTGTCTGCCTCGAGCACCAGGAAGCCCTGAGAGGGAATTACATCAGCTACCTCCCATGCATTTTACCCCTAAGCAGAATTTGCGACCATACTGGCAAGTTAATCCTTAGTTCTCGAATTTTTTGTCTCTAAGCCTTTGGTCCTTTGCCTCTGTCATTTCCCACTCTAGTCACATCCCCTTCTAATTAGTTCATATGCTCTGTGACCATCTCAGTAGCTCACAATGTCCAGAACAGAATCTACCCAGCCATTTTTACAACTTTTCCTTGAGTAACACACACCCTGTGTGTGTTCTAGTGCATTATAACGATGTTAATGCTTAGGGATAGTGTGTTAGTCCTGTTATTAACGCTCTGTATCCTCTGATAGCCTTCATTACCTAGTAAAAATTTGTTTTTACACCTCTACTCTGATATTCCTTGACCGTGGAGTTGTTGGTTGCCATATTAGCTTCTGTATTTTGGATCCCTATGCTTGGTTGCTTTCTGGCATTTTAGTTTTCTTGTTTTAAAAGTTAGTCTTGGTCACATTTACTTTTTGAAAAGGAATTTTTTTTTTTAGTTTTTTTGAATATAGATCATTTCATCATGAATTTTTGGCTAAGAAGATGTTAGTGAGGATATATAGATGTATGAATATTTTTAGGCTAAACTGCATTATTTGGATGATTGTTGCTGCACGGATGTTTGAAATATTTCTCCCTATAGAATAAGCTCTTCATCGAATTGAATATTAAAATTTCATGGTTTGAGGGAGAGTCTCATTACATTTCATACGTCTGTGCCCCCTCAGAAGACTAATAAGCAAGTACACTAAAAATCAAGCGCTAATAAATTCAATCATGTAACTCTTTTTCTAAGCTCACACTAACAATAGTTTAGGCTAGGATCTTGGCATATGAGAAGTTAGAAAACTACCCAAGATCACAAAAATTGAAACTAGTGTCATTAAAGAGTGAAAATATGGTTTCACTCATACTATTGGGATTGCTCCACTAGTACCGGAGTTAAGCGAGAGAGAACACTAGGGTGCATGAGAAGGTAACCCACCTTTGAGTGCATAATAGTGGGAATTCTATATATTTGGGTTCCCCTTGGGGATGTCTAAACTAAATTGGGGATCTAGGTGTTCTGCCCATATAGCGTGTTGTCTACGACCATGACCCCCTTGATAGTGTCTACAATTTGAGGTATCTTTAGTTACCATAATTTTAGGGACGTACACAGAAGAACCTACTCTATCTTCAATATTTGGGAGGGTACTCATCTCCAAGAGAGTTCTTACATGATTCATCTGAGGTTCAGGCGAAGCTCAAGAGGAACCGTAACTTTACATTTGACTAGCTCTCTCTGTATGCTATTGTGACACTGAGTTTCATCTCCAGAAAATAGTAGTACTTAGACAGGGTCTTACCCCTTTTGGCTACTTGATTGATTGATTTTAGAGGTTATTTTTTCTTTTTTAGGTGTTTTTTTACTATCACTGGGACTTCATAATACATCACAATAAAATTTGGTAAAATTAACAGGTCATCATGGCATCCCTCGACCCTTGTCATCTTTAAAGGTGGCATCAAGGTCTCCCTCCATTGACATTGGGGGAGGAGTCGAGTCTCAGTGACCCAGGGCCTTCTCCGAAAGAGCAGTCTCTAGTGTTGACCACTGATTTTCACATTAATCCCTACCATACGGAGTTTCTTGAGGATCATTTCACTCAACTAGTCATACCTTCTTACAATCCTCCTCCCACTGACCTGTTGGGGCCATTGTTAGTTCAGGTAACACCAGTGCTAGTCATGCCTTTGGCTACACCTACATCCATTTCACAACCAACGACCATTGGGTCAGTGTTGTTGGTGGCCAACTCGGTTGCACCACCATATTCCATGCTAGTTGTCAGTTCTATGCAACTAATTTGAAACCCCGGTAACCAACCTATAACTGGTCCTAGAAATCCGATCAACACAACTACAAGAGGACCTTTGAACCCTTCAGGATCTTCTCCTATAGTGTCTGCACCTGGACCCATAGTTTCCACTCCCACTAGCGGGGAAACTTCGGTTCATTTTAGCAACCCTTTCGGTTGCAATCCATTGTTGAGTTCAAACCCCTTGGATGTTACGCTAGGGGGCAGTGTCACAATACCTATATGTCACGGGGCACTTCAGTACCCCTACACTTAACAGGACAAGCAGGACCATTGATTGTTAACACCATTGCTCTAAGTGGTCAAACTTCAGGTGTAGCGTCTATGCCAATTTTGAAATATGTGAATAGTAGTATGCCAAAAGCTAACTCTATCATGTCCATATGGGAAACCCTTCCCCAAAACTAATTGGGGCAAGGGGGTGACTATTACACTAGGGGCAACCAACAGTTTTCCCCCCAAGACAACATCCCTTATGAACAGCAACCATACATCCCTACACCTCTACTCAATAGAAATTTTTATCAACAAAGTAATACATATCCCATTGGTAACACATTGATGGGAGGAACCTACATTCCAAATGGTCAGCCAACACCTCCTTGGCTAGACTCAGGGGAAACCACGTAATTGCAATTTTTGGCAGAACTAGACATCCCTGACCTCTACAAATTGACCAATGATCCTATCAACCGCAACCCGTTGTAGCCTCCAGTACCGCACAAGATTCGGTTTGACATACCTATGTTTGAAGGGAAACAAGAGGAGGATCCAGCTATGCACATCACCACCTTTCATATATGGTCTATTTCTATCTCCATGGTGTTCAATAGAATTCATCTCAGAATTTTTCCCCATAATTTCACAGGCAACATTGCCAAATGGTACATTGATTTACCGCGTGTTGCAGTCAATACTTTTGGTGCCTTCGCAATGGAATTTCTTAAGAACTTCCAATTACATATTCTATACGAAACTAGAATTGAACTCTTAACCTCGCTATGCCAAGAAACCGTCAACCATATCTCCGATCACATTCATGAATGGAGTCGTAGGCAGAGGTTAGTCGAAGCGGCAATGCCGGATCATCTATTATCGAACTGGTTTTGTAAGTCACTCTTGCCACCCCTTGCTAAAGATGTTTTCTTGTCTGGGGCGGTCAAGGAAGACCAATCCATCTATTGTGAACAACATATAGATCTCATATATTCTCAATCTGGCATAGTGTATGAGTTACTCCCCCATGCCCTTGGCAACTTGAATCCTTTCGCTACTCAATTACCTGGAGCGCACACTGACGGCCTCGTTGTGCAACTTCTGGTGTAGTTGTAAAACAACTTAGTGGTAAAGCTTCCCAACCATCTTTGGCTGCTACCTCCACTACCCAATCGACTGCACTTCCCACTGTCGAGGTACACTCTGTGCAGTCTACAAAAAAACCTAGTGGAAAGAACAAGAAGAATAAGAAAAATATCTCTCCTTCTGAAGAGGAGCCCAATACTCATAATAATCCCAATCAGAGAAATGTTGATAAGAACAACAAAGAAAAGGAAAAAATGATGAGATTCCCTTGCAAAATTTGTGCGGGGGACCACTTTAAATATAAATGTCCTCGGCTAAAGGAATCCACATATTTTACTACAAAAAAATACTCTGGAAGGACACCTACCGTCCTTCACAATGCCTTCCCTAATCCACAACAAAAATAACAACAGATGGTTGCAAACCTGCCACAACCCCCCAAAAGGGAAATGGTGGTACTCATCCTTCCAGTGAATGATCGTCTGCCATTTATGGCATACAGACAATTGAACTCCAAACCCAAGCTAAAATCTATGGAAATCTAGTCAACCTGGTTGAAGTTCGAATCTACCATCGCCTAACAATTTTCATATCAAAAGGCCTACTGCTGACCCTATTATTCATCCCCCTAAAGGGACCCTTTAGTCCATGACTCATACCACCTCTGCACGTGTTGCCCAGAACATTGTAGAAGACTTGGTGCAAGCACCATCAACTATGTCTGCACTCAAAGTTTTATAAACCTATCCAACACAAAGGAAAGCCCTGCTTTCAGCCATTGGTGGAATTGACCCCCAAGATTCTATGCTAGCTGTCTTCGACATGGAAAATTGCTAAACTCTCCTTTCACGCCAGCATGCTTTCCAGGTTCAAGTTGTGTTGACAGGGAGATCAATCCATCAAATTGTCATAGATGAAGGTGCTTCGACCTACGTAATGTCAACTGCGTGCTGGATTGCTTTGGGTTCTCCCACTTTTTCTCTGCCATCGAATTCCCTCAAAGCTTTCGATGACCAAAATTTCCTCCCAAAAGGCTACCTTGCTAGCTACCCCATTACACCTAGTGGGAAAATGATAACTATGGACATAGAAGTAATAGATCGTCATCTCGAATATAATATTTTTTTGGGTTGTAGTTGGTCTTACGCAGTTACTGCCATTGTCTCTTCGGTTTTCTGACTCATCCTTTTTCCATTGGATGGGAATATAGTGATAGTGGACCAACTATCCCTTTGCACCCCTAATTATTCTGCACTTCCTAGCAACATTGTACCCTTTGTAGGAGGCGTTCCTAACTCTTACGTTAGCATCCGTACCAGTAATCTGAAGGCATCTTCTCTGATGGGTTTTTTTTCTCTCCCACCACCTGAGGTTGCACACACAATTTCAATGATATCCACCATCTCAGATGGCTCTATCAATCCCTGGATCCTACCGGTGCCTTTAGAAATTGATTCCTATGGAGATCAAATGCCACTATCATCAACTGAGTTGGCTTATCAAGCCATCCAATCAGCATATGAGCCCTCCACTGCTCTGGTTTTGACCAATGGTACAACCCTCTTGCCCACCACAGTTCCTTCTAAGGATCTCCTCGATGAATTCTTGCCTAGGGACAAAGCTATCTGAGAGATCATTTCTTGAGAGGAATGACCTTGGGGAGAGTTTCATCATCACACTTCAATGCTTGATTGGGACGTGACCACTATCCAAATCCTGTCTTTCGACCCACTTGAGATCGTTCCCTCTACTTACACGACTGTTCAAGCTATCGATACGAAAGGGAACATGGGAAATATTTATAAGACTATGCTCATAGATATCTTGGTCAAAATGAGTATCATGGAAAATATACAGATTGGAGCGGATTGCTGTCTTGAGGAAATTGCACGCTTCACATCCCTTTTTAAAGAGTTCTGTGATGTTTTTTCTTGGTCTTACGATGAAATTCCCAGCATAGATCCTTCTATAGTTGAGCACAAAATCAAGATTTATGACAATGCCAAACCTGTCTGGTAAAGGGTTTGACATATCCACCCTCGCAAAGCAGCAACTATCAAGACATAATTCGAAAAAATCTTACACGTTGGTTTCATCTATCCCATTCCTGTGATGGAATGGGTATCCAATCCAGTTCTCATAGATAAGAAAAAAGGCAGCATCTGAGTATGTGTTGATTATTGTGATTTTAATGACACTTTTCCAAAAGACAATTATCCTACTCCGTTCATAGATCAAATCCTTGATGATTGCACCAGATGCGAATCTTTCTCCTTTATGGATGGATTTTTGGGATATAAAAAAATAGCAATTAAAAAGGATGACCAACATAAAACCTCCTTCATTTGTGCTTTGGGCACATTTGCATATCATAAACTCCCATTTGGTCTGAAGAATGTGGGAGTAACGTTTCAAAGGGCCATGGACTATGAATTTCATGATATTAGACACATTTTACAAGCTTACTTGGATGACCTTCCGGCTCACTCCAAGAAATGAGCCCATCACCTTGCACATCTTAAATAAATATTTGCTTGGTGTAGGTTCTACAACAAACATTTGAATCCACACAAGTGCATATTTTTTCAAGTTTGGACATCTTCTTGGTTTCATTGTCTCCAAGCACGAGATTAGGGTTGATCTCGATAAGGTTAAGGCAATCACTGAATTACGTGCACCATAATCCATTCTGCAACTCCAACATTTGCAAGGGAAGGAAAATTTCTTACGTCATTTCATTGTAAACTATGTCGAGATGATGAAAGGTTTCATGCACTTACTCAAGAAAGGGGTATCATATCTGTGGGATGATTAAGTTGAACTATCGTTGGACACCTTGAAACAAGCACTTGTTTCAGCCCCACTTCTTAGTGCCCCCAACTATTCGCGCAACTTTCTCCTCTACCTGGCAGGCTCACCATCCTCGTTAGGCATGGTTTTGGTTCAATTTCATGATGACGATAGTGATCATATGATTTATTATTTGTCAAAAGGTCACATTGGACCTAAATTACGATATTCACATGTGGAGAAACTATCTCTCATGGTGGTCTTCATTGTCACGTGCCTCCGACACTATATATTGCTACGACATACTACAGTAATTGCCTTGGAGAATCCCATGTGACAAATCTTTTCTCATCAGATTATTCGAGGAAAATATTCCAAATGGATTGTAATCCTCCAACAATTTGATTTCGTTTTTGTTGCTTCCAAAGCAAATAAATCTTTAGTCTTCACTGAATTACTGCCGAAACTTCCCAGTATTGACCTAGAAGAAGTAGCTCATGATCCATTTCTTAATGAATCTGTCTATCCGGTCAATTATTATGATCCTTGGTATGAGGGCATGATGTTATGCCTCCAAACTCAATGGTTCCAACCAATTCTCACTTTAGATGACCGGTGTCACATTCGTCACCAAGAGAAACACTACCTTGTGCTGAACGATACTCTATATCATTGCAGTGTCGATACAGTTCTTCGACGTTGTCTCACTCTTAATGACACAGAACACATTTTAAGTGACTGCCAAGATGGGGCGTGTAGTAGTCATATTTATGGCATAGATACCACCTATAACATCTTGTGTGTAGGATAATATTAGTCCACTTCATTTAAAGATTGTGTCATAGCAGTCCAGAAGTGCCATCTGTGTCAGATTTTTATGAAGAAAATACGTGCCCATCTGGTCTGTCTTGATCTAGTTATCTCCATTGGTCCTTTCGCTAAATGGGGAATATATTTCATCACATTCAATCCCACTTCTGTGATGGACACAACTACATCACAGCAACGGTCGACTACTTCACAAAATGGGCTGAAGCGATTCCCACATTTCAGGCCGATGGAGAAACCGTTGCTCCCTTCCTGTTCAATCAGGTCATCTGTCGTTTTGGTGTACCCCGCTCAATTGTCACAGATCATGGTTCACACTTTCAAAACCAAATTATGACAGAGTTAACTTCCATACAAGACCAGTCTTCATCCTACTATCTGCAAGCTAATGGTCAAGTCCAAGCCATAAATGGTGTCCTCAACACCATGATTCATCAGTTAGTCAGAAATCATAAAACCACATGGCATCGGAAACTATACCCCATGTTATTGGCATATAGAATGTTAGTGAAGACTGCTACAGGCTTCACGCCATTCCAAATAGCATTCGGTTTGGAAGCAGTTATTCCAATCGAGTGTGAGATTCTGTCACTTAAGCTAGCTGTTGAACTCCTACCCAGTACCACTACCAAAGAAGAGCACTAGCTCTTGCTCGATCAATTGGAAGAAACACATCGAGATGCCACACTGGCACTTGAAGCTCACAAGTGGCGAGTAAAATCTCAATACGAAAAATATGTCAAGGCTTGTTCTTTCCAAGAATGTGATCTCATTCTAATTTATGATTAGAAACACAACCTCTTAGGGGCAAGAACACTTCAACCATTATGGCTTGATCCTTACATCGTCACTAAATTACTTTCAAAAGGAGCTTATGAACTTTAGGACTATAATGGGATTCCACTCATTGAGCCCTAGAACAAGCTCTATCTGAAGAAGTATTTCTCCTAGTGTCCCACTGGGCATGTGAAGGAAGGTGCGTATACACGCGGGTTCAGTGAAGAAAAGTAGCATATTCATTTTAAGATTATATATGTTCAGGGTTAAGTTTGATATTGCATATTGATTATGAAGTATAGGTTATTTATTAAGTTTTAGTTGCAGTGGTCTCACTACTTTGATTAAAGTATTGGGTAAAATTTATGGTTGTTGATGTTGATGTTGTTTGATCCAGCATGAAAATTGATGAAACATGGTCTGCAGTGGTTCTAAGGGTTGAAGCCTTCATTATGGAAGTAAAAGATTCCTGCTAGTAGAAGCCGGTGTTCTGATCAGGGGGTTGAAGCTCCCTTCCAGTAGTGGCTAGTAAAAGAGATTAGGGGGTTGTAGCTCCCTTCCAGTAGCACTTGGAAAACGAGAGAAAGTTGCAACCTTCTGTAGGTAGATGCTTGCATACTGATATGAGTCTGCATCAGTACAATATTGTAAATAGTTTTCCATATAATAAATATTGAAGACAAAGACAACAACAATGGTGGTTTTCTCCCGAATTGGGTTTCCACCTTAAATGTTGGTGTTCATGTGTGTTGCACTTGTGTGATGGTTTATACTGATGTCACTGCACATATTTACTGATTATCTAACATATGCATAACCGGTAAACTGAGTTAAATATTGTTCCTGAAAATTTTTTCTAATATGTAAAATTATATCAGTATACACTAGTTTCTTTTAGTATATGCACGTGTATACGTGAGTTGGGTTCATCAAAGCCGCATATGGAATTTTGTAAAGGAAAAGTTAAAATATTTTCAGTAAGCTCTAAATACTTATTCACCCCCCTCTTAGTATTTTTCCCAACAAAAGAGATCTATTCCATCATGCAGGCTTGCTGACATTGGAAGCATTACATTTGAGGGAAGGAGATGGCCATTCACACCAATCGCAGACCTCTACAGTTTAAACAGACATAAGAGAAGTTGCATAATTATTTCCATTTGAAGTGGTCTACATATTTGCAACAATTCCACTTGAACATTAAATAAGAAAAGGGAAGCACCAATCATGTTGTAGACTTCCTCAATGAACCCCCCATTGGAGCACTGGCTAATGTTCTCAACTCTTCTAGCCATGAGACCTCTCAATGGAATCAACTATAAAAAATGATCTAGATTTTGCCTCCACATGCTAGATGCTAGTAGATGGAAAGAAATTTCTTGATTTCCACCTCCTGGATGCATTATTATGCTACTTGGGCCACCTTTGTGTTTCTTCAAGCTAGCATGCCAAGGTAATTTCAGAGGCACACTATAATCGGGTTGGAGGACACTTTGGTGTGGATACAATTGTGGTCGCACTACAAAAGTAATTTTATTCGCCAAAACTTCGACAGGATGTTGGGAAATATATCATATCCTGCGTTTCCTGTGCCATCGCCAAGACAACCATAAAAAAGCAAGGCCTGTACACTCCTATGCCTACTCCAAAGTAACCTTATAAATCCATCTCCATGGACTATATGTCTAGCCTACCTTTTGCCAAGCATGGTAGTGACTGTGTATTTGTGGTTGTGGATAGATTTTATAAGATGGCTATATTGGTGGCCTGCAAGAAGAGTATCACAGGAGAGGACACTGCCAAACTCTTCTTTGAACGAGTGTGGGCACATTTTGGGATCTGTTGTGGCCAGCAACAACCTCCCTTCTTATTTAATATTAGTAATAATACTAAATAAGTGGGGACCCTTAGTCAAAAAATCCAAAAAATTAATTAGTATTTATTTCCTTTCTCAAATAAAACTTACTATCGTAGCTTAGGGAAATTCCTTTGAAAATATTTAAAATAAACCTAAGTTTATGATAGATCAAAACATAATCTTTCTTTGAAGAAAAATACTGCATCCATCACAAAAAGTGGATATCCTTTGTAAAAGCATAATCTTTTAAAATTGCGATTCCGCGATATTGCAATAGCGCGATCCCAAAGAACTATACATTAAAGTATTGATCGAAAACCTCATATCGCAGAAAAGTTGTTTAATAAGTTATATTTTGTGAAATTGCGATTTCGTGATTTTGCGATATTGCGATTTCGCGATCATTTTAGACTGCGATTTGTGGATGTTGCGATTTGAGATGATTACGATCCACGATATTGCGATTTTGCGATATTGCACAGCAAATCGCAGATCGCATTATCGCAAATTCTTCTAACACGTTGTCCAAAGTAAATCTTTTCATAAATAAATATCCGTTATGCGCTTTGATGCCAAAATTAATGAATGGATTGTTAATCATTGATGGAAAGGATTTTGTTTTGATTGAAAGGTTGTTTCACGTTTAAAATAATATTTTTCATCTGCCTTCAGCATTTAAAACTATCCCGTCACCTTTCTCATATCATTACTATCACTTAATTCGTAAAACCGCAGGCGCGAAGGAGCAGAAGACTATACAAAGCATTCATAGAGCATTATGGGTAAGAAAGAGAAAGTTCCGAGTGCTGAAAACAAAGAGATGGCTTCCTTGTATGCAGATACTGCTTGCAACAAGGACGTCGGTATCACTACCTGGGAGGGCATGCATAATCTGCTCGAAGAAGAAAATCCCAGGGTAATGGAAGTTGCGGCTACTGCAGGATCAAGTAATGCCTCTGAAGCATCTCTTACAGAATTAGCTTGTTCATTTCTGCACAGAATAGCAGCAAGACCGAGAATTCTTCTGTATACAGATATGGTAAAATGGGCGCTGGATAACACCGATATTTCAGACAGGCAATTTAGAACTCCAGGAAAAGAACTTATCGGGTCATTCACTACAGAAGATTTGAGGCTTATGTATCACTTACCGGAACCTCAAATGACTTACAACAAAAAATTTATGGAGAAATTCGCCAGAGAAAATGCAAATTTGGCGGAATGCACCAATGAATGGACCAAAAGAGATGAACAATTGAAGAAAAACAAACATGGTATGTACAATACTAGTTCGCTCACCTCTCCATATTGTTTTGCTGATGCTATGTTATGCAGGATTTTTGGTAAGCCTGACATAAATATGGTCTTGCCTGAACGACTCCCTTTGTTGAATGTTGCTGTTAATGCTACAATTGTAGACTGGGCCAAAATCTTGTCTGATAATTTGGCCACTGCTATTTTCAATTACCGGTCTAAATGGACTGTTTCTCTAAGGATTTATCCTCCTTTTTATCTATCTGCCTATGTTATGGATTCAATTTTTTTTGTTTCTAAATTGCCTTTGATGGGCTGGCAATGGACAATTCATGATCCCTTGCCTATTCATGTCTATCACAAAGAGTTGTGGGAATCAAAGTTTGTTCCTCATTTTTACAAAATTTGCCATGGCATAATGCTGCCTCTGTATAGAATATTGTATAATAAGGATGCTCCAAGGTTATCCCCGGATGTAGAAGTCGACATTATCCCTGTCGCAAGATGGTTCGGAGAAGAGTTGTTTACTTATGTGAGGGTTTTTGGAAGCTCTGCTTCCCCCCATGTGTTACCCCTGTATGTTCCGGATAAACTTGTAGCTCGGGAGATTGCTTATCAAACCTGTGGTGAAGGAGGTTTGACAAAGGAATTAAAGGAGAAGAAGAAGGGCATTTGGCCACAATTTCCCGTAGCCTGTGGAACATTTTCATTATTTGATGTTGGTCACGCATTCAAAGAGGTAAGCAATATTACATGCTTACAACTGTTCAATTTTTCGAGAAGGTTTTTTGATCCAAATGATGTTGTCAAAGATTTCACCACTGCAATCAAAGTAAGAGTGTTTTCTGGAGAAGAAGATCCTTTTGATGATATGTTTCAAACAAAATGTTCATTTCAAGAAGTTTTGCATTTAGCTCAAACAAAGTTATCCCCAGAATAATTTCAAGAATTTAAACTTTACAGAGAGAGAAGACTAACCACTATCCCTTTGGAAAATTTACGCTTGGAACCCGTAAGGGAACCAACTCCTAGTGTCAGTCTTAGTGGCAGCTCAGATACAGAAAATTCTAAGTTGAAGTTTGACAAAGAGACTTCTGAGCGTTCTAAAAATATTGATAATGATGAAAGCTCAGTGAAGGATACAGCTCAATCAAAAGAGCTTTCACAACAACAGACTTTTACCACTCCACAGTTGAATCTTCCACCTCTCAATGTACAGCAACTGACAGTCAGGACTGAATTGGAAAAATAATGGGAAACTTTTAATCAATTGCTTAATGTGGAAGGAAAAAATATATAGACCCCTATACAGACAACAAAAGTTTTGAGCACGGGAATAAGTGGCAACGTCACAAAAACTGAGCATATACCTATCACTCCCTCTTCTGAAATTGTACTCAATATAGAGGACATTCCTCCTCTAGATGTATTCTACAACCCGTAGTATAAAGCAGTAGTGAGGAAGCAGAGGAAAAAGAGAAAGTTAGAGAGCTCAATCTCTACTGAGGCAGAACAATTAGATGTCTTATGGAAGGATCCTACAACGGATCCAACTGATAATCTTACCAAGTTTCTTAGATTATAGGAGCTTATGCCTCCGCAACTATTGACAAAGCATCTGAGGTAAGGCTATTATTAAATGAAAAAGAAGATCAGATACAAGTTCTGAAACAAAAATTGCAACAAGCCCGTGCTAACAGTGAAGCAAAGATGAAACTTGAAAATTTACAGCAAGAACTCCAACAGATGCAAATTGGATATCAGAAAAGTTTGGCTGAAAAAGAGAAACAAATACAGATTATCCAAGAAGAGCACAAGGATGACCCTAAGCTTCCAGATTTTATTTCAGAGTCTGTTTCTTTGAACAAACAACTACTGCAACAACAAGACATATTATGCCAGAAAATCTCGCAATACAACTCTTTTTGTCAAGAAAGTGGTAAAATCACTAATCATGTCGTAGAATTACGACATGATTATGATTTAACTAATCAAAGAGTTACTAATTATTTGGCATGGAAAAAGACAGAGGAAGGAAGAAGAGCAGGAGCACCGATCATCAATGATAGTCATAAAGAAATGCTCTTCAACAATTGGGATGTATAGATCAGAGAGGCAGAAAAAGCAGCAGAGGAAGCAGCTATAGCAGCAGGAAATATTACTGATTGTGTAAATGAAAATTTGCACAAAGCTAATTTGATTTCAGAAATTATTCTGGGACACCTTCCACAAGCACAACAATTGCAAACAGAATGGAGGCAAAAGGCTGATGAAAAGGAAAATTTAATTCAAGGACTGACAAGATTAAACTAGGATTCTTACTGGACATATCTAGTGAAACCACACAGTCAATGCAGTGCGCTTAATTGCATCATTAATTCTGCTGAGAAGATTGCTCCTACACTTGTCGATTCTGTCTTTTCGGGGAAGTTGAAATCTGAAGTCGGCCAACCACCTCTTCTCAAAACAATGATGGATGCTTGCAAGATCAAAGATCAAATTCATAAGTAGATAGTTGATAGTCTTTACTTTTAGATTTAGTTTTAGTTTTACTATATTTCTGCCTAGAAAAAAGGATGGTCATTTAAACCGAATCCTAAATTTTCGTAATAAACTATTTTTAGATTTTAGCCATTAGTATTTAAACCCTTCTCATGCATTTAGAGAGGGGTCCTGAAATTTGTCAAAAACTTATCCTCAGAACATGCACTTCTACACCCTCAGAGGAGGTTTTGATAAATGAATGGAATGAGATTTATTGATATTTGTGTCTAATATCTGTTACTGATGTTGCATTTCTGTACTCTTGATAGATGTTGGATTAAGAAAGAGATAAATCATTATTGCTTATAGCTCATGAGTAGAACCAGTTATAAATGATACTTTTATCTCTTAATTGTTTTTGTTTCTGTGTTAAAAGTAATATTTATGTTTAGTTGTTTATATGTTAATGTTTGAATATTTGAGTTATCATTTGGCATTTTTGTACGGTGATAATTATTTATTTGTGCTTGATATATGAATAGCTTAATATGCGATATATTTTCCACAACTGTTTCATCTAAATTTTTATGTGAAATAGTTTATCTTTATTGAATTCTTTTCTCATAATAATTGAATGATATTTATTATCAATTGTTATCTGAAATCCTTTTAGATCACATATACTGAAAGATTACATCCTGGGTTAGTTTAGAATTAGATATTTCTTAGAATAAAATTTGCATATGAATAGATTAGAAATATATTAAAAGCATTTTACTTAAGAATTTTAGAAAAGAAATATCAAATATCAAACGCACACACACATATTGGGAAATTGATCCCATTATCCCCAGTGAGACCCACTACATCAAATAGAAAAGGAGCTGCTAACCAAGGTCCAGACTGGGTGGGTATCCCCCTTGTTGTAGACTCGATTTTTGGGGCTTCAACATATTTGGCGCTAGAAGGAGGGCCTCGAACTATGAATGGCAAGTGAATCTAAATCTAAATACCATTCTGAGAGTAAATCACCCTCACCATCTTCCCCGACTTCTCCATCATACTTATAAATTTTAAATCTAGAACCAGAAGTCGAAAGAAGAACAGGCACTACCACAAACCCTGACTTTTCAGAAGAATCTACTATTGAACCTCCTGGAGTCGAATCTTTGATTCATAAACTTCAGTGATTTTCAATATCACCTAAAAGGTCTGATAAATCTCAAGGCAGTGTGACTTCGCAATATAATACTGCTCATCCTCTCACTAGATTACAGAGTGAAAATCTTGGCATTCAGCCAACTGAGTTACCTCTACCTACAAGAAAAAGAGCTAGGAAATCACCCAAAGGGTCTGATAGTGAGACTCTTTCATCATCATCATCCATCTCAAACACTTCATCGCAAAGTCAACCGCCCACTCCTCCACTCCAGACTATTGTCCATCAATCCACTCAATCTTCCACATCTCCTTCTCAAATCATAATATCTTCATCTTCACAGTCACAAATATTATCATCTGAACTTTCATCTGTTAGTAGTTCAGTGATGGCCCAAATGTCGTGGAATAATCCAGGCGGAGTCTTAATGCCTGCACCCTTGAGTCAAATACCGGCCCATCTTGAAAAAATGGCTGCCTAAGTTTAATCTTGAAGCAGGAATGCTAGCAGACTAACATATAAACAACTTTATGTTATCCATAAATCTCAATGGAGTTGTTAATGAAGATGTTGTTGTCCGACTTTTTCCTTATACCCTACAAGGAGCAGCTGGATCATGGTATTTTTCGTTACCATCTGGATATATCACTACTTGGGATATCTTTCAAGATCAATTTTTAACTAAATTTGGTGACGACAGGTCTAAAGCAACATTGATCAATGATTTATCTAATCTTAGAGCTGATTCAAAAGAACTTGTCAAGGATTTCAATTCACGTTTCAATAAATTGTTAAACAAAATTCCTACTGCTTCCAAGCCTAGTGACGAAGTGCGAAGTGAATGATACATTTCTGCTTTTCCATCAAACATAGCAATATTTGTTGATAGGGCTAATAAAACAACTTTAGCAGACAATATGAAGGAAACAATAGCAGTAGAGAAACAAATCATTACTTTAGAAAAGAAAAATGCAATAGAAGAACGGAAATCCAAGAAGGTCACTTTTAAGGAAGATCCCAAGAAAAAACAACCAAAAGATCCATTTGATTTAGAAGGATTGTAGAAATTTTTGAAAACCATGTCCAATGAAATGGTTGATATCAAGAAACAACTAGTAGAAACATCTTCTAAAAAGTCTTTCAAGCCTTTTAGAAGAAATCCTTCAACTGATTCAAAACCACCAAATGCTATTACAAATGCTGAATCAGAAGAAGAAGAGACTGTTACTGAAGAAACTACTGATGAAGAAGAGGTGGTAGAAGTACAAGGCATATGGGATTTCATCCTCCCAGATGAGGAAGACCAAGAAGTATCCCCGGTTAGCACTAGAAGTAGAAATCAACTTGATCCTCCTCAATCTACTCCTAAACCAAAGAGCGCAAGCTCATTGGCTAAGGATAAAGTTGCACCCAAGAAAACGACATCCAAAGCAATTCAAACTAGCCCAGTCCAAACAGATTCATCAATTCCATCAAGAACATTGATTGTTCCGGATGAAATGGAATATAACATTATAGAATATATGAAGAAGACTAGGGCTAACATCACTTTTTATGAATTGAGCAAGTTAAAACACCAGCAAAAGGTACTTTTGAAAGAATTACATGTTGTACCAGAAAAACCTTTGCCCGACCCTGTAATTTCTTAAGCTTCTAATGACATAGGAAGGCCTCCAACTAATTCGATCAGTAAAGTTGATCTTGAAAATATCGCTTTAATTGGAGGAAGGTCCAGATCTCATACTCCTCCATTTATTCTTACTTATGAAGTTTTTAATAAAAATTTTCATAACTGTTTAGTGGATTCTGGAGCTTCATCTAATATTCTACCAAAATCGGTATGTGCAAAATTGAACGTTCAACCACAAAAATCTACTATGCGCATAGTACAGTTAGATCGATCGCAAGTCGAAGTGATTGGTGAATTAAATCAGGTTACCATAAGGTTGTCATAAAATCCTAAGGTATGTCAAGTCATTGATATTTTAGTTGCAGATATTCCAGAATTTCATGGCTTAATTCTTAGCAAAGATTGGTCAGAAAAACTTCATGGATACTTTGCAACCGATTGGTCGCACATGTGGCTTCCTTACAATGGTAAACCAAATCAGATAAAGTTTGAACGAGAAAAGCATCAGAAATACATAGTAACAGAATTGGAAGGAGAGAATTAACTAGTTGCATATATTAGTAATATCATTGGCAATTACTCAGTTGATTCTTTCTTAGGAAATTTCAATGCTCATACTTCACCTTATTTAGAACATTATGTTTTATCTCAAATAGAAATTTTTTCTCAAACAAATAATTCTAAATGTATTGATTTTGTAGATACTCCTGTAAATAAATCTTTATTTTGGAAATTATTTGTTGATGGTTCTAAGTCTAATGAAGGAGCAGGAGCAGGATGCGTGTTGGTTAGTCCAGAGGGAAACAAAATTATGCTAACCTGCAGACTTGAGTTTGAATGTACTAATAATACCGCAGAATACAAGGCTTTAATCCAAGGGTTATATAAAGCAATCGGATTGGATATCAAATATCTGCAAGTTTTCGGAGATTCAGAAATTGTAATCAAACAGGTACGCAATACTATACATTGTTTATTAGGTCATTTAAAGCATTATCAATATTTAGTTCAAGATATGACTGAACATTTTATAGCATTCAATATTTCACCAATTCCTAGAATCCAGAATGCTAGTGCAGACCTCTTAGACAATGTAGCCTCTAAGCTTATTCCTGCAGAAGATTTTAGTCTTGATCGATTTTCAATTGAATTAATATTTAGATCTTCGATTCCTGATAACGTTACCAATTGGAGAATTTTCAACAATGATCATGATATTGTAAGCTTCCTCACATCTGAAGGATCTTATACCAATCAGATAATCGATGAAGACCAACATGACAAACAATTACAACATGATAGCACTAATAATGCTATTCCAAAGTCAATAGTCAAGTTAGAAGACCTTTATGATTTTAAAGACCGATTTAAAAGATCTACCAATTCAAAATTACAAAGTTCAATTTTGAATTATGAATTAGTAAATCTAGGAACTGATACCAAACCACATAATATCAACCTAGGCCTTGGTCTAACTCCTGAAGAAAAATCAGCATATGTTCGTCTTTTGAAACAATATAAAAGTGTCTTTGCTTGGAACTACAATGAACTCAAAACTTATGACACTTCTATCATCCAACATACTATCCCAATGATGAACGATGAGAAACCTGTACAACAAAAGCTCAGAAAAATCCATCCCAATCTAGAAAATCAAATCAAATCTGAACTCAATAAGTTATTGAAAGCCAAAATTATTTTTCCTATTCGACATTCTAAATGGGTTTCCAATATGGTTCCTGTTAGAAAGAAAAACGGAGATATTAGAATTTGCATTGACTTTCGAAATCTTAATAAAGCCTGCCAAAAAGATAATTTTCCTTTGCCTCCCATGGAGCAAATATTACAGGCAGTTGTAGGATCATAATTAATGTCTTTCTTAGATGGTTTCTCCGGCTACAACCAAGTGTTAGTTCATCCAGATGATCAATTGAAAAATACATTCAGAACCAAATGGGGCACTTATGCATATCAAAAGATGCCTTTTGGTCTGATCAATGCTGGTGCCACATTTCAAAGAGCCATGGACATTGCTTTTAAGGGATTAGTTAACAAATCAGTGGTAATTTATTTGGATGATATAACTGTATATTCCAAAAAATGAAGCAATCATCTTAGAGATTTGAAGCAGATATTCCAACGTTGTCAAAGGTATGGAATTTCACTTAACTCGAAAAAATCTTTTTTTGCATTAAGTGAAGGAAAACTTCTTGGATTCATAGTGTCAAAATCTAGAATTCATATTGATCCTGATAGAATCAAGGAGATTTCTGAAATATCTTTACCTCACAACAAGAAAGCTATGCAATCTTTCCTCGGCCAAATTAATTTTGTAAAGAGATTTGTACCAGATTTTTCAAGAATTGTATCTCCTTTAAAAGCAATGATTAAAAAGAATTCAAACTTCAAGTGGGGCAAAGATGAATATGAGGCATTCAATCTAATTAAACAAGCAATTATTAATGCTCCATCTTTAACAAATCCAAATTTTTCAGATCCTTTTATTTTGTACACATTTGCCTCTGATAAATCTTACGCTGCGATTCTCACTCAAGCAAATCAAGACAAAGCAGAAGCCCCAATTGCTTTCTTCAGTTCAAATTTACAGGGAGCTGAGTTGAATTAGTCAGATGTGGAGAAACAAGCTTACGTTGTTTTTAAAGCAATTAAGTATTTCAGACCCTTTTTACTTAAAACCTATACAAAAATCGTTGTACCATTTCCAACGGTAAGAAATCTTTTAGTCCAAAAAGATGTGGGTGAGAAAAGAGCTAATTGGATTACTGCCTTACAAGAATATGATGTTGAGATCAAACCAGCAAATATTGTAAGAGGTCAAGGCTTTTGCAAAATACTAGCTGGAGCATCATAGATTTATGAGAAATCATCTGAAGAGATACAAATGTATGAGGTAAGCCTAAACGATGTTGAATCATTATATGATGATATCATTTTTTATCTAAAGAATGGATATGCCCCTCCAAATCTCGATCACACCAAGAAAAGAGCTTTAAGGTTGAAGGCTAAACAATATTAGCTTGTAAATGATGTTCTTTTTAAAATGAATTATGATTCTGTTCTTCTTAGATGTTTGGAGAAATCTAAAGCTGAAAAAATCTTGCAGGAACTTCATGATGGGCCAGCAGGTGGACATTATGCTGGAGATGCTACTGCACATAAAATTCTTCGCGCAGGCTATTACTGGCCCACTTTATTCAAAGATTCACATAGCTTTGTAAGAAAATGTCAAATTTGTCAAACCGCAGCTGGAAGACAAAAGAAACCATCATTGCCATTACAACCAGTAAACATTGAACAACCTTTTGATCAATGGGGATTGGACATAATAGGTGATATCGTTCCTCACTCTTCTAAGCAACATAAGTATATTATTACAGCAACTGATTATTTTACGAAATGGGTAGAAGCAGTCCCTCTCAAGATTTCTAATGCTGAGCACATCATTGAATTCATAGATCAGTTCATAATCACCAGGTTTGGTTTACCTTCTGCTTTAGTGTTTGACAATGCATCATATTTTTCTGGTAATGCTATGACTGAATTTGCACTCAAGAGAGGTTTTAAACTTAAATACTCTGCCAACTATTATCCACGGGGAAATGGGTTAGCTGAATCCACAAATAAAAACTTAATCAGAATCATTAAGCGAACCATTGATCAAAATCATAAAAATTGGCATAAGTCTTTAATATATGCTTTATGGGCAGATCGAATAACACATAAGGCTTCTATTGGTACTTCTCCCTTTAATTTAGTTTATGGGAAAGAAGTAGTTCTTCCAACTCATTTAGCAATTCCTTCTTTGGCCTTAGTTCAATATATAGATGAAGCACCAGCTTCTTCCTTGCAACTAAGACGGATGGAAATAATTAAGTTAGAAGAACAACGAGAAAAAGCCAAAATAACTCATGCTCATCATCAAGCATTAGTAAAAGCTTCCTTTGATTCAAACATGATAACCAGAAAAGACTTTCAGGTTGGAGATATTGTTTTAAAATGGGACAAGGCTCATGAGGAAAAAGGAAAACATACGAAATTTCAACGAATGTGGCTTGGTCCTTTTCAAATTGCAGAAATAATAGGTCCATCTACTTTTATGTTACAGGATTTAACAGGCAAAAGAGAGTCTTTACCTGTTAATGGACAAATTCTCAAAAAATATTTTCCATAGGAGATCATTCTTCTATTTTGTATATTAGTTTTCTTTATTGTCAAAATAAAACGAGTTGTTAATAGTTACATTTGGAATTCACAAAGAAGATACGAATTCTCTTTTTAGAATTTTTTTTTTTCTACTTTTATAAAATAGAATTTTTTTCAGAATATTGATCATTACTATTTAAAGATACAGTTAAAAAAAACTTTAGCCTAGAAATGATACTAGTTTCATTGAAAACTTTGATGAAAGACAACTTTTAGTGAAAATTTGTTTTATATCAATTCAATGAAAGGTATCAATAACAAAACAAAGTTTCTCTATAGAAAATTTCCTTCCAAAAAACTCTATCATTGTCGTCCAGAGCTATCTTAAGGAAACAATGATATCCTCCCCACTTAGAAAATTACAATGTTCAAAGAATTATCCAATACTACACTTTTTAACTTAAAGAGTAAGAGGTCTCATCACGAGCCGACTTATCATGATCATAGATATTATAGCTTGCTGACTTTGCCAATACTGCATACCATAACAGGGCAATGACTCAAGATTGTTGCAATCAAAAGACAAGGGGTCTCATCACGAGCCAGCTTGTTCAGCAAAGTTATAAATCAAGTGAATGGCATTGTCATGAGTTGGCTACCAAACCAAGACCTTGTTCTTTAAGAATAAAAAATAAAAGCAAAAGAAATAAGTGTGAATATGGATTTCTCTTTGAAAATTGTATATTTCTCTAAGTAGGATATAGGATCATTGCTGGGTAACATGTAACCCTGTCGAGGCTATAAATGCTTGCTGGCAGCAGTGGCTCTACCTATGACAAATGAGCATATTTAAAGCTGATTTATAGAGAAGCCTTTGTTTTTATCTTTTTAAACCAAGTAATGACTGATGTAAATACAAGGACTAGCTTGAAGAAGTGAATAATCAAAAGTTGAATATAGAAGAAATGAAATATCATTTATAGATTAACGCATAATGTACTTTGTCTTTTTATAATAAAGTTTGATTTTCTGGAAAATTTTCTGTTTTGAAAAGTTTAGAAAATTCAAAAGAAAAGAAGAGATAACTGGTTCTTCCAAGTGAATCGCCAATTGTTGTGGCCAGCAACAACCCCCCTTCTTATTTAATATTAGTAATAATACTAAATAACTGGGGACCCTTAGTCAAAAAATCCAAAAAATTAATTAGTATTTATTTCCTTTCTCAAATAAAACTTACTATCGTAGCTTAGAGAAATTCCTTTGAAAATCTTTAAAATAAACCTAAGTTTATGATAGATCAAAACATAATCTTTCTTTGAAGAAAAATACCGCATCCATCACAAAAAGTGGATATCCTTTGTAAAAGCAGAATCTTTTAAAATTGCGATTCCGCGATATTGCGATAGTGCGATCCCAAAGAACTATACATTAAAGTATTGATCGCAAACCGCATATCGCAGAAAAGTTGTTTAATAAGTTATATTTTGTGAAATTGCGATTTCACGATGATATTAGACTGCGATTTGTGGATGTTGCGATTTGCGATGATTACGATCTGCGATATTGCGATTTTGTGATATTGCACAGCAAATCGCAGATCGCATTATCGCAGATTCTTCTAGCGTGTTGTCCAAAGTAAATCTTTTCATAAATAAATATCCGTTATGCACTTTGATGCCAAAATTAATGAATGGATTGTTAATCATTGATGGAAAGGATTTTGTTTTGATTGAAAGGTTGTTTCACGTTTAAAATAATATTTTTCATTCGCCTTCAGCATTTAAAACTATCCTGTCACCTTTCTCATATCATCACTATCACTTAATTCGTAAAACTGTAGGCACGAAGGAGCAGAAGACTATACAAAGCATTCACAGAGCATTATGGGTAAGAAAGAGAAAGTTCCGAGTGCTAAAAACAAAGAGATGGCTTCCTTGTATGCGGATACTGCTTGCAACAAGGACGCCGGTATCACTACTTGGGAGGGCATGCATAATCTGCTCGAAGAAGAAAATCCCAGGGTAATGGAAGCCGCGGCTACTGCAGGATCAAGTAATTGCTCTGAAGCGTCTCTTACAGAATTGGCTTATTCATTTCTGCACATAATAGCAACAAGACCGAGAATTCTTCCGTATACAGATATGGTAAAATGGGTGCTGGATAACACCGATATTTCAGACAGGCAATTTAGAACTCCAGGACAAGAACTTATCGGGTCATTCACTACAGAAGATTTGAGGCTTATGTATCACTTACCGGAACCTCAAGTGACTTACAACAAACAATTAATGGAGAAATTCGCCAGAGAAAATGCAAATTTGGCGGAATGCACCAATGAATGGACCAAAAGAGGTGAACCATTGAAGAAAAACAAACATGGTATGTACAATACTAGTTCGCTCACCTCTCCATATTGTTTTGCTGCTGCTATGTTATGCAGGCTTTTTGGTAAGCCTAACATAAATATGATCTTGCCTGAACGACTCCCTTTGTTGAATGTTGCTGTTAACGCTACTGTTGAGTCTCAAAAATGTTCTCCATATTCATACATATTTCCATTATGTCATAACCATTTAGCTCTTATTTCATAGCCATTTGACCTAAAACCCTACATCAAGTAACCATTTTCATAAATATATGGGTTAGGATCCTTGTTTTCCAAATTTATTTATTTTATGTATTTAAAGTGAATTTATGATTAGAAACTAGAAAATTAACATAGTTTCATATATCTATATATGTGTTATGAGTTTTGTGACATGTGTAGGTCAAAAGGAGACTTCTAGAAGACCCTTATGTGGCACTCTAAAGCCAAATTCGAATTTGGTTGGAGAAAGATTATGGGATCAAGAGGATATGTGTCTCACTTCCTTGTTGTATTGAAACTCTAAGAGGATATGTGTCTCATTCCTCAAGTTGTGTTAAAACTCTAGAAAGACATGTGTCTTATCATTTCCTATTTTGATTGTAACTCTAGAGATGGAGGGAGAAATTCATGGACTCCCATTAATGAGATGACTCCTCATATTTTGTATAAATAGGAGAAGCTTTCTCCTATCATAGGTAATGAGGAAGTAATGAAAAAGTAGTAGAGAAGTCTTTTGTAACAAAGTTCAAGATGGAATGGGATGTAGATTTTTGAGTTCTTTTTAATAGAGAAATTCAGTTCTTTGATGCTGTTTTGATTACAACTTTAAGGAGCTGAAGGACTTCACCAAATTGGTAGCAGAGGGCCCCTGCTATCCAAGGAGGCTTTTACATGTTTTCTAGATAAGTTTCTTTCAATTCTGTTTTGTCATATTTCCTTACTTAGATTGCTTTTTGAAATCATAGCTTTTAACATAATTTTTCATGGCAGCCCGGGCATTTGCATATCTTTTGACTAATGACATGGAATCAATATTGTTCTGTTGTTAATTTATTTTTTCTTAGTTTTTGTTTAATTCCGGTATTGCTTTGTTTATTTCAGTCTTGCACATTTGCTTCAGTAGTTAGATTTAGATATATTAAATTGTTCATGTCATTTTCAGTTACCTCCGAAAGCCACAGCTGGACTGATGGTGAGGGATTGTATTATGAAATGTGTAGTTTGATATTAGTTTCCTTTCCGCAAATTTAGATATATTAAACTGCTCATAACATCTTCAGTTGCCTCCGAAAGCCACAGCTGGACTGATGGTGAGGGATTGTATTATGAAATGTGTAGTTTGATATTAGTTTCCTTTCTGCAAGTTAGATATATTAAATTGCTCATAACATCTTCGGTTGCCTCCGAAAGCCACAGCTGGACTGATGGTGAGGGATTGAATTATGGATGTGTAGTTTGATATTAGTTTCCTTTCTGCAAGTTAGAAATATTAAATTATGCATGACATCTCCAGTTACCTCCGAAAGCCACAGCTGGACTGATGGTGAAGGATTGAATTATGAATGTGTGGTTTGATATTAGTTTACTTTCTGCAAGTTAGATATCAGTTACTCAAGTTGTTTATGGTTACTTCCGAAAATCATAGCTGGACTAATGATGAGGGATCAGAAGACAAATTGATGTAATTTGATTTAGATTTATTTTATTGCAACTTTTGGATTTCTTTCAGCATAGTTTCTTTTGTGTTTAGACAGCAGCAAGAATAGTTTGGTTTCATGCTCACTAGTTCACTGTTTTGATTTATTAGATTAGCAGCACCTTTTTCATTTGAGTAGCACATTTTCATTTCCTTTCAAGTTTTGTCACTGTATGTTTCAAATTCCTTTTTCAGTTTCAAGTTGGTAAATCATTATAAAGGACATCATTGCCTTGAATATCCATAACCATACTTGTCTTTTAGAATTTAATAAAAATCCAAAAACGACAAAAAAAAGTAAGAGATAGGTTATCTTGCACATATAGTGCACCACACTTCGTTAGCTTACGAATCCCTCGTTGATAATTTATGTTAGAAATTTAGGACACACTAAATTGACCAAACAGCTACAATTGTAGACTGGGCCAAAATCTTGTCTGATAATTTGGCCACTGCTATTTTCAATTACCGGTCTAAATGGACTGTTTCTCTAAGGATTTATCCTCCTTTTTATCTTTCTGCCTATGTTATGGATTCAATTTTTTTTGTTTCTAAATTGCCTTTGATGGGCTGGAAATGGACAATTCATGATCCCTTGCCTATTCATGTCTATCACAAAGAGTTGTGGGAATCAAAGTTTGTTCCTCATTTTTACAAAATTTGCCATGGCATAATGCTGCCTCTGTATAGAATATTGTATAATAATGATGCTCCAAGGTTATCCCCGGAAGCAGAAGTCGACATTCTCCCTGTCGCAAGATGGTTTGGAGAAGAGTTGTTTACTTATGTGAGGGTTTTTGGAAGTTCTGCTTCCCCCCATGTTTTACCCATGTATGTTCCGGATAAACTTGTAGCTCGGGAGATTGCTTATCAAACCTGTGGTGAAGGAGGTTTGACAAAGGAATTAAAGGAGAAGAAGAAGGGCATTTGGCCACAATTTCTTGTAGCCTGTGGAACATTTTCATTGTTTTATGTTGGTCACGCATTCAAAGAGGTAAGCAATATTACATGCTTACAACTGTTCAAGTTTTCGAGAAGGTTATTTGATCCAAATGATGTTGTCAAATATTTCACCACTGCAATCAAAGTAAGAGTGTTTTCTGGAGAAGAAGATCCTTTTGATGATATGTTTCAAACAAAATGTTCATTTAAAGAAGTTTTGCATTTAGCTCAAACACAGTTATCCGCAAAAGAATTTCAGGAATTTAAAGTTTACAGAGAGAGAAGACTAACTATTATCGCTTTGGAAAATTTACGCTTGGAACCCGCAAGGGAACCAACTCCTAGTGTTAGTCTTAGTGGCAGCTCAGATACAGAAAAGTCTAAGTCGAAGTATGACAAAGAGACTTCTGAGCGTTCTAAAAAGATTGATAATGATGAAAGCTCAGTGAATGATATAGCTCAATCAAAAGATATTTCACAACAACAGACTTTTACCACTCCACAGTTGAATCTTCCACCTCTCAATGTACAGCAACCGAGAGTCAGGACTGAATTGGACAAAGAATGGGAAACTTTTAATCAATTGCTTAATGTGGAAGGACAGAATATACAGACCCCTATACAGACAACAAAATTTTTGAGCACGGGAATAAGTGGCAACTTCACAGAAACTGAGCAAAAACCTTTCACTCCCTCTTCTGAAATTGTACTCAATATAGAGGACATTCCTCCTCTAGATGTATTCTACAGCCCGCAGTATAAAGCAGTAGTGAGGAAGCAGAGGAAAAAGAGAAAGTTAGAGAGCTCAATCTCTACTGAGGCAGAACAATTAGATGTCTTATGGAAGGATCATACTACAAATCCAACTGATAATCTTACCAAGTTATCTCAGATTACAGGAGCTTATGCCTCCGCAACTATTGACAAAACATCCGAGGTAAGGCTATTATTAAATGAAAAATAAGATCAGATACAAGTTCTGCAACAACAATTGCAACAAGCCTGTGCTAACAGTGAAGCACAGATAAAACTTGAAAAGTTATAGCAAGAGCTTCAACAGATGCAAATTGGATATCAGAAAAGTTTGGCAGATAAAGAGAAACAAATACAGATTATCCAAGAGGAGCACAAAGATGACCCTAAGCTTCCAGAGTTTATTTCAGAGTCTGTTTCTTTGAACAAACAACTGCTGCAACAACAAGACATATTATGCCAGAAAATCTCACAATACAACTCTTTTTGTCAAGAAAGTGATAAAATCACTAATCATGTCGTAGAATTACGACATGATTATGATTTAACTAATGAAAGATTTACTAATTATTTGGCATGGCAAAAGACAGAGGAAGGAAGAAGAGCAGGAGCACCGATCATCAATGATAGTCATAAAGAAATGCTCTTCAACAACTAGGATGTACAGATCAGAGAGGCAGAAAAAGCAGCAGAGGAAGCAACTACAACAGCAGGAAATATTACTGATTGTGTAAATGAAAATTTTCACAAAGTTAATTTGATTTCAGAAATTATTCCAGGACACCTTCCACAAGCACAACAATTTCAAACAGAATGGAGGCAAAAGGCTGATGAAAAGGCAAAGTTAATTCAAGGACTGACAAGATTAAATTGGGATTCTTACTGGACATATCTAGTGAAACCACACTGTCAATGCAGTGCGTTTAATTGCATCATTAATTCTGCTGAGAAGATTGCTCCTACACTTGCTGATTCTGTCTTTTCGAGGTAGTTGAAATCTGAAGTCGGCCAACCACCTCTTCTCAAAACAATGCTGGATGCTTGCAAGATCAAAGATAAAATTCATAAGTAGATAGTTGATAGTCTTTATTTTTAGATTTAGTTTTAGTTTTACTGTATTTTTGCCTAGAAAAAAGGACGATCATTTAAACTGAATCCTAAATTTTTGTAATAAACTATTTTTAGATTTTAGCCATTAGTATTTAAACCCTTCTCATGCATTTAGAGAGGGGTCCTGAAATTTGTCAAAAACTTATCCTCAGAACATGCACCTCTGCACCCTCAGAGGAGGTTTTGATAAATGAATGGAACTAGATTTATTGATATCTGTGTCTAATATCTATTACTGATGTTGCATTTCTGTACTCTTGATAGATGTTGGATTAAGAAAGAGATAAATCATTATTGCTTCTAGCTCATGAGTAGAACCAATTATAAATGGTACTTTTATCTCTTAACTGTTTCTGTTTCTGTGTTAAAAGCAATATTTATGTTTAGTTGTTTATATGTTAATGTTTGAATATTTGAGTTATCATTTGGCATTTTTGTACGGTGATAATTATTTATTTGTGCTCGATATATGAATAGCTTAATATGTGATATGTTTTCCACAACTGTTTCATCTAACTTTTTATGTGAAATAGTTTATCTTTATTGAATTCTTTTCTCATAATAATTGAATGATCTTTATTATCAATTGTTATCTGAAATCCTTTTAGATCGCATATATTGAAAGATTACATCCTGGGTTAGTTTAGAATTAGATATTTCTTAGAATATAGTTTTCATATGAATAGATTAGAAATAGATTAAAATAATTTTACTTATGAATTTTAGAAAAGAAATATCAAATCTCAAACACACACACACGTATTGGGAAACTGGTCCCATTATCCCTAGTCGGACCCACTACATCAAACGGAAAAGGAGCTACTAACCAAGGTCCGGACCGGGTGGGTATCCTCCTTGTTGTAGACCCGATTTTCAGGGCTTCAACAGGATCTTGTTGACCATTTTATTAGATCAAGATAGAATTTTCCTTAGCACATTTTGTTCAAACCTGTCGACACTATTGGACGCCAAGCTCACCAAGTCCACTACATTCCATCCCCAGATTTGTGACCAAACATAGGTCGTCAACAATATGATAGTGAACATACCCGCATGTACAACTCCAAGAATCTATGAACCTAGGATGATATCCTTCCCTATGTTTAGCATAGCTATAATAGATCTCTCCATAACTTGACTGGTAACAGTCCCTTTCAAGTGGGTCCAGGGTTTCAACCATTGTGTCTAATTGATGCTTTCATGACTCATTTGACTACACAAACATAATCCACACATGTACTGTCCAAGGTTGATAAAGCAACCAGATACATTTAACGAATCCATCACATCCGCCAATAGGTTCATGAGATCTTCAAGAATTCCAATGCTAATTACAAGCAGTGACATGACGAACATTGAGTTCCACAAAAATTTCAAGTGGGAAACAAAGTTTGGTTGCATTTATAGAAAGAATGAATTACCATATCCCATCAAAATCTCAGTATGGGCCTTACACCATCACCAATGCTACGGGAGACAATTTTTTTGAGCTCAACATTCCCCCATTCCTTGGCATGCACCTAGTGTTCAATGTGGAATTCCTTCGGCCATGCTTTCCACAATAACTAGACACATCAAATAATGCAAAACAACTCACACTAACAAATATGAACCCTCACTACGTGGAACGAGCCACAACTGATCAAATATTTCACACACGGATCAAGAACACTCACCGGTAGAAGATACAACTGTATCAAGTTGTCAAAGTTGGCCAACTCCTGCACCAAGGCAAGTGGCTGACCAGGGACCAAGTTCAACAGAAGTTTCCCCATCTCATGGAGGCACTGAACATAATGGGGACCATTGATTTCTAAGGGGGGAGGACTAATCCAGGTGGATATTGGTGGTCGCCCGCCTCTTCCACTTAGACCCCCACCATTTTTTCTTTTAGTTTTTTCAGTTTCCTTAATTGTAGCACAATTTATTATTTTTGACATTTTTTGAGGTCCTAAACATCTAGAGTCGTTTTGAGGCCCTAAATGACGTTTTTTTTTTAAAACAGCCAAACAAGAAATTTTAACCCAAGTTTGCAGTCAAAAGTTCTATTCCTCGGATACATATTTCTAAAGAGGTACCATGCACATCAAATGAAGATCGTATATCAAAGTTACGACCCCAAGAAGTTGATGTACCAATTTACCCCAATGGGACCCACAATTTTGGTGATTCATCTCCTAGGGTTAGGTTTTTGGATGTTTAGGGTTTTCCATTGTTTCTCAATAATAAATATGAATTTGAGCCTCATTGTAACACATTTCATACACATGTAGCTCCCACATCTCTTCTAAGAGATAAGCTACCATCACTTGAGGTAATTTATTTTCATTATGTATGTAGGCATATTTCAGTTCTTCCATATTAATGAAATAATTTTTTATTTCTGCTGCATCTCTGTGTTTATTTTTATATCTGTATTTTATTATGTTCTTGTATAAGTCTAGATCATTAGCAATTTAGGAAAGGAAGTAGATCATTTTGAAAAAAATCAGAATTGCATGTGATTGTAGACTTTAGTAATTTTGATCAAGAGCACTCTCGATTATCTATCATTTATGTTAATATGATAAAGCATGGGTATCCAATCCAACTCTTGTTGTATTTTCTTGTGTTGTTTACCAGAATAAATAAGGTGGTTTCAAATTTCTAGATTAGAATTATAGCAAAACCATTCCTCAAAGAAGAAGAGTGACGTGGTTTTGCTGGTTTTCTCTAGCCATTTGGATGCTTTTGGTAAGATGGTATATATCGATTCCTGAATCTAGGTGGTTAATCTAGCATATACAAAGAGACAAAGAGGGGATACTTTGTTTCTTGTCAACTCGGATACCTCATTGGCTAGGATTGCAGAGTAATCAATAATGTTGAGAAAAGATACCTATTGAAGTATCACTTCTCGAGGAATCATCATGTGCTCCATGGGCATTATATTGTATGGGAGCTTTCATTGTGTTGCAAAAACACCCCTTTTCTTGTGTTTAAGGCAAAGCCTCTGTATTGGGTTCTCCTCTACTTCAAAACTATATGATTAAAATCGGGTGATATTTGTGTGCGTCTTTTGTTTCCTATTTGTAGATAAAATATAGGTCGTGGGTCCTGTAATCACGTGGATGAAAATTTTCGAAGAGAAGACAAAGTCATTCTGTATCATTATCTATATCAAGATTGATCAATGGGTGGACGATATAACTCTCATCACATATCTCAATTTTTATCATCACAATCGTTTTTATTTTTCGTGTAATGAAACATAATACAAATCATTCAAAAATATCAATTTTTTATCACGAGTTATTTTTGCATAGTTTTCCTCTCGTCACAACTCTAAATTGTCACGAGGATATGCTCTGTGAGAATTACGATGAGGATTTTAGTTTCCTATGAGGAATGGCTCTGTGACGAGATTTTTTTCAGGGCTTAGTAACATTCGAGATTCCTATTTCATCAAGGTCATGAAGGGACATACTATGAATCTTCTAGGTGTTTGGGAATCTGTAGCCGTGAGTAAGAATTCAAGCCAAAGTCTCTTCATAGTTCTCGACATCTACAAGGTTTTTTGGGACTTTTTTTTTTTTTTACAAAGTCGGGTGCTATTTGTATTAACAAAAAGAGATAGGAGAAGCTGAGCTCCGTTGTTACATGGAAATGAAGATGAGAAGAAGAGCAGGGGAAGACTACATTTAGAGCAACATCCCTGTTGCTTCCATCGAAATTAACAGTATGAAATACTGAACTAGTATATACTTGAACAAACTGAAATAGTAATAGGCAACATTTGCACTTCATGCTTAATCAATATTTATGTGGTGGATTTGACGTGTTTTGGATTCTTCTAGCTTTCCTTCTGCATCCATAGTTCTTGCATTGGCTAAGCTGGTTCTTGGTGCATTATTTTTTTCCAGAATGTATTTCAGAATATCAACAGATTCTTTGATATGCTCACAAGTGTTTGAAAGTTCATTGAACTGGTTCTAAAGTGAAGAAACTCAGTGAAGGAAGAGATTGAGGTCGGCCTCATGCTTTCCCTTAGTAATATGAGCGTGAGTGTCAATCTTATCTTCCAAAATCTTCTGTTGTGCATGGATTTGCTCCAGCTCTGCCTGGAGATCGGCGCAATGGAAGCAGTCATTACTTATGGACATAATTTGGGGGCGGATTGAAATCACCGAATGAAGAACGATCCTGCGAAGACGCAACTCTAGAGAGCAGGGTTCTGGAATTGCTATGTAAGTGGCTAAGTGTAACATAGAGGAAGTAGATCAGAGTGAATGAAGGGGGGTAAGCGAAAACGGGAGATGAGAGGGGTGATTCAAAGTGAAGGGAGTCTTGTATAAATACAAAGGATTGGTTAAGAAGACGAGAATGAGGGGAGGCATAGTCGCTTGAGAATAGAGGTAAAGATCACAGGAAGAGAGTGGAAAAGGTAGGAGCACCTAGAAGGAAGGAAAACATCTGAAGAAAAGAAATGAAATTGACGGAACAGTGGCAGTGAAATCCTCTACAGAGGACTCGGGAGATATTTTGGAAATTGTGATGGGAAAAGTGGTCAAGAAATTGGGATGAATACCTGAAAAGAGGGATGCGATGGCACTGTACACCTCTGTAGTAGATCTATGCTAGGATTTATTTCTGATCATGGCACCAAACAATAAGATTCGGAGGCGGTACATCGCAAAAAGCCAATGGGATGATGGTAGGCTGTGCTAGCACATGAATCCGCTTCTTTGTTGAGAGAGTGGAGAACATGGTAGAATCGGGTCTCTTTCATCTGCTGGGAGAGGATTCGACACCTAATGATAGCTTGCTGTAGGATCACATTGGAGGCATTCCAGTTTTGTATCATTAAACTAATGATTATAGCCGAATCTCCTATGACTATAGCTGTGTGTATGCCTAGACGTTGAAGCTGAAGGAGGACTAGATAAAGTGTGAGCGCTTCAACCCTGTTATTAGATAGATTGCCTAGTCCCCACTCATAAGAATTTACGATGTCACCATTAGCATTACAAATGATTCCTCCAGCACCAGCAATTCCTGGGTTAGACTTGGAGGCACCATCAAAAAATAGGTAATGGGTATTGCAATTTTTGAGCCAAAGAGAAAATTCCTGATATTTCATTCTAATGTTCCAACTATATCTGGTGTTGTTACTGCTATTGGTGTTATCCCTACTGCTACAAATGTTGTTTCTGTCTAGCAAATATCCAATGTAGTTCCTTTCCTCAACATATAGATCAGCTATATCAAGCTTCCCTTGATTTTTAGTGGACATTACTTCCAAGGTGAGGCTCCAGGCCTTATTATATAACTTTCTAATGCTGGTTTCTTTGTCCTTAAAGATCATATTATTTCGTGCTAGCCATATGTTCCAAAAGAGAGCATATGGCAAAGCATTCCATACTCTGCATGCTATGTTGTTTTTCTTATGCTGCCATGGATAGTTTCTTTTCTAGATTTGTAGGAATTCAGTAATACTGGTGTTGGGAGCCCAAGGGAGGTTGGTATGTCGAGAGGCTTCTGTCCAACAAGAAATGGCAAAGGGGCAATCTATGAAGAGGTGTTGACTGGTTTCTTCATCTGCTTGACAATTTGGGTAGTGGGATGGCCCAATTATCCCATGTTTCTTAAGATTCTTAGATGTAAGGACTTTCCCTTTTAGAAGGAGCCAAATGAATATTTTTATTTTTGGGAGAGTCTCTGCTTTCCATACTAGTTTCCACTGCGCTCAAATTGGCATGGAGAAAACATTGTTGCAAATCTTTTGATAAGCGGCTTTGACTGAGTAGCTTGTACCTCAGGGGTCCCAATGAAAGCCATCATCACTGTTGCATTTGGTTGGAGCAATTCCATGAAGATGGGATTGAATAATGGTGAAGCTTGCTTCCATTTAATTGGGTATATGTGGGAAGATCCATCCTTTCCAAGTTTGAGATTGGGCATCCCACTGAGATATTTGATCCAAGGTGTGAATCCCCATGTTATTAAGAAAGAATAAAATCTGCTGAGTGCCTGGTCTACTACTGATGGGTTGCTGTCCCATTATCTTGTCAGCTCCGATTCTAATCTGGCTACCACCATTGGGAATGTTGGAGATGTTTTGAACTAGGAGGGGGATTTCTTTCTTGCACAACCCCCAGATTTTTGAGTAGGTTCTGTTAGGAATCTCATGGTCCAAAAGTTGTTGCCTTGATGAGTTGAGATATTTGATTTCTAACACTGTTTTCCACCAAGTAGGCTTGTCATTGATGAGTCTCCAAACAATCTTGCCACCAAAAGCCAGATTTAAGAGTTTGGGTGATCTAATTCCAAGGCCTTCTTGTTCTTGAGATTGAATGTCCTGTTTCCAATTTATAAGATTATATTTCTTCTTTTCATTTCCCCCCCCTTGCCATAGAAAATGTTGAAGGATGGCATCAACTTTGTGATGGAAACTATTTGGGGCATGCAGGAGGGAAAAAAAATATAAGGGTAAGGAGGAGAGACCAGATTTAAGAAGGATTAGGCGACCTGCTAGATTAAGCCAAGAGGTGCCCCATTGTTGCACCTCTCTTTTCATTTTGTCAATTATGGTGTCCCAAACATAAGTTTTCAGATTACCAGCACTCACTTGCATGCCCATGTAAGAAAAATGCCCCCAATCCAACTTGAAAGGGACTCCAAACGTGCTAGATATGCTATGCAGAGTTTGGGCAGTAGTATTCCAGCCATAAATGTAGCTCTTGAGATAGTTGACCATTCCTTCGGAGTGGCTCATGTATTTTTCTAAGAGAGATTTAAAAAGATGAGCTATTATATTGGAGGCTCCTCCCATTAATAGAGTGTCGTCAACAAATTGAGAATGGTTTATGTTCTTGAATCCATTTCCAAATTTGATCCCAATAATGAGTCCCATGCGACGATTGTAATCCAGGGCTTTGCTGAATGATTCAGCCATCAAGATGAACAAGTAGGGTGAGAGCGGGCAACCTTTTCTTAGACCACGAGTCAACTAGAAGGAAGGTCCTGGTCTACCATTAATGAGTGGAGAGATCCAGGGCCTAGTAATGCAGGCTTTGAAAAGCTCAATGAACGATGCAGAAAATCCCAATTTTTCAAAAATAGAAAAAAGGAAGGAGTGTCGGACTCGGTCAAAGGCATTGGCTAAGTCCAATTTTAGAATGAAGCCCTTTTCATTTCTAGCTTGACTAGAGTGGATGGTCTCTTGGACAAGGAGGATGGAGTCAGATATTTGTTTGTTGGCCAAGAAACCTCCTTGATTTTCAAAAATGAGAGAGGGGAGGAGAAATTTGAGGTGCAAGGCAAGGATTTTGGTCAGGATTTTATAAGAAGATTTTCACAGAGAGATGGGCCTGAAGCGAGAGAAGGATAAGGGTTGATTCTCTTTAGGAATAAGGGCAAGATGGGTGGCATTAGTATATCCTCCAATTTTGCATTTGCGCTGTGCCCATCTTATCATTTTGATTAGATCTTTTTATTATTATTCCCCAATAATTTCTATAGAAATAAATGGGGAAACCATTTGGGCCAGGGGATTTGTCTGGATGGAGGGACCATAAGACACTTTGAATTTCATCTTCATCAATTTCTTTTGTTAATTTTGCATTGATTTCTTCATTGATTCCCGTGGGCAAATGCTAAAGAGTAGCTGAGTAGTCTTCTGCTACTTTTGTCTCAGTCAAAAGGACGTTGTAATAATCCGATGCAGTCTTCTTCATGGCATCTTGAGTAGTTTGGGGCTGACCGTTCTCATCGATGATGGTGGTAACATTATTCCTGATTTTTCTGATTGTGGCCTGCTTGTGGAAGAAGGCAGAATTTTTATCCCCTCCTTGCAGCCAAAGCTGTCTCGACTTTATTATCCATTTTTGTTCTTCATCTCTATTAGCACGAAAGAGCTGGAAATAGAGATCGCCCTCTTGTGCTTTGTAATCCTAGGAAAGCCCATATTCTTCTATCTTGCTATGGACCTTTTCTAACTTGTTTTTATTTTTGTTTTGACTTTCTCCGACTCTTTGTAGTGACACTTTGCCCATTCCTTCAGGGCACATTTGGTCCTCTTCAGCTTGCTTTCCCAAATGTATCCCAGAGATCCTTCTATATGCTAACGCCATGTGAAGTTGACAATCTAATCTACCATCAGATTGCTGCTCCAAAGAGAACTGTATTTAAAAGGGATTGGCCCCAATGGGCAGTGCGCCTCAAGAACAAGACTTGTAGGATAATGATTGGACGCCGAATAGGGGAGTACAATAGCATAAGCCGTGGAGTAAGTTTAGAGAAGAGAGACGCTTATCATGATCCTGTCTAGCCGCTCCATTATATTATCCTTGCTCAGCCGGCAGTTGTTCCAAGTGAATCTGCAATTTTTTGGAACAACATCAACTAAGTCATGTTCCTGCATAATGATATCCAACATTGTTCTATAAGGATCTTGGGTAAAAATGCCTCCTCTCTTTTCATTGGAGTGGAGTATGAGATTGAGATCTCCACCAAGAATAATATTACTGTTATCTTCGTCGTCTATATCTATTTTGAGAGAGGTCCAACATTGCTCTTTGTCTCTGAAATGATTAGGTGCATAGACATTATAAATGACAATCTTCTTGTTATATGCTTTGTTCTCTAAATTGATTTTAATCCAATACTGACTGATTACATTGGATATGCATGTCCATGTGCTTTGGTTCCAAATGGTGGCTATTCCACTGGAGGCTCCCCTTGACTCACAAATGCAACCTTCATACTACTTGAACTATTCCATAATTCTTTTCATTTCTTTCTGGCCTTGTTTTGTTTCTTGAAGCATTAAGATTCCTGGTTTCTCATGGTCTATCAGATCTTTTAGAGTAGCAATTTTGGAGGGGTGCCCTAGTCTCCTGCTATTCCAGCATAGGACCTTCATCATTGAGAATGGGGTATACAGAGAGTTGCTCGCCCTCCCTGCTCCTTATGTGCCGGTTCTTTGCCATTTTTCCCCAGGATATAGGTTTCTATGGGGTTTTGAGTGCCCATAGCTATGTCTTTTTGGGCATTTTCATCCCTCTGTTGCTTTATGGATTTTCTTCTAGGCCCATGTTTTTTATGCACTTCCAAATTTACACCGTGCTCTTTGGAAGAGCTCTTGGTTGTTTGAATAGGGGGATGGTGCCGAGAGGAAGAAGGGGATGTTTGCTAAAGTGGTATGGGGATGGGGGAATCCTTTTCAAGGGGGTTGGGAATAGGAGGGTCGGAATCAGGGAGGGAAAGGGCGCCAAAGGGGTTGGATGATCCCAAGGGAGTCTCAGAGAGAGGAGTGACAACAGAAGTGTTAAGAAGAGGATCAATGGAGGAGGTGGAGGGGTTCGATGAGCGATTGGATTTGGGCGGAGCAGATTCAGGGATTATCTTAGAGACTGGAGCAGTCTTCTTTTTTTTGATAGTTTCCCATTGTTCATCTTGAGATGCATTATCAACATCAACTAGTTTAGAGCAGAGATTGGAAAAATGGTCGTATTCGTGACATACCTTGCATTTAAATGGGATTTTC
Organism: Pinus albicaulis; assembly: GCA_034641835.2. Classification (NCBI taxonomy): domain Eukaryota; kingdom Viridiplantae; phylum Streptophyta; class Pinopsida; order Pinales; family Pinaceae; genus Pinus; species Pinus albicaulis. The sequence continues at coordinate 86,457 of JAXQQM020058125.1, forward strand.
TCATAATCCAGCTGCTGAATGTGAGTCCAATCGTCCACTTTGAGTTTGGTTTCTTCCGAAAGACCCTTGGCGAGATCAACTTCAACACAGATGCATGCACATGCTTGCATGTTGTCCTTAGGCTCACTACGATCAATAAACTTCCCAACAGCATTACCAATGGCTTGAACCGATTCATCTCCCCAACAATGGAGAGGGAGATGCGAGAGCCGGACCCAGACCGAGACAACATTAGGGACATCAAGCTTGGGATCGAAGTCTGGAGTCCATTTATTTAGATAGAATCCTCTAGAGTTCATGAAGTATGGTCCGTTTTTGAAGATTAGATCCTTGTCTTCTCTTGATTCAAAGTGAAAGGTGAAATATCCTTTCCCACAAAAAAGAATAGATATTTTGCCACTTATTTTATCAGCCCAGTTCCACTCGATCCACCTTTGCACTGTCTTCGGGGAAGGCCACATGCCAATGAATTTCCCTATGAGGCCTCGGTCAGCCAAAGAAAGGGTTGCCATGCGAGGTAGAGCAGGGGGAAGCACAACTTCTTGTAGACCATCCAAATTCTTCACGAACTTTGAAATTGCAAGGTGAGGGCGCTGGGGCGGAAGAAAATGAACCAAGGCAGAGAAGGCCAACTGAGCAGCAGCCACCTCCGGGTTTGCCTTCGGAGGGGCCATGGCGGACGGGGCCGATGGAAGGAGACGCAGGCTCTAAGATAACCTAGCAACGCACTCCTCTGATGCAAATCATATGGTAAGTGTCACAAGGTTTTGTGGGACTTAATGCTCCATATCGAAACCATTTATTACGAGGAACCATGTGGCAACATGTGTCTACAAAATTCGTTAGGCTTAAGGAGTAAACGTTGAAAATAATGATCACATTCAAGAATACAATCTAGGCAGATAATTCAAAAATCCTAGTCCTCAAATACAAGATTCATCCATTTACCAAATATATTATGAACTTCCAAATTCCCCAACTCCTCCTTTCTTGTTTCTTTACACCTCTTGATGCAATTTCAAGTTTTAACTATTTTATTTATGAATAATATTTTCTAGTTCTCATCACGGGTCAATGTATTTATGCTCTGGAATATAACCATGTGCTTAGTAAATACAGCCATGTACGTGAAGTAAGACGCTACGTCGCAATACTATTGCATCTATTTGAAACCGTTCGACCTTTATCAACTATTTCATTCCCAAATAAACTATGGCAATACCTAATCCATTTTCTAATCCCTCGACTCAGGCTTATAGAGATAGAATCCAATATTTACATTGCTGCTAGTTTTACTCACGAATTAAATTTAAAATTTAAAGGAATGTTCAACGTGTTCTCTTTCTAATATTATAAATAACTTAAAATTTAAAGGAATGTTCAACGTGTCCTCCATATAATACTAGAATAGATCCATTTTAAGTATGGATCTAACATGACCTTAGAGGGATCAAATTTCTTTACTTCAAAATTTATTTAGAATGCAAATACAATATGTTATTTTTCATTGTTCAAATTGTATTAAAATACAACATTAAAATATTTTATTCTAACAAATTTTTTTATATACTGATATATATGAAGTTGATATGGACATAAATTAGTGAACATTGATCTTAAAATAGTTTATTTAAGTTTATTGTTGAAATATTTTTGAAAAGTATAAGATTTAAACATCTTACTCACAATTTTTTATTATTTTTAATTGTATAAGAGACATTATTTTTCTATTTAGAAGATCATTTTTATTTTTATTTTTATGTTAAAAAGAAACAGAATGACTGACCAACAAACTTACAAATAAACCTTTTTCATCTTTAAAACAAAATAACTAAAATATTTATTTATGATGCTAAATATAAAATATAAATAAATATTTTGAAGAGAGTAATATTTAGATCTCCAAGGTTACAGTGGCATGATCATAGCGAACATAATAACCAGAAAAATTTTGGGCTATGTCAATTGCAAGCCACTGCCAGTTGACAAAAATCATCTCGCACTAGGCTGCAACACATACAACAAAGTTTATAGCTTCCGGTCATACAACAAAGTTTGCTTCCGGAACATAAGCCACAAGCGTAGAAACATTTTTTCTGGGCATCATACTTCTTCACCTATTTCTTAACGATCACGTACCGGTTCCCACATGTATAGACAACATGGAAATCCTCCTTTATAAACTTTCGTAATCTGTACATATTTTCTACCATGTAACAAGTGCCGGTATCCTCTTCAAGACACTAAAACCATGTACCAAGTGTAAATATGGTATAAAATCTATAGATTTTTTAAAGACAGCTATAGAGGAGATATAAATAGCATCCAACTCCTCAATGAAGTTTGTGGAAAGACGGAAAATTAATTTGAATGTTATGCTTTTAAATATATTGCATTAGAGTTAAAAATACCATAAGAAAAATTATGAGCGATTATGGATTCGCTCATGTAAACATGGCAAGATATACCAACGTATTGTAGCAAAAAAACCTGAGTTAGAAATATCATAATTTTACATGATATACATCTTTTCCATATTAAATTCTATACATTTCTTCCCTACTAAACTCGATAGCCATTCTTATGGCAAAATAATTATTATTTATTTTTTATGTTTTTTAATTATATTTAATTTAATCTAATTTAAAAAAGTCAAAATGTTCAACAAAATAGAAACTAACAATAAATATATTTTTCACGTATCTTATACAAACAATAAATATATAAATATATATCTATATAGATATAGATATATATTAACCTTTATATTTTGATGCGATTCTTTCACATCTGAGATATTATTGCAACCAATTTTATGATAAAGCTTCATGTACTCAGAGATTAGAATTGGATATGGGGTATGCTCCATAGACTATTACGACAATCACAGATTTACTTTTAGAATTAGCTTATTTTCTCAAACCCTTAAGCTAAAGTCTATCTTTCACTTTTTATGTGTGACTAATTCAATGGACGTTGATGTTATCGGAATTTCTGGCATATGCAAAATATGCAAACTGAGAGATGCAGGAGAACGGAATGGAAGAGGGTATTAATAACAAGCCAGAGGGGCTGTGTGGGCACTGTTCAAAACCATTAGAGCCGTGCTAGAACAGCTTACATGAATCTGCTAGACTATTCCTAGGCGGCTGTTCAACGCTGAAGTGGAGGGACTCTGGACTAAATGCCAATCCAATATTTTTACTTGGGTAAGTTCAAGGGATTGAAATATCACCATGGATTTACATAGTCGGTGTTGAATGTGACATCACCCTTTTGGATGATTGGGAAATTTTGTCCAAAATCGTTCCGGTGCGTTACCCACGCAGGTTTTTTCATTAATCACTTTCGACATGGTCAAGGATGTGTTGCACCAGTCTCGTGTCCAATTTGTCTCATATTGGAGTAAAGCGTTTCAGGTAATGAACAATTTTTCCTCTGATATGACTTGTGCTCCATGCATATTGTTCTTTTCTATCGCACACTAAGATTATAACTAAACTAACATTAAAAGTCAATTGTTTGAAGTCACTAAAGTCACTATCTAAATCGTATATATAAAAATAAATTGGAATGGAAATGTAAAGGATAATTTCTTTTGGGGTGGATTTAAGTTTTATTTTTATTTTTATATTATTTTTTTATCACAAAAATTTGAAATAATAATAATTTTAATATTATTCTTAATTTACAAATAAGCAATGTATGCCAACCTTTTTAACCAAAAGTGATTTTGGTTAGAATTTAAAGCAATATTAAAAAAAAAAACCTCCTTATATGGGTTACTATAAAGATTTTATATATAATATTATTATGTTATATTATAAATATATTTTTATTATTTTTAATATATTCATAATCGAATTTATAGCTTTATTATCATAAACTTTATTGAAAGTTCATCTCCCTAAAAACTAAAATTATGCTTTAATTCATTTCAAACCACACTTAAATTTTGATTTCACCCTTTAAAGGTTGCAGTAAATATACGCACAACCTAAATTTAGATGTTTCTTTATCAAATGGTACATTTTTAACTAAATAAAGATAAGGAAAAGCAAAGGTTAAATAATTTAAATATAGTAAATTTACATTTATTTTATATATTTATTTTTAACAAATTATACTTATATATATGTATATGAAAAATTAGTTATTTTAAAATCGCATTTTATAAATAAAAAAAAATTATCAAAATAAAAAATCACATTTCATGAAATTTTTTATTTTCACTAAAGTTAAAAATTATAAGCAATTATTTACACAACCAACTCAAAAATCTGTACACTGATATATTTTATAAACATTTCCATAATTTTAAATTATTTATATATTTGATGAAAATTTTAGAAATAAAATTTTCATGAAAGTTAAAAATTGTAAACCATTATTCACACGACCAACTCAAAAATCTGTACACTAATGTATTTTACAGACATTCCCACAAAATTTATTTTCACTAAAATTAAAAATCATAAGAGACTATTCGCACAACCTAATAAAAAATCTGTAGACTAATATATTATAGACATCCTAATAAGTCTTTATAGACATCACAATAAGTATTTTTAAACTATATATGATGGTATTGTAAACCATGTAAATATTTCACATTTCACCTTTGTAGTTACTAAAATGTTGATCATTGAGACTAACGACATGTCATCTAAAGATACCAAAATGGATAAGGTAAGAAGTAGTGGGGGAACTTCACGTTGGTGGAAATGTAGGAAAATTGGAATACGACGAACGAGGTCGAGGAAAAGTCAATAAAAAAAAGAAGTTTTTAGATAAGAGAAAAGTAGAAAATAGAGGGCCAATGAACATATAGATTAGACCAGAAATGAAATTTAACACTAATATCTATGGGTTTATAATTAATAATATGAAAATTAATGGTAGGGTTAATTATTATATATTTAATATTATTAATTAATTATAATTTTTTTATGTGTTTTAAAGGTTTGGTATGATTATATTTTTATTATGTTTAATATATTATTTTGATTGGGGAAAGGAATTGAACAAGTGATTTTACATGGGTAGAGGAATTGAATTAGTGACTTCACATTGAGGAGTTCTTTGGTCTATCTAAGACATACCCACTGGACTTTACTTATATTTTTTCTTTATTATGGCCATTTTTTTTGTAAGATTGATAGGCTTATATCTTCATCATGTCTAATAGGGGGGAGAATTGAACTAGTGACTACACATCAAAGAGTACATTAACATAGCACCTGATCAATCCAAGACCCTGTGGACTTGGATTGACAATGATGAGTGCTATGTTCAAGCACTCCTTGATGTGAAGTCACTGGTTCAATTCCTCCCCCCATTGAGATGATATATTGGACATGGTGAAAATATAATCCTCCCAAGCTTACAAAATAAAAACCTTAATGAAGAAGAAATGTAATTAATTAATTAATTTATAAAATTAAATATATAATAATAAACCCATAAGGAAACAACATATGGAATGCATAAGCATATATGATGTAACTTTGTACTGATAGTGTTTATTATTAATAATAAATCTACAAAGAAACAATATATGGAATGAATAGACATATACGATATAAATTTTTATTATATCAATAAAAAAATTCTTTTTTTTCCTTGGAAAAATAATAATAAAGCCATAAATATTATTATTTATTTTTTAATTTATTAATTAAAATTTAATAATAATAAATAATATTTAATATTAAATAATGGCCCTTTTGGATTGATGGTCGAGCACCCAGCTCAGCCCATGAGGGTTTCCTCCATGCAATAGTTTTTAATTAAATGTTATATGTATATGTTTCTTGATCATGGATAGTTACTTGTCCCCAAAGTTTTTAGGTAGCTCTTGTCTCCTTTGTTCGCTATCTTATCTTTGGAACTCTCGCATTTCAAGTTAATGGTCGTTCGAATATATTTGTTATCTATCTCTATAGCAAAAGATATTGGTCCTTTATTTTTATTTTTTTTGTTTCCTGCAATGGAATTTATAGTTCAAAGGTTTTTTCTGTGGAATATGTTTGCATGTAACTATTGAGGTTTTATGGGTTTCTTTTTCACATGTTTTTCTAGAAGTTTTCATGCACTTATTACATTTCGTAATAATTTATCCTTCCATTCCAAAAATTAAATATCTATTTGTCCAATATAAAGGAGACATTTCCATTATTGTTTACCATTATTTTTACTGTAGCGTTTTCTAAGTTACGAATAGTAGCTTTTGTCTTGCTTTCAAGAACAAAATTTAGTTTTACCTCTTTCGGTTAGGTAATTAGAGAGATGTCTGAACCATCTAGATTGTATGTCAGTGTATATCATAGTTACAGAAAAGCTACAAGTTCTGGGGTTTAGGGTTTCACCCTTGGACACTGAACTAATAGTTTCTTCGAGTTTGTATTTTCAATTATATATTGTTGTATTTATTTAGTCTAATTCTGTGGTTACGACTTACACTATATTTTTCTTTGAAAGTCAGGCTATAACTACAACATATATATAGTTTTGCCACATAACTCACATACATTCAACAGTTCGACAGTAAATCCTTGAATATAATACAAGAAAGATAGATATAGTTTATCCTTGACATGCACAGCATAAAATTCTTCTTTCCATATTTTCAAGAAACAATACCTATATTGAAAGAATTTGGTCTAAAAAATTTCCTGCATTAAATAAGTCTCTCCAAAATATCTGCATTAAATGAGTCTGTTTATTTATATCGCTTCAGACTCTGCTGATGATTTCCTCCCTACCATGAGAGAGGTGATTACATCCTCATCTTCCCACATGATTAACACCTAAGATGAGTAGGTTGACAGAAATTTCGGAAGAGACCTCGGGACCCCAAGTCTAGTACTCTTCTTTTCCAGGATTCAGGAATGTTGAGCGTTTCCACTGATCACTACCAACTCAGGAAATCACCATTCTCTTCCCTCCTTTCCTTAGTCACAAAACAAAACCCCCTTTCCTCACTCAGATGTACTTTTATCCCTAGAGGAAAGGTAATTGTCTTAACTATTTTCTATTCAACCACGTCTCAGTTCTTGGAATACTTTTATCATCAATCTTTTAACCTTTTATGGAACCACTATTCCATAATTGAATTTTATTTCAACAAGAACATAATTAATTTATTTTCATCATGTAATCCTTTTCTCAAAAGAAAATAAATGTTTTAGTCTCTTTAAAAATAAATAACATAACAACTAGTTAGCATTTAAGCCATATGTCAAAACTTCCCCCCTGGAAGTAAACACCATCCTTGGTGTTTCATTCCTGCTCAGAAAACAATTATGGATAAGCCTCACGAACAAATCATTCATCTTCCCAAGTGTCCTCATTCGAGCTGAAGAGCTTCCACTACACTTTAACCTAGGTGATGGCTCTTCTCTGGAGCATGATTTCTCTCCGATTGAGTATACACTAATGTTCAACCAGAAATTCGCCATCCAATTCAACCTGCATTCACCAAAACTTGAATTAAATCCTCATAAAACTTACTATTTTAAGATAATATTTTTTAATATTACTCTACTTGAATGATTTGCCAGTGGATTACATGATTTGGGTCATGTACATATCATTTTAGTAAGGATACATGGAACACATTGTGCACCCTAATATGGCTGGGTAAAGCCAATCGGTAAGCCACAGGTCCAACCCTCTCCAATTTTTGGAAATATCCACAGAACCTTGGGGCCAACTTGGCACAAGAGGTCCACCTTTGTGTGATGTTCTTCGGTTTAATCGTTACATATACATGATTGCCTACTTCAAATTCTCGATAAGTTCTCTTCTTATCTACATATACCTTATGCTGATCTCGAGCCGCTTTCAGATTTTGTATGATCTTTCTTACCTCTGATTCCATCTCAGCCAACATCTCCATTCCAAGCATTAACTTGGATTCAGGGATGTTCCAATTGATGGGAGTATGACACGGTTGCCCATATAAAGCTTCAAAGGAGCTCATCTTATGAGACTCTTGGTAACCATTATTGTAGGAAAATTATACCGTGTAGATATTCTTCCCATTTTGTTGGCTGCTGCATCACGTACATGCAAAACATATCTTCCAAAATTTGGTTCACCCAATCTGTTTGTCCATCCATATGAGGATGATAAACGGTGTTGAAATTTATTTGGGTTCCCAAACCAGTAAATAAGGTCTTCTAGAATGTTGAAGTAAACTTCACATCCCTATCTGATATGACAATCCTTGGAATTCCATGCAGTTTAAAAATCTCTCTCATAAATATATTTGCTATTTGCATAGTTTTGTAAGTAGACTATAAATGTATGAAATGCGTTCCCTTAATCAATCTATCAACCACCCACATAATGGAATCATTGTGTCTTTTTTACCTTGGTAAACCAGTAATAAAACCAAGGGATATAACTTCCTATTTCCATTAAGGCACTAGTATAGGCCGCAAAAATCTGGCTAGATGTTGATGCTCCACCTTAACATGCTGACACTCTAGGCATTTGTTTAAGTATTCCGTAATATTATTTCGCATACCATGCCATAAATAGAATTTTCTAATTATTGTTAGAATTTTTTGGTATCCGTGGTGTCCTGCCTAATTACTGCGGTAATACTCATCCATGATCAGTTCTTTTAAACTGATTCAGTTTGGGATATATAAATTTCCTCTGAAGGTTAAAAATTGATCCTTGTTAATTTCATAGTCAGAGGGTTTTTCTTGTCTTTTGGCTTCCTCCACTTGCTACCATAAAAATCCGATATTCTAGATCGTTCTTGGCTTCCTCTTTTAACTGATCTAAAAATTTAAATTAGATCTAATTATAGAAAAAAATATATATATAGAGCAATTTTATTGCTTAAGGCATCTTCCACACGATTTTGTTTTCCTTTTAAATGTTGTATATCAAAGTCAAATTCACTTAGGAAGGCATTCCACCTTGCCTATCTAGCATTTAAATTTGTTTTCTTAAAGTAGTTGGTTAGGCTGTTGTGATTGGTTTTTAACAAATTTTTTTTTCCTAACAAGTAGTGCCTCCATACCCGGAGTGCATGCACTATTGCTGTTAGCTCTAAATCATAAGCTAAAGATCGGTGTTCATGCTCCTTTAATTTTCTTGATTCATAGGCAACCACTCTTCCTTCTTGCGACAGAATCGCCCCAACTCCTTCGTTACAAGCATTAGTATAAACCTCAAATTCCTTATTGGGATTAGTTTCCCTTAACACCGCAGTAGTGGTCAACAAATTTTTCAAATTATCGAAACTATTCTAGCACTCCATAGTCCATCTAATATTTTTCCCTTTCTTTATAGAGAAGTAATTGGAAAGGCTATCTTTGAGAATCCTTCAATGAACCTTTGATAGTACCAAGCTAACCCCATAAAGGATCGCATATCTCCCACATTTTTGGGTACTCGCCATTCCATAATAGTTTTTATTTTCTCTGGATCAACCACTATTCCCTCGGCGGAAATAACATGGCCTAGATACTAGATATGCTCTTTGAAGAAGTCACATTTGCTGAACTTGGCGTACAGCTGATGTTTCCACAACATCTCCAGTACTATCCTTAAGTGCTCCTTGTTCTCTTCCATGTTTTTTGAATAAATTAGAATGTCATCAATGAATGTTAGAACAAATATATCCACAAAGGAGTGAAATATGCCATGCATTAGCCTCATAAATGTTACCGGTGCATTAGTTAAACCAAATGGTAAAACCACAAACTCGTAATGCACATATCAGGTACAGAAAGTAGTCTTGTATTTATCCTCATCCTTAATTTGGATTTAGTGATATCCAAATGTTAATCCTATATTTAAGAATACAATGCCCCCCTTCACCTGATCAAAAAGGTCATCAATTTGTGGTAATGGATATTTATTTTTTACGGTCATTTTATTGAGATGTTTGTAATCCATGCACATTCGTATGGTTCCATCCTTTTTCTTTACAAACAACTCCTATTCTCTCCAAGGGGACACACTCGGTCAAATATACCCCTTATCCAACAATTCTTGTAGCTCGGGTACACTCATTCGATATGGTGCTCTTGAAACTAGTGATGCTCCTGGCATCAACTCAATAATGAAAGCTATGTCCTTGCTTGGAGGTAAACTTAGTACATATTCTGGAAGCACATCCATGAAATCTACTATAGGTATATCTCCATCATAGGAGTCTTCTCCTTAGAATTAGGAAAAACCACCTAAATGGCATATAACTGACATCCTTTTCTAATACACTTACTCATTTGAGAGGCTATAATAGGTCACAACTGTATGGGTTTCTTGATTCCTTGTATCTCTTTACAAGTTCCATATTTCATTATATAATATATAATATTTTCTTTAAAATCTATCAATGTCCAATGCTTCTCCAAGTAATCCATTCTGAGTAGCACATCGTAGGGTCCCAAAGTCAATACATTTAGATCCACATTTAATTGTTGTTTTCCAATTTCCAGTGTACAGTTTGGAACTTTGGCACAAACCTTTCTTTTTTCTCTAGTGGCTAGCTGTACCAGCCAAGGATTTTTGAATTTTTGACTTTGTAATTTACATATTTCTACTATTTTGTGGTTTACATAACTTAAACTTACACCTGGGTCAACCAAAATAGAAACAGGCTGCGAAATCAACTTACCTTCCAGTTCTATCATCGTGGGTTGATAATCTTCCTGTTGATCATCCAAAGCTGCATTAATTCTGGGTATGTTCCGAGCTACATCTCCCACTGTAGATTCTTCTTCTAAATTAGCTACTATATCATTTCTTCCCTGATGTGGGAAGTTATTATAATAGTGAGCCTCACCACACCCTAGCACTGTAGGGGTGGTTTTTGATTTTGTCCTTGCTCAGTTTTGCTAGAATCCTTTGTGGGTTTTTCTTCCGTAGGCCAATGGGTTCTTTGATGGTTTCTTTTGAACTGTTTGCTCACTAAATTCCTTGTAGAATTCTTAAAGTTACTAGTCCTAGTATTTTTGAAATTCGAACTTATTTTCTGCCCTTTTCTTGGCTGCCAATTCTTGCCCAGTTCTCCTTTTTCCTTGGATTGTTGGTAAAACTTTCTTGCTTTTCGAATTTCTTCGTCCATGATCCTTGGATTCACGAACTCAATGTGTTATTTCATGTGGGGTGAAAACTACTTAAGAACCGCTAAAACTTAGCCTGTTCATCCCTTATATAAAGATTGTATCTTAGTATTGAAGTGAACTTGGTTGTGTACTCATCCATCGTCATTTGGCCCAATTTAAAATAATGGAATTCTCTGGAATTTTTGTCATAGAAACGTTCTGTTAGATACTTTACCTTGAATTATTGTTGAAATGTATCCCATGTCACGTCCTAATATTCTATGTTGTGGACATTTTTGACTTCCTCGCACCACATGGTGGCATGCTCTCTCAACCGATAGATGGCCAGTCTAGCTTTAAGATTTCAGATGTACTCATAAACTTGAAAATAATTGTTCATATTAAACAAACATGCTTCAACCACCTCCTCCACTTCTCCATCAAAAGTAGGTGGTTTTATTTTTTGGGACTCACCTTATAGTTCCACTTTTTGTTTCGTAATTTATTTTTTTCTCACACATTACCGGACTCAGCTCAGCCTCATTATAGTTTCTATTTTTTTTACTCCACTGTGAATGGCTTCTTTCCACTCTGTCATTATTTTGGTATTTATCTTGTCGTTCATTTTCTTCCTACATATCTCTATTACGACACGGTTATAACACTCCTTGATTCTATTTATTAGAAAGGCTCTTTAGTATCCTTTCATGTTCTTGCATCACACATTCATTGTCACTCCTAACCCAAACCATTGCTTCATGTAGTTTCTGCACAATGCTTAGCAGAATACTGGTTTGTTGTTTCTGTTCTTCCAACAATCTACTGGTTTGCCAGTGTTGATCCACACTCAGTTGAATCCACATTTCCGGATTCATTTCTAGTTAAGATTGGGGTGTAGGTTCCCCTGGGTTCTGCAGTATTTGTTATGTCGATCCCCTCATCATTTTTATTTCTCTATATTATTTATTTTGTGTGCATCATTTACAAACAACAATTTATCATGTTAGGTGACCCATTAGTTCCTAGCGTATGAATGCTACTCTAATACCACTTGTAACATTCAGCATAACTCAACCATAAAAAAAAAATGTACTTTTACATTCTTTATACCTAGCTATAAGTACACATATATTTACCAACATTAATAATATGGTTCACCATGGGGTTATACATAAACGCTATTTTAAACATGGCTAAATATAAGCATTAATTCATACGGAATTCCACACATTAATATTCAAACATACCTATGATCCTAAAATATACTTATATTTAGTACCTGTAAATGAAATGATACGATGATTTACCTTTGCATGTGATTTTATATATACTACATTGGATCTTATCATAAGGGACATCATTTCGTGAATTATTTAACCTCGAAGGGACTTGCAAGATTACAGAATCATGTCATTATAATGTTTTCAATGCTCAAATTATTCGTCATATGATTTCGTTAAGGTTAGGATAGGGTTGTTGTACCCCTCCGCATGAAAATTCGAGATATTGATTGACAACTGATTTGTCATCCTCTGTTGGAACTCAAGGATAGAGATCCACGGTCTAGATCTACCGATACCCAGTTAGGGTAATGACCCAGCCTAACCTTAACTGCTTTTCTCAATTCGCTCCGCTCTGAAAGCATTGCACCTTTGCACCCTGCTGCCTTCGTTTGCATTCGACCAACGAAATCTACTACTTAGCTTAGCCACCATGGACCCTCACCAGGTATGCGGAACTATTAGTACAATCATGGAAGTTTGAATATTATGGCTTCATAGTTCTCAGTTATCAGTTTTTATGATATTTTTCCAGGTTTAACATCTTGAAGGAATTTGCAGGTCTTAGGAACTCCTCTCCATGACTGAGTATCCTACCTTGGGTTGTGGTTGAGTCTTGGGATATTATCTCCTTTTCTCAATGGCATCGTTTCATATAAATCCAGACAATAAGCCCTACAATAACCCATTTCTGATATTGCTACTCTCTAACATAGAATTCTTGTCGAAAAGCCCTATCTTCTAAGTCTAATATTTGTTATATCTTTGTACAGTGATTCATATTTTATCTTGTGGAATCATTCCTACTCAGGTAACCTACTGTTGTTTTTTATTGCACTTGCCCGTGACATTCATTCCATAGTTATGAGGGTGTAGATTTTTTGATGCTCATGTTTTGGTTTTGTGCATGTATTTACATAAACTGATGGAAAGGGTTTCATATCGCATTGTCTTTTTAAGTGTGCGCTTCATTTTGAGTAACCTGCTGTCATCCTTAACAGGTACCAGCTACTCTATTTTGTCTTAGGCTTATAACATAGGCCTCCAGGCTCAACTCTATGGTGTTGCATTGCATTATAAGTTGAGGATTTAGTTTTCTTAGTTTGATGCATTTGGTTTTCTTTTGATTTCCCTTCATTTGAGGGCTCAACTCCACACTAAGTTAGCTGTATGCATTATTAAGGGTTCTCATTGTAATTTTAATGACCCTTTTGTATTGACGGTCGACCACCCAGCTCGGCCCATGAGGGTTTTGTCCATGCATTAGTTTTTAATTAAATGATATATGTGTGTGTGTGTGTGTACAATTACTTGTCCCCAAAATTCTTTAGTGTTATTGCCTTCTTCTTTCTTCAAATTTTTGGTTCCTCTAAATGAAAACTGCCACAATCTCTCTTTTTCTCTAGAGGTTTATATATATATATATATATATATATATATATATATATATATATATATATATATAGAGAGAGAGAGAGAGATATATAGATATATATATATATATATATATAATTTTCTCTGTCTTAACTTTCTGGACTCTCACGTTTGAACTTAATGGTTGTTCGAATAGATTTATTATCTATCTTTCTAGCAACATATATTGGTCCTTTATTTTTTTGTTTCTTGCAATGAAATTTACAGTTCAAAGGTTTTCTGTGTGGAATATGTTTGCATGTAACTACTGTGCTTCTCTGGGTTTCTTCTTCACACGCCTTTTCTAGCAGTTTGCATGCAGGTATTACATTTCAGTATTAATTTTATACTTCCATTACATAAATTAAATATATAATTATCTGGAATAAAGGAGACATTTCCATTATTTTTTACCATTATTTTGATTGTACAATTTTCTAAGTTACAGACAATAGCTTCCGTCTCACTTTCAAGAACAGAATTTGGTTTTACCTCTTTAATTTAGGTAATTAGAGAGATGTCGATACGATCTAGATTTTTTGTCCGTATATATCATAGTTACGGAAAAACAACTAGTTCTAGGGTTTAGGGTTTCATCTTTGGACCCTGAACTAATAGTTTCTTCCATTTTGTATTTTCAGTTATATATTTCTATATTTATTTAGTCTAATTCTGTGGTTATGGCTTACACGGTATTTTTCTTTTAAATTCAGGCTATAACTACAACATATATATATTTTTTTCACAAAAATCACATACATTAAACAGTTCCACAGTAAAGCCTAGAATATAATACAAGAAAGATAGATATATTTTATCCTTTACACACACAAAATTAAATTATTCTTTCCATATTTTCAAGAAACAATACCTGTATTGAAATAATTCGGTCTGAAAACTTTCCTGCATTACATAAGTTTGTCTAACATATCTGCATTAAATGAGTTTGTTTACTTATCTCACATCAGACTCTGCTGATGATGTAATCCAAACCATGAGAGAGGTGATGACATCCTCATCTCCCCCCGTGCTCCACACCTGAGATGAGTAGGTTGACAGAAATTATGGAAGAGACCTCGAAACCCCAAGTCTAGTAATCTTCTTTTCTAGGATTTAGGAACGCTAAGCGTTTCCACTGGTCACTATCAGCTCAAGAAATCATCACTCTCTTCATTCCTTTCCTTAGTCACATAACATAACCCCTTTTCCTCACTCGGATCTACGTTTATGCCTAGAGGAAAGGTAAATGTCTGAACTGTTTTCTATTCAACCACTTCTTAGTTCTTGGAATACTTTTATCATCAATATTTTAACCTTTTATGGAACCGCTATTCCATAATTAAATTTTATTTCAACAAAAACACAATTCATTTATGTTCATCATATAATCCTTTTCTTAAAATAAAATAAATGTTTTAGTCTCTTTAAAAATAAATAACAGAACAACTAGTTAGCATTTAAACCAGCTATCACACTGGTGTCAGATGGATCTAATCTGGTTAGATTTGAGGGCAACGATGTAACTTTTTTAGATTATAATTATGATGTATATGTTTGTGATAAAATTCAAAATTCACATTATGTTTTCTTTGCTTCTCATGACCATATCATTCTCTTATTTATTTTGGTCTATGTTGCATTCATTGAATAGTTTATACTTTTGTGTTTGGATACTTTGAGTGTTTTCTGTGTTTATGTGTTTGGATTTGGATGGTAATGTTTTTGAATGTTAAAATTATGTGTTATATGTTTATATGTGCATGCAATTATTTATAAATAATTAGTTAGTGATTAAGAAGAGAGACAATATTTTCAATAGTTTGCACGAGGATTGATATTGGACATTTATTTCATTTAATTTTAGGTATCAAAAATTTTGACAACTAATTAATTATAGGTAGTGTTCCTCCAAATATTACAAAATATATCTTGAAGGGTAGTTTGAATAATTCACTACGTCAAGATTACTCTTGAAATAATTTGTTTCTTTGTTTATGCCTTAAAGAATTAATTTCCTTCAAGAATATTTCGATGATTTTTTTTTATCTATAGTCTATTTTGCGAAGTCAAGAAATAATGTGTTTTTAATTTTTTTTTAATGAGTGACTAGATTTATAAAATATTTACATTATTTGTTTCTCCAAACAATTATCACATCTCCTTCAAGAGTATTTTGATTTGTTTTGATATTTATAAATATACAATTTCCTCTTATAATTATTTTGAATACATTACTGCATGCAATTACTCCATTAATAATTTTGAATATATGTAATTTTCTATTAGTAATTAAATGGTGATGAAGAAGGTAGACGATATTCTCAAAGTTTAAGTTCCACCTTTCAGGAGGATTAATTATACACAACTTTTTCATTTTAATTATATGTGTCGCAAATTTTGGCAACTAGTTATTTCATAATAGTGACCCTCTATGTGTTACTAAATATATCTTGGAAAATATATATTTTAATAATATACAGCCTCAAAATTAACAAAATCTAATGTAAGTAATCAAAATAGGATTAGAAACCAACATCTACACGGAAATCAATGCATATAATGCAAGAAATCAAATGAGATTAGAAATCAATGCATCTAGTGCAAGCATTGAAATATGATTAGAAATCTAAATCTATGATAAAATCCATGCTAAAATCCATGCATCTAGTGAAAGCAATCAAATAGGATTATAAATCCACATCTACACTGAAATCCATTCATCTAGTGCAAGCAGTGAAATAGGATTAGAAATACACATCTACACTGAAATCCATGTATCTAGTGCAAGCAATCAAATATAATTAGAAACCAACATCTACATTGAAATAATTTTATCTATAGAAAGTAATCAAATAGGATTATAAATCAACATCTACACTAAAATCAATGCATCTAGTACAAGAAATATATTCACTCTCTCTCCCATCCATCAAACCTTGAAAAATATTTTTTATAATTTACAGTGTCAAGATTAACAACATTTAATCCATCTAAGGAAAGAAATATAATAGTATTAGAAAAAAAAATCTACACTAAAATAAATGAGTATAATGTGTTACATGACAAATGACCTACTCATCATCTCAGAGGAGAAGGAAACATGGAAGGAAGAAAATGACCCAAACAGAGATCTGTTTTTCCAAGGTAACGAACCCTTGAGATAGCCAGGTTGAGTTATAGTGCATCCTAGCCATTCAAAGGGAGATTTAGTGCCTAGGTTAATTCTCTGTCTTGCCTACAGGGCATTGTTACCAGTGTTTTCGTCAAGAAAGGGACAAATCCTACAGAAACTGACTCACATTCCTTCTTTTTCTCAAAAGGACTTAGTCCAAAAGCTGCAACCTGCTATGTAGTCCTCTTATTGGACGTTTCTAAACACAACTGAGCATATATAGTGAGCAAAAGCAAGGAAAGACTAGGAAACATCATGATTTTTCCCCATTCAAACTGATTGAGAAGTTTGGCAAGGTTTGTCCTCCCCAGTTCCCATAAATTGGAGGCTTGGGCTCTTCGTCAAAGGTTGAAGGTTTGATCATGTGCAGAGCAGGGCTTTATTGTTGAGCATGAGGCTTAAGGATTGGCAAGGTTCATTAAGAACTCTTAGCCCAAGTATCATTACACTTAGAGATAACAGAGAGAGAGAGAGGAGTTAGAAGATTGATGAAGGCTTGGTTCAACCAACATTTGTAATATTCCTTCTCATATATTAATAGAACTATATCTGTTTTGTCCATTAGATGTTTCATTGTCACATTTATTGTTTATTTGTCTATGAAGAATGATATAAATGGCTTAGATTTTCATAGTTTAATGTTGATTATATGCTTGTTTAATTTCTAGTAAGTGATAACATTATGAAGATTACATGTTTTCTTTGTTTGTTTACAAGATCTAGACTTGGATCTGGTGAGTAAGGACTTTAGCCACACCGCTTATTGCTCTCCAACAGATTTGTTGTGTACAAATAGGTAATCCTTCAATATCTCTCTTCGTCAATTATGCATTAGTATAAACATGTGTGTGATATGTTTTTAACTATACAGATAATCTTATTTTCTGCCTCGGGCACCAGGAAGCCCCAACAGGGATTTACATCAGCTACCACCCATGTGTTTTACCCCTAAGCAGATTTGGAAACCATATTGGGGAGTTAATCCTTATTTCCCGGATTTTTTGTTTCTGAGCCTTTGGTTATTTTCCTCTGGCATTTCCCACTCTGCTCACATCCCCTTCTGATCAGCTTATATGCTCTGTGACCATCTTAGTAGCTCACAATGTCTAGAATAGAATCTACCTAGCCATTCTACAACTTTTCCTTGAGTAACGCACACCCTATGTGTGTTCTAGTGCATTATAACGATGTTGATGCCTAGGGACAGTGCGTTAGTCCTGTTATTAACGCTTTGCTAGCCTATGTTACCTCATAATTTTTTTTTTTTACACCTCTGCTATTATTTTCCTTGACTGTGTAGTTGTTGGCTGCTAGATTAGCTTCTGTATTTTGGATCCCTGTGCTTGGTTTCCTGCTTGCATTTTAGTTTTCTTGGTTTAAAAGTTAGTGTTGGTCACATTTATGTTTTGAAAAGGATTTTTTTTTTTTTTTAAATCTAAACACAACTCATTTCATTATGAATTTTTGGTTAAGAAGGTTTTAGTGAGGATATATAGATGTCTGAATATTTTTAGGCTAAAGTACGTTATTTGGATGTTTTTTTCTACACGGATGTTTGAAAAATTTCTCCCTCTAGAATAATCTCTTCATCGAATTGAATATTAAAACCATTTTCTGCATGGTTTGAGTGAGAGTCCCATTACATATCATATGTCCACTCCCCCTCGGAAGACTAATAAGAAAGTATACTAAAAATAAAGCGCTAATAAATTCAATCATATAACTCTTTTTCTAAGCTCACACCAACAATAGTTTAGGCTAGGATCTTGGGATAAGAGAAGTGAGAAAACTGCCCGAGATCACAAAGCTTCAAACTAGAGTCATTAAAGAGTGAAAATCATGTTGCACTCGTACTATTGGGACTGCTCCACTAGTACTGGAGTTAAGCGCGAGACAACACTAGGGTGCGTGAGAAGGTAGCCCGCCTTCGAGTGCATAACAGTGGGAATTCTATATATTTGGGTTCCCCTCAGGGATGTCTAAACTAGATCGGGGATCTAGGTGTTCTGGCCATATAGTGTGTTGTCTACGACCGAGACCCCCATGATAGTGTCTGTGATTTGAGGTATCTTTAGTTTCCATACTTCTAGGGACGTACACAAGGTGACTGGAGCAGGCTGCCCAGGTACTCGACAGAGACGAACCTACTCTGTCTTCGGTCTTTGGGAGGGTACTCATCTCCAAGATAGTGCTTACACCCATCATCTGAGGTTCGAGTGAAGCTCAAGAGTAACCGTAATACTACATTTGACCAGTTCTCTCTGTATGCTATTGTGATGCTAAGTTTCAACTCCAGAAAATGCTAGTACTCAGACAGAGTCTTACCCCTTTTGGCTGCTTGATTGATTGATTTTAGAGGTTATTTTTTCTTTTTTAGGTGTGTATTTACTATCACTGGGACTACATAATACATTACAATAAAATTTGGTCAAATTAATAGGTCATCATGGTCTCCCTCGACCCTTGTTGTCTTTCTAAGCAGAAACAAGGTCTCCCTCCATTGACACTGGGAAAGGAGTTGAGTCTCGGTGACCCAATGCCTTCTTCGAAAGAGTAGTCTCTAGTGTTGAACACTGATTTTCACATTGATCCCTACCATATTAAGTTTCTCAAGGATCCTTTCACTAATGGAGTCATACCTTATTACAATCCTCCTCTCACTGACTCGTTGGGGCCATTGTTAATGTAGCTAAAACTAGTGCCAGTCATGTCTTCGGATGCACCTACATTCATTTCACAACCGACGACCATTGGGTCAGTGTAGTTGGTGGCCAAATCGGTTCCACCACCATCTTCCATGCCAATTGTTAGTTCTACGCAATTGATTGGACACCCTAGTAACTAGACTATACCCGGTCCTAGCAATCCGGTCACCACAACTACAAGGGGACCTATAAACCCTTCGGGATCTTCTCCTATAGTGATTGCACCTCGACCCATGGTTTCCGCTCCCACTAGTGGAGAAAATTTGGTTCCTTTTAGAAACCCTTTCGGTTGCAAGCCATTGTTGAGTTCAAATCCCTTGGCTCTTATGCCAGGGGGTAGTGTCACAATACCTATATTTTAGGGGGCACTTCGGTACCCCTACACTTAGCAGGACCGTCGATTGTTAACACCATTTCTCTAAGTGGTAAAAATGTAGGTGTAGGGTCTATGCCAATGGTCAACTATGTGAATAGTAGTATTCCACAAGCTAACTCTATCGCATCCATATGGGTGACCCTTACCCAAAACCAATTAGGGCAAGGGGGTGACTACTACACAGGGGACAACCAACAGTTTTCCCCTCAATACAACATCCCCTATGAACAAGAACCATACATCCCTACACCTCCACTCACTAGAAACTTTTATCAACAAAGTACTACTTATCCCATTGGTAACACATTGATGGGAGGACCCTACATTCCAAATGGTCAGCCAACACCTCCTTGGCTAGACTCAGGGGCAAGCACGCAATTGCCATTTTTGGTAGCATTATACATCCCCGACCTCTACAAATTGACCAATGATCCTATCAACCACAACTCGCTCTGGCCTCCAGTACCACACAAGATTCCCTCTGACATCCCTATGTTTGAAGGGAAACAAGGGAAGGATCCAGCTACGCACATTACCACATTTCATATATGTTCTTATTCTAACTCCATGGTGGTCGATAGTATCTGGCTCAGACTTTTCCCCCACACTTTCACAAGCAACGCTGCCAAATGGTACATTGATTTACCACGTGCTGTAGTCAATGATTTTGGTGCCTTCACAATAGAATTTCTTAAGAAATTTCAATTACCTATCCGATACAAAACTGGAACTAAACTCTTAACCTCGTTG